>KZ308159.1:1410766-1807913 GCA_000376725.2 Ladona fulva
GGCTTAGAAATTTCTGGTATTCTATATATGCCTATAATAGCTATACTAAATATTAGAAAATCATTAAATAAGTTTTTAATAGTAACAAAGATTTGTCAAGCTTATCATTTGCTATCACGCAATTTTACAGATATATGTAATTATTTATTCTCGAATCAGTAAACATTTATCACGTAAATCGTATAGAGGAAAAGAAACGACGGGTTCGAGTAAAACACAAAATTAACTAAATTTCCAGCAAGTTGCTTACTTCAAATAGCTTCTCCATTCATTTACTTCTATGGGGCGAATTCCTACCAACGTATAATTAGTAGGTTTCCATGGTACCGGTACTTTCCTTCCGCTGGCGGAACGATTCTGCGTTCGAAGGTAAAGCGGATGGAAAGAGACGAAGGTTGCGAGAAAGACCTTTTTCCAGTTCTAAAACAGCGATTGCCATTCGAGAGAAGTTTGACAAGATTATCACTGTGCTTTACCATCCGCGGAATTTCGTTATAATACGGACGTCTTTCGTTGGACGACTCTCAGAGCGCTATGTAACTGATCATTCCAGTTTTGTTCTTCCCTCATTGAGAAGCGAAGTGTGGCCTCGCTTCCGATAGGAGTAGTCCTATTGTCTTCTTCGAAAGACATTTCGCGGGAATAGAAACGAGGAAAGTCAAGCCGCTGTTGCGTGAGGCAATATTTTCCAAGATTTAAGTTTGAATCCTTGGCGTGGCAAAGACTTTCACGTAGGCGCGGTGTCGCCACTGTTATTAGCTGTAAGACTAGGAGGCGCACGAAAGGGGTTCTTCGGAAATCTCAAAGGTCGGAGTGATTTATTTTTCGATTTGTTGTATCCGTGACACGCCTATCGTAAAGAGTAAATATGGGGTTTCCTCTAATCCACTTCTTTACCAGATTGATAATGTTCTTCAATACCGAGCTACGATACCGATTTAAACTGTTACATTGACAGTGATTCATGTGACGCTAACAATAATATTGATGTTGAGTGAAATAAGGAATGCAAAATCACACAAGATAAATATTGTTCATCCGTCTGGAAAAGTAATTGAAAAGGTATAGGTGTGTAAAATGAACATCGTTTAATAAAATCACGAATTTCTCTTCACGCTGTTATGGAAAGGTGACGAAGTATTAATGAGTTGTAAATTGGAACTTACAAAATAATTGTATCAAGGAGAGTTTTCAGGTCACCGATCCACTTCCTTTCTCAAAGAAGGGTGAGTTTTCTTTTTACTTTAAGCAATGTCATATTGTGCAGGATCAAAGCTAGTTCTAGGCGTTGTCGATCGTGGTTTCTCAGTAAGAACGGTCAAATTAGTTCCAATTTGTGCCCGGGAGGGGTAGGCAGATATTATGAAGTGATTTTATAAGGTTCATATCTATGCATGTTTTTTTAAGTGTCGCTTTAGTGCCTTGAATTCCCTACATCTAAAAAACTACGTTATTATGAAATATTTATTTTTATTATTTAAAAAAATCCTATAATTATTTAATCATTTGTATTTTTCATAATTTTACACTTATTATTATTTTATGACGTACACTATTTTTATTTACGAAATTTTCATCGACTTGACTATTTTTATTAAGTCCATTAAGGAAATCCTTCGCAGTATTAATGTGGTGCAATAGAATGATGATGAGGTAATAGTAGTGATAGATAGATCAGTCATCATATTGAAATAGGGCTAATCTGTTTTCCAAAATAATTCACGAGAAAACTTTGATTTGTTAGGGGTAGCGACATTTTGCCCTCACCTATAAAAGATCGCGGGACGGCCCTGATAAAAATAACACTTTTTATGGCCTATGGTTTATTCTCTATTTTTAAAATTATCATCGATAAATGTCCTTTTCGATAGCTTTTCTTTAGATGCCTTATTGTGTTTTTCTTACAACGCTTCCACGTTCTTCTGAAACGGGTCCTATGATAAAAGTAATAGATTTTAAAAGCGTGGTGACTGTACGACCATATGGTCAGGCTTGACGGATCTTTAACATCCAAATAGGAGTGCCGGAAGTGAGTGACAAAACTCACTCTCGAATCGATGGTGGACCATGAGGTCATGCGTTCGATTTAAATTTCATGAATACCATTGTTTTATCTGTCAGTATGTCTTCAAGGTAAAGGATTTGCTTTCAAGTGTAGAGATTCTCGGAGAGACAATTTAAACTGCTAATGGATTCCAAAATTGGATTCAAAGAATTCAGTCGTTTCCATTACTGATAATACATACCTCTAAATATATTTGGAAAAATCTATCAGGTTTTCGATAGAAATTGATTCATATAAGTAATATTAGCTTTATTTAAGAATCTTAGGGCTTCCCACTATCTGATTTATGCTTTGTTTAATATTTTCCACATTTTTACGGATTGGATACGAATATCACATTCCGTTTTTTATGAAAGTTGGAAGCACGGGGTTGACTCATATACCGATAGTACACGAGGAGGAATTTCTAGATAGTTATCCATAGAAAAATGAACAGAAACATTATATTCCAGATAACAAATTATATACATATGAGATTTAATGAGCAAGAATAGTTAGTATCTTTCAGTAAGTCAGTAATAATTTGAACACATCCAGAATATTTTCATCAGGGTTGTTTTTTCGTGATTTATTTCTGAAATATTGCTAGATGAATTAGTGTGATTGCTGTACATTTATGCAGTTTTAATTCAAATCATGTCTGGCTGATAATCGTAAATCAATTCTTCTGCTGCACGGCAGAAAAATTGATTTACGTAGAAGTTAATGTTTTCGTTACTCAGCGATCTTTTAGACCGTTTATCGCAATGATGAGAGAATTTTATCGGTTATTGCATCGATAGTTATCGTCATGGGCATTTTTAGCCAGTAATGAAATCCGTATTTCTATAATAAATTTTAGCGTAACCTGATAGTCAGTACCGGAAAATACATTAATGCCATATATCTTAGATTTCAGGGGTATTTTAATCGGCGCTGTACGTAATCGTCCTTCGATAAGGGAATAACTGCTGTAAGTCATACGCTTTGAATCTTGAAATTCTTATCGCATATGGAAACAAACTCTTTCTGCTAAATCATTCAGACTTATTGAACTATTAGAATCAGAAATCAAGACTAAGGCATCGCTTGGTTCAATTAATTAATTATTTTAGAATATACATTTCGACCTTTTACGAAATTTTGGACGGATGCAGCTGGTTTTATACTTGGAATCACTTTCCTCGTGGTCACGTAGCGTTCTATTCTGTTAAATCGGTCCAAGGACACTCCGGTGCCAGATTCAGTCTCCAGGGAAATAAAAGGTACCATAGATCAAACGACTGCATTTCGGGCGAGAGACTCCTTATAAATCAAGGGACGTAAGTGATAGATCCCAAAAAGGGTGTATCGTCGCGACCCGATGTGTGCCCATCTGTTCACCCGTCCGCCCCACCCCTGTGCCCATCGCATTCACTAAACGACCCATTTCCAACATGGAAAGGAATTGGTGTCATGCGACTATGTATGCCGGCGCCGGATTGTATGGTGTTGGGGATGGGAACCGAAAGAGGATTGTGAGGAAAGCTGGGGAGGGTCAAAATTCGTGGGAGGAGAATGTTTTTATGATACATGTTCGGAGATCCAGATGTAAAAGGACGCAAAATGACCTCTACGCGTGACGTGAATGTCTTGGCAGTTTTTTTACGTTAAACATCTGGATGCTGTGCTGAAGGAGGAAGGAGTGTCATGAAAAATATTCAGAGGAATTAAAAAATAAATGGATGCCTCAAAACGGCTAACGGTTGAATTCAAGCGAGGAAAGAATTGGGATTTTTCTGTGTAATATTTTCCGGAAATTTGGGCTTAGAAATTTCTGGTATTCGAGAAGAGTTGAAGGAATGATAATACATCTTTATTATTATTATAACCATGACCCTTCGAAAAATTTTACCTAACATAGTATCCAGCATACTCCATTTCATATATCTACTTACTTTGCATGCCTCTGTAGAACTGGAGCTCATCGAAGTTGCGGAATAGTCAGCCAATCGATTATTTAAAAAAATCAATCCAGCTTTTCTTGAAAGGCGGTTTTCATCCTCTGAACTCGGTTATTTATTATTCAGCAAATGCTTGTTTTAGAATCTGTTTTTTTTTCCAATAACCCTCGCCTGAATGTTTTCATTGTGCGTGGCTGTGGCCATAATATTCTCATTAACGAAGGAAATTACCCTCCAGCTAATTACCGGAGTCTACCCTTTCATTTCTATAAGCTCGCGCTATTTATATCCTCAACGGGCGGTTACCCATAACCATGTATTTTTTAACGTACCATCAATCAATCGAATAGCTCCGGTTTTGCGTGAAAATAAGTGGTGCAGGCTTAGGAAGACTTGCATCATTAATTGCAAATCTGGAGGAGGATACGCTCAGTTTAGGTCCTGAAAAAAAAGTTTTGAAATCATCTGAGAAATGTTTGAAGCACATAAAATGTTAGAATATTTGTGTGAGATAGATTTTGGTAAATTTACATCTATGAAAGTAATTTTTTAAATATTCCTCAAGCTCATGTCTTCTTAAAATTGAGAAAGGCTTATGTAATCTTCACGATGAACAAAATATTTCATCGAGCGAATGCTTTATAAAAATGCTTATAGATTCGTTTTGATTATTAATGGACTGAAATAGTACAGAGTAGTTTTAATTTAATATAAATTCGCTTCTTAATTTTGTGTGGTCTAGCAGTTGATGTTCTTAACAAATGAGATGAATTAAAGTTTCTATGTGATGCACACTTGAAGTCATTGAAAACTTTAAAATAGAAACACGTTCTCTGTTCTATTAATTAATTATTAATTGGGCAAATTAATACCGCGACAGAAAAACGTGGTATCCTCTCTATTGCTAGTATTAAATTATACATCTCTCCGTTAAGAATTCAAACATTTTGGTTTTCATGAGATTTTCTGCCTACTTAATTGATAAAGCATACCCATATCCACAAAGGTTATATATTTTATTAAACCGGCGAGGAATATATGGTTAATCATGGAAAATACTAAGATACATATATTGTTGCAAGTTATGATCTAATATAGCTCCACTCATCCTTGTAACCTTCTAGTTTCCGCATGATAGTTTCTGTGAAGATAAGCTTTATGTATAATGTTTACGAGGCAAGAAGAAGTCGTAAAGCCTAATTAGCTGTACGTACTGATTTGTGGAACCTATATCGTAAAAGAGCGTGAAAGAGCATCATTAGCTGCTTTAAGTAGGTACTCAAGCCCTCAGGGTTTATTAATTGTGGTAATTAGGGAATTTTAGCTGCCTTTCCATTAGCAATTCGTTCCAGCTTCACAGAAGACTCTGTTATGCGTGTTTTCACAAGTTAGTGATTAAAAATGGCTTTGATTTTAACAATCCCTCATCCCTGTACTCGAATTTGATTTTCTTTTATCCCACTTGAGTATATAACTAGATCTCGTTTTAACAAGGAAAATCTTTGTTTAGAGGAATATTCCCGGACAGTTTTCCATCTAATTCCGATGTAATGGCTGAAAGTAAATGACTTTGAGAGACTTCGAAGACACCGAAGAAAGCTAATAAGCTCATAAAATGGTATATAACAAAATTTTAAAGCAACATCCGTAAGGGCAAAACAGCTTGGTTTTACTATCATCATAATTCTATATGCCCCGGGTTTTCGCTATCATAGTACGGTAACCCTATGTTTAACACTGTGATGAGCCGCTGTTAGATTAAATATATCCGTGCCCTGTGATTGACATTTATGATAGAAATATCTTTTTTTTTCGATTGGTTTACCTTCTACAAAAGCCATACAATATCAGAATGTGTGTGTTTGATTTTTGGTTCGCTAACGTTGACACTTACATGTACTACTATGAGCCAATGGGAATCAGTATTGATATTTGTAGCCTTTATATAGGATAGGAGAGTCAAAAACATCCTCATGTAGCTACCCTTGAGGGTTTCAATGTCTCTTTTACAGAGTATTTCATTTTGGGTGGGCGTCGCAGGATTAGTGCATAGAAGTTTGCCGATGAGGCAATGTCAGAAAAAAATTGTCACAAAGAAGTTTCTTACGCAGCTGCTTCAATTAAGGCCGAAGATGACCCCAGAGATTTTTATCTTTCCCTCGATTCAAAGGGTATTTTTTTTGCCGCCTAAGTTTGTTGTCAAGTTGTCATGCTCATTAGATCATTCAAAGGTTTCTGCACAAGGACTGCTCTATTTAATTTTATTACAGACTTTAATTAACATTGTTCAAACAACAGAAGTACTAATTTCATTAACTCGCGGTAATTCCCAGCTTGAAAAAGGTAACAGATTAATGCTACATCTTTTCTATTTTTTCCTCAATTAAATTCATCTTAACTAATTTTGCGCATGTAACGGCATTGGTCCTGTCGCCAAAAGTAAGGAGTGTTTTCAAGTGTCAGTTGTCAGTATCTGTAAATGGCTCACTTCTTCATGTTGGTAAAGTGAAATAACCTGATCGATATTCAAATCTATACTTGAAAGTAATAAAACTCCAAAAGAACAATAACATTTTAGTTAGTTTTAAATTTATTTTTGGAGTTATGTTCCTTTGCAAAATCGCTACACCATAAGTGGCCTATATTTGAATTCATTCAGATCTCTAACTGCACTGCAACCTCTTTTATCACACATTTAGAATTAATCATCTCTGTATTATTCTCTAGAATCTGTCATTTTCTTTTTATTTCTGTATAAAAACACAAAAGTGGATTACTTCGCTCGTTGTTTTTAAATAGGTATGTACACTATCCCAGTGATAAACGAATATTTTTTCCCTCAAAGGCCATCTTATACTTTTTACATCCGTAGTTCTGATGTATGCGTCGCGTACTTTTGTTTTCTTAGCAATTTTGTATGAATGGCTTCTTACCAAAGTTAATGTCCATACCGTCAAGTATATTTGTCGATCGAGTCTTTCACAAGGCGTGACATTTCTAGATAACAGTTCAAATCCTGATGAGTAAATATAAGTAGAAGCAACCAATATTTAGTGGAAAAGTGTTGCATTGTAAAAAATACTAATTTTCAATGGACGAATACGGAAAATTTTAGAAGAAAAACAATTAATAGCTTTCGGTAATGCTGAGGAAACACCTCCATTTTTTCCCACGGTTCTTAATTTTAGTTTTAGTAGCTTTCGAAAGACCGACCATCATTCGCACTTAACGTAAACTGAAAAATATGTGCATGAAGTAATTTGGGATGTATTTTAATACAATTTTAATATAAAATGAGGGATACTTGTACACTTACTAAAAGTGAACCTTTCTCTTGTAACGCTTAACATATTTTGATTTTTCCTGAATTAATCTCTCTTTTCCCTCTCTGTCTTTCACAGGCCCTTTCCCTCTCCGCTGAACCCGGATCGTACCCTCGAGCCGGTCATAAACAGAAGCGGCACCCGAGTCTTCAGGTTCCACCGGAGAGCGAACGTCCGCCTTTTAAGATCCTCTCCCCCACTCGCCATTCCTTCCCCATCTCCATTGCCTTCTTCCCTGCCGCAGCCCACTCTCTCCATCTCATCCTCGGGAATGCCGTTGGTCGAGAAGAGCCGCTGACGTTCCCTCCACTGCAGCCGGGCGAGGTCATGCAATCCGCCGCCGCTCCCTGCTCCGCGCTCCCCCAGGCGGCAAAGGCACCGTTTTTTGGACCTGTGCGAGAAGGCGGGAGTACCGTAAGCAGGAGAGAGCGATAGAAAGAGAGGGAGAGGGGAAACGCGAAGAAAGAGAGAGAGAGAAAGAAAGCGACATCTCCTTCGATAGACGGAAAGAATAATAAAGAGATCGGAGGAGAAAGGACTGCTGGAGTGTGCGGCCTTTCGCTGTTGCGATGGCAACCATACAGAGGAGTCCTCCTTTGGAGATACGACACGAACCCCAACAGAGTCATGATTCCGGTGCGTACATAGACTGGAACTCCGAGTCTGGCAGCCCAACTCGGAAGAACTCCGGTTCGGAGGTGGAGGTCAGCGTGCCAGGGAAGGTCGTGAGTGAGGAATTCGTGACGGTCGTGTCCGTGGAAGGTGATGGTTCTACCGGGGCGGTGGTGGTGGTCGCGGATGACGACGCCAATAAGAAAAGCGCAGCGTCGGTTGGCGAAAGCACAGTGTCCCACGTCGAGGTTCCATTTGTGACAGTGCTTTCGGTAGGTGGAGATGCTCCCGTAGTCAGCAGTGAAAGTACAGAAGAAAAACTTGCCTTATCCCTTGATGTATCTGGTAAAGAAGCAACCAAAGAAGTTAACGAGGTACTGATGAAAAAAGCTGAAAAGAACACTATGACAGCGTTACTTACGGACGGCGAGGAAGTTCTGGTGTACAGGTTGCCTGGTGAGAGACTAGGGTTTGGTTTGAAATTCGAAGGAGGCACTAAGACCGCGGAAAGAGTTCGTCGTTTATTCATTCAATCATGTGCTGCTGAGAGTCCAGCGTCTCGGGCACGATGCTCTTGGGGAGGATTAGGCGAGGGTGACGAGGTGCTTGAAATAGACACCGTTCCCGTGAACCTGATGACGAGGCTGGACTGCGTGAGGAGATTGAAGGAATCAGGGTTAGTGATCACGCTAAGAGTACGTCCTGCACCAGGAAGAATAACACCCATGGTGGTGGAGGCAGAGCCCCCCTCAGAACCTCCTCCCGTTCCACCTAGGAAGGGGCAAAGGAGAGCCTCCGCTCCCAAAGTTGAAGAAGCCCCACCACCCCCAGTGGGATTCGGAGATGAAGGGGTGTCCAACGGACAAAGAAGACGAGCTTCGGAGGGCGACGCTGTAGCTGTGGCCCTATCAATGAGGCAGAGGGCCCCACTTTCTCCTGGTCCAATAGGTAGAAACAGGTTCTCACCAGAGCATCCTATCCCACCAGAAGCAGAAACTTACATAGATCTACTGGCACAGGAAGAGTATGCAGCTCGAAATTGCGAATCCGAATCGGACGACACAGGAAGTAGCATCTCAACCGTGGTCGACCGTCTATCTCTCAACAGCGTATCGGCGCTGTCCTCAGCTTCCTCCGAAAATAGATCTCCCGAGCATGGACCTTATGGATCCACTATAGATTTGGCAAGGGTTCTTGACCCGTTTGAGAGATTAGAAAGGGAATTCTCTTCCGATTCAGAGTTCATCCAAGCAAGACATACGGTGACTTCAATAATGACCGAGACTAGAGTAATAAATGGAGACTTAATTGGGAAAACAGAAAAAGAGACATCCCCTGTTGCTGTGGCAATAAACGTGCCCGCTGCGACAGGGCTGGAGGATGATTTAGCTCTGCAACCTCCTCCCAGCTTCCAAGATATTCCCCTAGACGAGGGTGACGGACAGTCCATACGTTCTTCTCAGTCGTCAGGATCTACTGAACATGAGACCTCAACAGAGGAAAGGCAAGATGCCCCTAGGTTACCTCCGAAACCCGCTCCCAGAAAAGAGGGCCATCGATTCAGGTCTGGAAAAAAGCGTCCACCTCCGCCACCTCCTCCACCACCTTCTAGAGTGGAGCAACAGACATGGCAAACTCCAGAAGAGAAAGAAGTTCCCACAGTGGAGAAACAGGAGAAGGTGATAGATGCGATAGTTGAGAAGGATATATTGCCCATGGATGAGATAGATTTGAGCCCGGAAAGGGTAGAAGAGGAGATAGAAAAAGTTGTTGAAATGTTGAGGAATGAAGGAAGAGAAGGTAGGCTACTAGACGAAGCAATAGAAGAGACCATGGAGGTCACAATAGTTGGGGGAATTGAGAAGGAGATCAGTATCAAAATAGTGGAAGATATTTTGGAGGATGAGGAACGCGACGCTGTAGAAAAAGAGTTGGCCGATGAAGTTATCGTAAGGGACATGAAAGTAGAGGGAGTTGATAATAAAGAAGAAGACGACGACGAAGATGAGGGTGAGGAAGAGGAAGAAGTGGAGGAAGATGACGAGGACGATGACTTGATGATCGACAGTAGACTCAGCGAGGAACTTTGGAAGAGTGGTCCTACAGATGTGCTCTTCCCCCATTTCCATTGGTCCGTGACTCAATTGGCCACCATCGGAGAGGACGAGGAGGAGCAGACCGACTCAGATAATCGGTGAGTAAATTTTGTTTCCGCAAAACATACGGATTCCCTCCCCATACTTGTATTTCTTTGTTTTATTTTATGCAAATGCAACGCTTTAGTTAATATGTTGGTATAATCGTATACCTGTCCCACAATGTCGTGGTGAATGACAACAAACTGGTATTTGTTTTTATATGGGCGAAATTGCAGAGATGCCGGCGTATTTAGTGAGAACAAAAGGCTGACTCAAAAATAACCGATAATCATGCTTTTATTCGTAATTTAAGTTCCATTTTTAGGATAGTCAGTTAAACTACCCTTCAAAATATAGCCTCCATATAAAGTATTTAACTATTTCCTCCAATTTTCATTTTCTTTTAGAATTGGTTAGCGTTAGTAGTATCATCATAGCTTTAGGAATATAGGTATTCGTCCTCTTTAAAAGGTCTTATCTTCCTAATGATGTCCCTTAAAATGTATTGAAAGGAACTTTGCTCTCAAAATTGTAAGGGAAATTCTGGAACTTGAAACACTTGCAAGACGCTGATTAAAATACATTCTTTATGACGATGATTCAGTGAATGCCGCATAAAATGATTTACGAAAGGGCTTGCGTAAATACTGCAGAATGGACGACTGGGTCTTTGCGCCAAACCGTCCCAACATTAAAAGTGGAAAAAATTTCCTCGTGAGGAGTGAGCCATGTTTTAGTACCTCATGAAAAGTTGTAAAAGAGAGGAAATATTACGTAACGGAAATCATATCCATATTATTATGTGCGTTTTGCGTAATATATTTTCATTGATTTATATGTGCATTTGTGCTGAAAATTTTTTACGACATCCAAGTCTCTTAACTGGAAAAGTCCATTGTGAATATCAAATTTCTTGCCCGATCAACTGAATGAAAATTTATCACCCATTAAAATGAATTAAATGGTACTGTTATTTCCGTGTGTATAGAAACTGTGTTCCTGCCACCATTATCTTAATAAATAGAACGTTTTTCATTAGTCTTTTAATACAGATAGCGAAAAATGTATCTGCTATCTACTTTCGTCTCAGCCTTGCTCATAGTGTGAAAGCTAATAGGATGATAATGGTGCTTGTTAAAGGGATTCATCCTGGTGACTCCTCATTGACAGTTTTTCATAGGGTCATAGTGCTGCTTTTGCATGTACTTTTTCCTCTCGTAGCATTCTATCTCATTGTCTTTGAGGATACGAAAGCCAAAATGTATCACCTATAATGTTTCTTAGTAGGTCTTATTCCTTCTCCAGAGATTTTGGTAGCTAATATTGGAGATTACAGTGGTGTTGGAATCGTTGTTCAAACCGGACTCCTGGCTGATTACTTTTCAGGCGAATAGTAATTTTATTAAATTAATATCCATAAGTTTTGAATTAATTGGGAAATATTGTTGGCTCAAACTGTTTGGGGAAGTTGGGAGAGATGAACCTGAAATGAAAGATTACTTCGGATTAAGGAAAAGTAATTACTTTGTAAGTCGTGGAAAAGTTAATTAGTTCAATATTATGTCTCTCTCTTGTAATAGATAACTGCTGTGCCCAACTAATCGACGTCAGAACTAAGTTCCGGGTCATAGTTTGCTCATAGTGGGTATTTATTCCTTTCGTTATTGATATCTTCAATGAATCATGAGTGCGTCATGAATCATGAGTTTTACCTTGCCAAAGGATTTCATCGTGAGCTCCAAGTACTCCTAATTTAATAATAACAAGTGTGAAAAATAGCTATTTTTCACACTTGTTATTCCTTTGGGATTTTCGTAGGTTTTCAACCTACTAAGTTACCTTCCTTTCCTTTACTCCTAATTTATCTTCTAGATACTAGATAATCAATACCTATTTTTTATCTAGCTATTTTTAATGTAATAGATGAAAAATTATCTAGATTTTGTTTTCCGCTCTCTGTTCATGCAGTTCAAAATGATTCAAGTTTTACTCAATATTGAAAACGATAAAGTAGAATCTCTTTTTTATTTCTATGTTAATTAATATATATTAATATATTCTATTAATATATATTTATTTATTTCCTATCCTATTAATACAGCTGTTAATATCACTCTTCTCTCCCATCATGAAATTCGCAAATAGCAAAAATAGCAAGCACTGGACGATAGTTTAGAAATTTCAATTTATGATCATTTAATACACGTTAGTACATTGAAACTGGTAACTTTTAAATGCCTTTTACAATATTAAAACAGCATTTTACTGCTTGGAGATAGAACTTTTCCTTGTTATTTTTTAAGGCGGAACTTGCTGCTTTCGCACGTTTTCCATTAATTCAGATACATTCGTAAGTAAACGAGCATTTGATCGAGCTCACTTTCAGCTTTCTATTTCCTTAAGGTGCACACGATAGAGTTAAAGGAATGTTTTCCTTCGCATTTTATGCGAAGGAAAGGGACTAGGGCTCAAAAGAATAGATTTTCCCTGTCATTTAGCTTTCGATTGGAGTTATCTCGTAGCATCAAATGTTTCTAAAAACATGCTAAGAAAAATATCGTTTGACCTGCTACAAAATGTAGCTTCACTCTTTCCTCTTTGCCGTCTTAATTCTATAGATGTTTGGAATCAGGATCATCCGCACGCCTTAACAATTTTACGCGGGGCGTTTTTCTTTTTTCAGTTCCACGCGGAAACTCCGCTCTGGATCGCCTCCAGGCGCCGCCACTTTTTCCCACGCTCGCGACCCTTGCTTTCTTTCTCCACCCACGCGGCAGCGTGTTTGAGTCACTGCGCTAGCTCTGAAATCGTCCCATTCTTTCACTGTTTTCACCGGGGTTAAGGGGCGCGTTGGGTGTTGAGCCTGAATTCGACACGCATAATCACGCAAAACACTCGGCCATCTCGACTCTTTCGCCCGCCTGGCCTCCTTTGAAGTCCTTTTCCTCCTGCCTCGTCTCTCCTCCTTCATGTTAGACGCACAGACATTCCCGTTTCCGTTATCCAAGCGTTTTCGGCAGCAAAAAATAGCACGAGGTTGATTCCATCGTCTCTTTAGTGGAAATCAAGCAAATCTTCCTCTTTCGAAGAAGCAGCGTGGCGTGAGATGTTGTCTATTTCAATTTTATAATCTTGTCGCTTATTGTTTCCTACGTCAACTTTATTGACATACTAATGCCGTATTGGGTGCACCTTATTGTTTCGCCACTTCTCGGGAGCTGTGGGACTTGTCAGTAAGCCTATATAAAGAAGATAATGAGTCGGTATTCTTCAATGGTTTCTATCAGGATTTTTTAGTGGTGTAGGACAAAATTTTAAGACAATATTTAACTAAAATCTGGGTTTCGTTGGATTTCGTTTTTTAGCTAAATCCAGATCAGAAATTTTTTATTTTGTGGCAAACCATTCTTGTCTTGAAAGCATTCTCAAGTTGTTTGAATTAAATTATTTATTTTACTCTATCCTTAATTACAGCAAAATAAATGCGAATAAATTCCTTTTTTAAATCTTTCCGTTGGAGGTAATTGATTTAGAGTGTGGATCTGAACAAATTCTAGTAGCCTCCTCGCAGAAGTTGTATTCGATGTGAAAAGAAGATTGTGATTCTTAATTTTTCATTTTCAATGGATATGGCGTCTTAAAGTGTGATTAACCGCTAAATAAAAGTCAGAGATATAACAACTTTTCATACATATGATCCGCCGTATTGATTTTTATTTCCCCCGAAACGGAGGTTCTTTCGGCATGGCAATTTCAAAAGAAATTGGTCGATTTTTAATATAAAAATCTCCAAGGAACCCAAACGATATTTTAACCAAAGTAGGAAGAAAGTATACCAATTATAGTCATCACTGAAATGCATGCCGAGAAAATGTTTTTTAAAAGATTCACTGTATCATAAGGTGTTATCTCCATCGAAGGTGGTCCCATACTGACCTTTCTGCTCGTGAACTCAGATCGGTTCAGGGTGATCGTTTCTCAGTTTCACTCCACTTTGAAATTTTTTCCGCGCTACATCACATATTCACGCTGTTTTCGTATTCAGGCAAACCTTTCCAGTTGTTTCGATGGGAGGACATCTCCCTATAATTTTCCTACATGCGCCAAAAGTTTTCGGGTTCAATCTCTCCATCTACAGGAAAAAGTTTACCGCTTAAATTTCAAGTGAAAGTAAAACAGAGCAACGGAATTTTTATCGAGGCAATCAAACGGTTACAGGAAATTTACTTTCGCGACTTTCTAACCATATCCGCCAATAACGCCTCTGCATGTTGTATTCTCGAATAGTAGGTAGCGGAATTCTAGGAGCTTGAGTTTATTGAATAATTCATCTGAAAAAAATGAGATTATGGTCTTTGTTATTTTTATTTAGACCCGATAAATTTTTACCTTTTAATTATTATCGAAAACAGTTTTATGAATAGACTTTAAGCATAAGGTTATATTGTCATAAATGGACATACTGCGAGAATTTTAACTCTATACTCTGAGAATCCTTTTATCCGCGTCCCTGATTAATGACCTGTTAATGACCATTATTTTCAACAGTTTTATAGAATAAGCTTTTTTCTTTTTGTCCTCTTTATATGGAAGATAATGGATTACTTTCAGCATAGATGGGTAGTTTTGATTACTGGAGACAAGTTTAGAATAGAATACGGCTATTACTTGTAAATTAAAGGTTTAGTATCTAAATGTTCTATGTTTTCATACATTTTTTTAAGTATTTCAATTTATAACTTTGTACTTGAAGTACGCATTTAATTTTCAATTTGCAGAAACATTACATAGGAAGGAAAAGCAAAAACCAACTTCGTATTTTCCACAGTATTTTTAAAATGCGACCGCTTTCGACTATGACGGTCATTCTCAGTTACATTACATACGGAAATGAGAGAATTCATACAATGGTGTGGAGTTTTGACGATAGGGAATATAAATTCTCTTTTTCTCTTATCTGATGTACCTGAAGTTGACCATCATAGTCGAAACCGGACGTGTTTAATACATTTTGTGGAAAATATAAAGTAATCTTCAGATTTGTTTTACATGGCGTTCCATAATGTTCAAAATGGTCAGAACTCCTAGAGTTTATCACGCAGTAAGTTTATTATTTAGGGGGGCGTCTATTTATTAGATTCCTTTTCTATGCAAAATTGCCAATTCAGTGGTTACTATGCTAGATCCAGCGATATTTTTCTTCTTTTAGGGACTTTTTATATTTCAGCTATATCTTGTTCTCTATTCAGCTTGTTCTCTTAGGTAGGTTATACACTCCTCTACTTTATCCTCATAGAATAACTTGTTTACTTATATATAAATCAAAATAGCGCTACGTTTACTTGATACTTGACTTAGTATTTTTTTTAAGTTTAGAACGTTTTAGCTACAATATTGTACCGGAAATCGAATGCCCTAGAATTCGGACGACTTGGAATAAGAATGACAAATTCGCTTAAATATCTCCTCAGAAACCGTGCGCTTTCTTGGAATCCGTACTTTCAGTACGAAAAAAAATCCTAGAGCTTTCACATGCATCATATTCACTCCTTATTAAGATGAATACAGGTTTTTATATTTTTCATTTCATTAATTTTTATTTGAATATATGACTATTTGTTAATATTTTATCTCTAAATCCTGTGTCTGTTAAAATATTTTTTTAATTCGAGTTTTTGGGACCCAGGAACGGATTATTACAGTGATATTACTACAAGGAGGAAAATTTTCTTTGAACTCCAACAAATTGGAACCCGAACGGGGTTCTGGAACGTATCTACCTCGGATTCCAATAACTGTACTTTATAGGGTGCATCAAGCGACATAATCGAAAATGAATTTGCTTTTCTAAGTTCATGCTGAATTATCATACTCTCTCCGATTTTAGACCTTAACTCCGCCAACTTCACTTCTAAGAATTTTTCGAATTAAGGAATTTATTATAAATCGCTAACTACATTACGTAGAATGGAAGCGTTTCAAGTTATCTCGGTATTAACTTTTTAATTACAGTAGAATCCCGGTAATCCGGACACGCGCTAATCCGGAACCCTCGGTAATCCGGACGGTCCATGAGGAGTTATGCAAATCCGCAACGATAATGTTGTGGTAAATAACTTGCTCAGTTTGACTTGAATTTAATTTGCTTTGCATTGAATTTATTTGATTTGATAGTTTTTATTTTGACTATGTTAAGTTATAACAAATTAAAAATTATAACAAAATCTTCGGACAAACAAAAGTGTGTGCGGAGTCCGATGACGGGCCACGAATTATGATTTTAGCGAGTGAGATGAGGGGTGATGAAGCCGAGGGACTGACGAGTGATTGAATTTGTGAATGAGATGTATGTATTAACAAAATTGTAAAAACGCTGATTACACTGCTTTTAAAAATTTTTATTCTTGTGGAGCTAAAATATAAAAACGATGAATTAAGCAATACTCACTACAATCAAATCCTAGGTTTGAACGTGCCGATCATTTCTTGGACGTCTCAATTCCTCCTCCTCTCTCAGCTTTTGTTCGGGAAAATCATATAGCTATAAGATTCCGTTTTCCAATCTCATTGATTTTCTTTGAATTTTGCGGGATAGAATTGTACACCAATTTCCCATTCTTTACAAGTCTTCGTGTTTTATGAACTATTTCTTTTAGTATGAACTTCCCGCCTGCTTGTGTTATTCGCATTTTTCACGGACCACAACTCGACCGCAATTTTGAGTGTATTTTGCCACCGATGCGTCGTTGACTGAATATTCCCCGCGTAACAGTACTGGCCATTATACGAACTTTAGTTTTTTATGTTTTCGCGAAACATCCCGCTCGTCTGGGAAACGTGAGGTGTTTGGCAAAACTTTTTTCAGAATGTATTTGCTTTTTATACGTTCAGGTACGAGATATGCCATCCTAGACCGCTGAAACATAGGATGAATAACTTATCGAGTGAAAATTTAACGTTTGCATGATTTAGGTCATGCGATTTGACCCGACTCCCTTTATGATCAGTTGAACATTGTATTCAAATATTTTTTTCGTTACCTCGGTAAGGAATCCAATTTAAACTGTTATTTTGTCATGAAAATATTCAGAGAAATTATAGTTACAGATTAAATGAGATAAATATATAATTAAAGGAAATGTATATCTGTAACATAATTAGTAAGTTTAAGGTAATGGGTGAGGATGTTATTAAACGAAACATCGGGTAGCGAGAAATATTATTAAGGAGAGACGGATGGCATGGATAAGTGCTCTGGTAAGCTAACCACAATGGCTGGAGGAGTCACCTGGGTAGTGGAAGGCCCTGGTTCGGATTTCGTTACTGTCAAACCTTTTTTCATGTCTGCTTCTCTGTAATAAGTTTAATTTTCCATGTAGGGAAAATCATACACCTTGAATTATTAACTTGGGATATAAGTTCAATATATATTTGGGTTATTTTCCTATTTCATCTTAATCTCAGTATTTACTACTTAATTTAATTGGCATCCTCTTAAAATTTCATAGGCTGTGCTATATTTATAAAAAATCGACATCAAACAGTTTGAAATTCTTTCCGAAATGTAAACGTTGGATCTCTTATATCTCTATATTCTGTATAATTTTAGAAAGTAATAGGTTTAGGTTATCAGCGAAAGAAATCAACAACTACCAAGAGTAAGTCTATATATCAATGAAGCTAATAGAATGTTTTATAACTTTCAGTTTTTTAAACTTTTTTTACGCACATAATAACAACATTTTCTTCACATTCAACTCATGGTTATAAAAAGTTGTTCCATTTTTTTTTTCTTTTATTGACTGGCCACTGAAGAAGACGATGCCGTTCTCTCTTATGCTATATCTATGGAAAAATGTTATTATTTATATAGGGAAGCGTTTAAGTTTTTTCGTTCAAGTTATTTCATGTAATGCGTAATGAAAATCTTCCAACTTGTTTTAAGTTAAGCGCTGCCGCGTCTTGAGGTGGTGCTGCGACCTGTGGCGAAAAGAAAAAGTAAGCGCGAGAGCTCTCCGGCGTCTTTGAGCTTTAGCGGCATCTCTCGGCAGAAAGCGCAAGTAGAGATTATGATTCGCGAAATACTCGCTGCAGCGCTCCAAGGCGAAACGCGCCAGTTTACAATATATTCGAATGAAAAAGGTTCTATGAATCATTTATGTTGTGGCTAAGATTGCAAGATTAAGGATTTCCGTAAAAAAAAAAATTCAGCGAACACAATACTGTTTTTTTAATGATATTATTATTCCAGATGGACTTGTGGCGAAAAGTATGAACAGGACCTAAATGTTTTTAACATACTTGTATGTGAAATTTTCTTTAGACAGAGTAAGTAACTTCGGCTAGGTAAACTAGTCAGGCAAAAATTAAATCAGTGTTGGCATTAAAATAATAGTAAGTGCTGGTAATATAACATTCGCTTGTATACCGAGGCAATTCGGATGATTTACCTATTGGGTATTGAGTTCTAACTCTTTTTGGCATAAGATATTTGTTAACCTTGATCTAGGTGTGAAACTCGCACTGTTCAACCAATAACTTTCACTTTATGTAGTATTCTGTCCATACGTATTTGGTATTATTACTTACAGTTCCGATATTTTAAACAGGATTTTAACATGAAGTGGTATGTGCGATGATTAATCAATGATTAATAATTCTTATCATACGCATACGTACGCAATTAATTTTTGCTATAGATATTCAATTCTATCATTCAAAGAGAAGAATGAATATATTGATGTTGTGTGGTGATATCGACCGATTGTATTAAAAAGGTGTAGTGGTAGTAAAGGTGGTATTATAGTAAAAGTGTTGTCGAAAAAACTTAAGAGCTTTCAGTGGCCTTGACGTTTAATTTGCTGTTTGTTTTACCCTGTAAAGGATTCAATTTAACTAAGACATAAGTTATACTTCTATATTATCTGTTCTGCGTTAAAGAATTTATCTCTCTGTTTGCTTTTGTTTGTGAGAAACATTTCAGTATTCGTTATTTCGACATTCGTTATGTTTTATATTAGGTATTTATTTCGAACAATAAGGAATGTTTGAATTAGAAATTCACTAAGTAATGGAGATTTTTAGAACATTTTTAGGAGTATTAAATATTGTCCATGGTGTTATTTACTCACGGCTTTGCTGCAGATTTTACGTTTTAAACAGGCTCATGATACTACAAAATGTACTTCCTCTCCAAAGAAAAGGAATACAGTCTTGTAAGTGATGAAAGTTTATGAAATGAAAGATTGAAATTTCAGATTAAAATATTACCAAAAGAAATATAAAGATTAGTCTTCATTGGGTATATTTTTAAATTATCCCTCTCCCCAACCACTATTCCGTCGGTTGATGTTAATGTATGTTATGAACAACTACGCTATTAAAGAAAAGTAGATAATGTATATCAGACTTTTTATGAAGGTGAGTGCCAGTGAATCACTTACTTGCATTTTGGTTCAAAATTTTAGCATTTTCCTTTTGTTAAGGTATTTTTTGTACCATTACACTTTAAACCTTAGTTGTAAGGTTAATTGCAAGAGCGGTCTCTTAAGATTAAAACTCGCCTAATAGAGTCTTCATTATTATTATTATTAAGTGCTCTTTTGGTATAATCTGGAAGTTTAATATCTTTCTAAATTTCTTAGTTAAACTTGGTTTGCCATTTGAATAAGGAGTCGTGTATGAAAAGTACTGAATCGAAATACGCAATCGAATCATCTTCCTTGAGAAAATATGCGTAACTCTCATCTATATTCAGCTTCCCGGAGAGAATATTTCCAAGGAAAGTGTGTGTATAGGTATAAAGGTTTGGATCAAGTCACTCCCTTGCAGTAGAATTTTAAATTGGGAGTCGCGCATATAAGCAGGAGAGATCGCTTCTGAAAATTCTGTGCATCATCTTTCATGGGCGTGCTGAACGGTCTTTGCTTTTCTCAAAAATAGCCGACGAAAGCGTTCCCTTTAGTGGTTGGATCTTAATGTCGACAGCATGTCTGCAAACATATATGTCAATACGTCAATATGTATGTATGTCAATATATCAATATCCATATCCGTCGTATATCAATAGACAGGAGGTGGACTAACAAAATGTCACTGGAAGCCGCTGGGGTACCATTTAAAAACAGCAAATATGTATTGGTTGTTCTCAGTCAAACTTCACTTTGAGAGTAAATAAATATCAGCTAAAATATTTCTATAATTCATAAAATTTTGAAGTTAAAAGTCATTTCTGAATATGATTGAGCTACTGAGGGAGAGTCCCACCAATAAGACACTGAGGCTTGGAGTTTGTGATCCACAATTCAAATCTATAAGGAAAAGGAACACGGCTGTGGTAAGACATTAGAGTTAGATAAAAACTCAAAATAGCCGTTGTTTGCAATATCGTTGCTTTAACGATCTAATTAGCTTTATCCAGTTAGTTGGGAATTCATTGGAATTTCAAACCTTTGATGTAATTCAATTCTGTCTCAATTACAATTTTTGTATAATTACCCTAAATATATGGAATTCATAGGGAAATTTATTTGATGCATTTAGATTATTCCTGATAGTTAAAAATCAATTATATTTTCGAATGCAAAAGCATCGATAATTATGAAGTAGATTGTGGCCATGGAGAACAGCTAGATAGCAGAAATGTTAATAATGATAGTACAATACTACTAAACGGTGAGAATTAGAGATATTTTTCAAATGTTGGATGATAAGTGGAATTCACCCACCTATCGGGAGATGTATCTTATGCTAAATATGCATATGCTTCACTTTCAGTTTTAGACACGATTATTTGCCATATTTAAACAATGAATAATTTTACGGGAAATCGCTTCATCCATAGTTTCAATCTCTCCTTGAATTCATTTGCAATCCTCTGCAATCTGCTTCTCAGTATGAGCGTTTCGGCATAAGTTCCATTTTCGTGGATTCTCAAATTTTATAAAGTGAACATTCTCCAGCGATACTTGGTGGAATTTCTAGTTGAAATTAAGTATTTAATGGCAAAATTTGTCTTATTCCACAAGTCAAAGAAAGGCAAAGGTTTTCCGGTTTTGGCAAAAATTAGACCATCATCAGAACTGATTACCGGAGTTCTGAAGATGGGTTAAACCTTTGTCTTTCTTTGTACGTGTTCTTGTGGAATAGTTTAATAAATTTACTATTAAATATTTATTTTCTCAGATTTAATATTTCTGGCTACTGCGAATGGCGAAATTTAATCTCACGTTCATCTAACGCGCTGTATCTTTGTTCGCAAATATTTTTACGTTTTATCTGGTAAGGCTTATCTGGTAAAGTTTTATCATATAAGTGGTGAAGTGTGATACGGATATCAGCTTTATTACAGTTTATATCAACATCGAAGCTCTTTAACTCAACTTTAATTCTTTTCTTATGGAGATATATTTTATCAGAATCATTACTGTAAATTATGAGGTAGTCGTACTCTCTGATATCCTTTTTAGGCAGTAATGTAGTTCATATTAGAGGAAGCTATTTTAGAGAATCACTAGAGACACGCTAAATTTTGAAGTGGTCACTTTTCCTTAATTTAGTTGAATATCTGTTATATTTGTATTTAATTTATTACTAGTAATAGTTCATTGAATTATTAAAGCGAATTAAAAGTATATATACAATTATGATTGTAAAAAAAATTAAGTAGCAATAAACTCAATCTGCGAAGGCTTAATCTCGTGGAAGGCCATAATAATGGAAATAATAAGAGTGTGCGAGAAGCTTCATTTCTTTTATAAATAAGAATGTTTCCAAAAAATAGCAGCAGCTATACTTGTTCATGTGAGTATGTAGCACATGCATGGGCAGCATTAAAGCTAGCTGTGGATACATTCTAAGTCCTCCTGAGGCGTTGCATCTTCAGGGGGTACTTGGTTAAATAAATTTAGATTACGTACAATTGTATTCTTTGTTCGGTGATTCCAAAGCATTAACATCAAATACATTTTGTGAATTACATTCGAAAAATTTTATTAATTCAATACGGACAAAAAAAATATTTAGAAGCAATGTGAATGTCAGGTGATTACTAATCAGTATACGTTTTTGTCTCAAAAATTAAATTTGCTAATTTGTCTAAATTTAAAAGAAGATATCAAAATTTACAAAAGTGTTTCATCATTGATCATCATCTCCGAGTCCCTGAATGCTCTACTAAAAGCCTTTATTATTACCTTTGCTAATTTGTCTAAATTTAAAAGAAGATAACAAAATTTACAAAAGTGTTTCATCATTGATCATCATCTCCGAGTCCGTGAATGCTCTACTAAAAGCCTATTACCTTTGATATTTTATTCTTCTTTTTTTAAACATATTTTAGATTTTTATGTGCTGAATTAAGAAGTTTTGGTGTAGTTTCGAATAATCTCCCATTTCGAAACAGTGATTTTCTTTAACGTAGAGAAATTGACCGGAGAATTCAAACGATGATACTTTGACGTCATTAAATATAGAGTGGAAAACATCGATCTCATTGGAGCTATCGCATTCCTTCGAAGGAGAGATCGGAGCATAATCCTCTCGGTATCCGCGGCGTCGCATTAGCTATTTAACCACGACGGGTATGTAATACCTCAGCGTGCCTTCAGACCATTGTGCTTCTCTAATTGTTCTCGGAACATCGTGCCGCAGACGATTCCCTCTTCTTAATCTCTTCTATCTTCTGATTTACGACCCTATTGGGGAAAGGCAAGGATTTTTCAAAAAGAATTTCAAGAACTTCATCCTATAAGCATGCTTATCTGCGATTTTACGAGGAAGATCCCGCATTTTCCCTTTCTAAGGAGCTGGTCTCCCGCGCACTCCATCCAACCGCTAATGAGCGACGTTCAGCTGTTGCTGCACCGACCTTGGAAGACGTTTAAAAAATCTCCCCCGGATACTCTCTATCCCCCCGATCCAGCACTCTGCGAATCGATTATCGGCCGCAAGTCCCTTGTTTGCCAGGAATAGCACCGGCTCGTCCCAATCGCCTATTTAAGGGCAAGGCCGCGTCTAGATCACGAGCTGGCGAGACCGAAAATACATAAATATTAATAAAGCTCATTTACGTCGGATGCCGACAGCTTTTATTCCTTATTAACCCCCGGTAACCTGACGGTACTTTGAAGTACCCAAGGAAAAGAAGGAATCGTAGGCGTAAACCTTCGCATATCGTCGGTTTCAAATGTCAAAGCAATAGTTCGCAGTTCCGTAGATGTCCATGAGGTGTCACTTAGTTTATCTCATCTTCTAACGCATGAACATTTTTATGACTGGTAGTCACTCTGAGATTTCTCTCCGGTGGGTTTTGTTTCTTCGAAAGGATTGGAGATTACGTATTATCATAACGGTAGGGACTGGTGTTTTTTGAGCTAAGTAATGGTGATGCCAACTTATGAATCATTCTCTTAGCTATATTTTGATTGATCGGAAACAGAGATTGACCTTTGAATTTCTATTTAAGTGAGTTTCACATAGCAAACATGACATAGCATACAAAAAGTATCATATCGTCACTTTCGTATTCCTCAATCATTTCCTAAGTCAACAATCTCCATAATATCTCTTTCGAAGGTGAAGTGGAATCAACCAGGACGCCCATAAAGCGTGAGTTTAATGATGAGTGAGTTCCGCGTCTAAGATTCTCTTTGATATTGGCCATATTCTTATCTTGATGCTAACAATAATGTAACATATGAAATTTATCATCATGAATGGAATCGAATGCACCATCCTCGGATTTTGCACGATGGCAGGTTTCAGAGAGTTCACAGGAAAAAGAACCATTTAAAAGAGGTGCCATTTTTGCGGTCACTATTCTTTGAGAACTTTGTAAAGAATCTTTGAAAATGATATGAAGAACGAAATAGTAGTATTTATAGTTCAGTATTTTCTTGGTTGGAATATCGTTTGCGTCCGTGTATTTCCCGCCGGAATAACTTTATGATTTATGATCCTTCCTTGGGCGTTTATACAGCTCATATTATGCAGCTCTTCTGTATCGGTGTGAATACGAAAAAAGTTTTTATTGAAATTTATTACGAGGTCATTTATTATTTTGTCATGATTGATCACTCCTGAATTAATTCTCTTTGGCGTAGTAGTATTTGAGTAGAAAAGGGCTAAGTGCGAGAGACATTCAAAATGTTTCCGGAAATAAGCTTTGCCGCGTCTTGGACAATCTTAAAATAAAACCGAGCAATATTTTCGCCCAGAATTGTTGAAGATATCTAACAATCCAAATAGATTGCAAAATTCCGGAAGTGGAGTTATTGGCTCGAACCTAACCCCAAGGTCTTGGGTTCGAGTCACGGCTAATCCTTTTTCTGGCTAAGGGATGGTTTTATACGTTCGTCAGTGATGATAATTATTAACATTTATATGATTGGGATCTATTCGGTCTGTTTCAAGCTATTATTAAAACTTCACAAACGTTAACATTATTAACAAATCTTGGCAAATTAACGTGCAAAAACAAGCGAGGTTGCAGTAGCTTTTCTCGACCTACACTCGAATTACAATGTATTAATGTACAATGTAGTGTACAATGAATTCCGTGTACCTTTTGAACGCTCAAAGTAAAGTAAAAAAAATACATATAAGCGAAACGACTGTTGATGAAACTCCCAGTCATTGCTTCAATTAAAGTTGAATATTGAATAAGGCTGAATTGGAAAGAGATTTGAGGAGACTTTTTGTGTGTTTAGGGAAATTACAAATTGCGATTCGGCAAATTCGCGCTTTTAGTCCAAAACTGGGAAAAGGTTTACAGTGTCGGTACAAACAACTCGTGTTGTCTGTTTCTGCATCCACGACCTGCTCACGTGTCCACTGGGACAGTCTTGAACCCGTATGACTTATTGCGCGAGGTTGTATACGACCTTTTCTCGCCTCAGCGAGTTAAATAGTCGATGAAGTTAAGCCTTTTTATCACGCCTGTGTAACTGCGCAATTTACCGGCGATTTATCGAGTTTATTAATCGCTTTCATAAATTGCGCCGCGTCAGCGTGTCGACGAAATCTCGCCCTGTGAAGACTGCTCCTCTAAGTTTCATAAACGAGAGCGATTGGATGAACTTTATCGGATTGGTAAGAGGTGGCGAATCGGTAAACAGTTGTTACTGATATTCACCGCAGAAAAAGATAGCTATGCTTACGTAGATGCATTCCTCTCGGTACATTTATCCTTTCTGTGAGACAGTTGTTCCTTGACCTTCGCAGCTGAACGTATGGTGCATTTTACCTCGACTAAGAATGGCTCCTGATATTTGTCAGCGAAGCCTTTCTGAGGTATATCATTTCCTCGTAAAGATGTTAATTGTCAAAATTTTCATTTTGTTATAATATCGATGGAATTGGAGCATTTAACGTTTTTCACTTCTCAGTTAAAAATTTCTCTCTTTTATCTCATCAAATCCTGCGTAGTAATTTTTGAGGCGGAATTAATTTAAAAAAATTTTTAAAACCGTATTCCATTTAATCTTGGAATAATTTGGAAAAGTTATCAGTTTCGTTTATAATTTTCTTCGTTCCATCACGAGGAACGGCTGTAAGGCTCAGGATTATAATGTGTGTTAGAATGGACATTAACTAAGGTTCACTTAAGGGCTCCATGTTATGAGGTTTTGATATAGTTAAATGATCATTGTTAATTTCTTATCTATATGAGGAATTAGCATGGAGATTTAATATATCTTTTAACTTTCAATAAAACTCTAAAATGGACTTAACTCCAACATAGCAATATAATACCGTTCTTAATTTTAAATACATATATTATAATACCGGGCCTAAAGCTATTAAGAAAAATTTAATTGACTATAATATGAAAGCAATTGTTACTAAAGACTTAACTTTTTAAGATATCGTCGTGGTGAAAAGTAAATATTTAGAGTCTCATAACGAATTATTATCTTCACTTTTGGAATGTCTTTCTCTTAGGAATTAGTTCCTATTGTTTTCGGTGATAATCGTACCCTACCTCTTATACATTTGTTCATGCTATGAAATAAAGCAACCGTCTTTCAAACCATAAAAAGGTAAAAATAACCATAGTACCCAATGTATATAATTTACAATAAAATTTTTGTTGCATAATGTGATCGCAGTTAACGTTTCTCTGTTAATTGTGGAGTAAAAACATTTGATCCGAAAACTTAAGTACAGTTAAGTGCGTCATTGAATATGGAGAGTTTCAATTAAGGTTTTTGGGTTATGAGTCAAAACCTTAGTGTTTGCATTCGTGGAATGTATTATGCGCCGTATAATTAGGCAGAAAGCTAAAATTATTTACGAGAAAGCAAGGAAATTGAAGGGAGAGTGGAATATTAGCGAGCAAGGGTGAGTAAGGTGTTTTCATCTCTAGGCGTCAAAGAAATCTCCAGTGATCTCCAATTTTCGCTTTCCATCTCTAAGTTCATACTCTCACTACATTAACTGGCAAATCGACTATCGCTAAGTGATCTCATTCGATCATTTGTCATACGATTTATTCAACACTTTCTCGTGCCATTCGAATTCTTCGCACATTTAGGTCAGTTTATTGCGGTTACTCATTTGAGTTTTCTCTGTATCATCTGCATGTTTGACGAAATTCCTTTAGTTGTTGTTGGAGTATTTTGCATAGATCATGGATTGGAGAACCTCGCATGGATCATTTCAAGTTTTCAACACATGTCATCGTCCTCACCGCTTAGCAATTCAACTACTTCACAACTTTCTCGCCAGAAAATATTATCTACTGAGTCTGGCTTCTCTTTGTGGAATCCGTTGATGATATTTGTAATGAGGGTAAATAAAACGCTTTAAAATCCGGTTTTCGCAGTTCATTACTGAGTCATTGCGGCTTGAAGATGATGATTAATGGGAACTAGCGGTCGTTTGAGGTAAAATGTGTAAACCGTATTGCAGTATTAACTTTTGCGGTCATTGTAAATTTCTCCTTTCAGTCGGATAGAGAAACTTCTCTTTAATTTAGTTAAAAATGTTATTATTTATCTGATAATTTTAAGACATGAGGTTATTCTTCTCGAAGTATTTTCCTTCTCATGATAATGAATCCTAACATTATTTTAATTGGTTATTTTATATTCCTAATCTGCATATGAATTGATGATTTATACGGTTTGGGGCACACATTAGCATATTTTGTCAGAAGGTGAAGAAACAAGAGCGGATCGAATGATTCCTTCCTTTGTTTTCGAAAGCAATGAGACAGAATGTGAGATAAGTTGAAATGCCGTTTGCCAATCAAAAACTGCTACGAGATTAAAGTTCGGGCTCTTTCCATGCGACTTTGTATTCTTTTCCAAGCACGGCAAACGCATTTAATCCATAGTCTGTCTAATAAAGGTTTTAATGATGGTCAACGTTGCGAGGTTCTGCTAAAGAAGAGGTTCGGAGAACAATGAGGCTCGTTTGCATTCCTTGCGGAGAGAAGGAGAGAAGAAACGCATCACGAAAATCCGTGACCTTACGAAGCTTTCAACTCGTAACCATATGTCAGATATCCAGAAGAATCCGTTCGTTTTCTTTTTTCTATTCCTTCTCTTCCTTTTCGATCCCATCGCCTAAAGGGCTGAGTGAAACAAATGAGTCCGGTGCAGCGCACGTCATTAAAACCCTCTTTCATTAGTTAAACGGAGACGTTAATATTGAATTGGAAGTAATAAGTTTGATGAACTTATTGATGCTTCATTACATGGAATTTTTGCTTGTAATGTTAGGTATTCAATTCCTCATCTTCAACAAGTCTTTGACAGCCATATTGCATCGATTTATTGCTATACATCAGATACGCAGCTTACCTCACGTCGTTCATTTTTGAACGGCCGATCGAACGTTCTTAATTACAGTTGTTAATTATTGATCATGACATCGTTTGGAATTGATTGTATCTTTATCGTTAGGATTAACGAGAGATTCAAGATATGTCGTTTTAAAGATAAATATAACCTATTATGTGGAATTGAAATTTAATATGATTATTTTTATTAGTGTTGTAAGATAAAGTGTTGGGTGACGTAGTGGTTAGCATGCTAGCCAAGCAACGCCGTGGTCCCGCGTTCGAATCCTGGTCTGGACATGGTTGTTTGTGTTCGTCTTAAATTGTAAGTGTAGTCTTATTAGACTGAAATTCGCCTCGGTAAAGACATTATCATCATTATCATTGTTGTTGCTAAGATTATTACTAATTATTATTATTATTATTATAAAGTTAGGCAGGTTTATGATGATGATCGTACGCTAATTAGTTGGGAATTTGTTTATTAACGCGATATTATAGAAGATAAGTGTGTTTGATGAACACTAGAAAATATTATATTACAAATGTGATGATGAACGAAAGGGGAAAAGAATATCAAATATTTATCCAGAACCACAAGAAATTTAATATCAAGCATGTTCACTACCAGATTTACTTTCATTAATAATCACTGGACCTTTCTCTTCAAAAATTGTGTTTGGTTTTCTTTAGTATTTTTATTACCCCGATGTTGAATTTCATTTTCCTTGGTATGCAATATCGTCACAGTACATACATAAAAATACATTGGTAATTTTTCAGTTTAGTAATTCAGTAAGCGGCATAGTGTAGTTACGGATACAAACGAATTAATATTGGTTTATTTTCGGCGTATCTAACAAAGAATTAAGAAATACCTCAATTCTGATTGGCAAGAAAAAATGGGTTATTTAGTTTACGATATCGAAAATTATACTATCTGAATACAAATCGTATACTGCATTGATTAGCTATAGTTACTTTAAATTCCTTTCTCAAATTTAGGGGTATATGAGAGAATATGTTTATGGATTCTAAGAAAATATAGCATCGATTGATAATAGTCGCTGCTCAACATTTCTGAGAAAGAAAATGTTCGTAAGTCTACTCTGAACTGATCACAGTATGGATGTTTGCACCTTCTTTGAGGTAGAAAAAGCGTTAAATTGGCGAAGATGCAGATGAAAACTATTTTCGGGTAAACATGGAACGAAAACATGGCAAATAACTGTAGAATTAGAGAGAGAATAGCTAGAGTCGGAGAGTAGTTAGAGTGCAGGAAAGCCCCTACTAACTATTTCATGTCACGTGATCTTCATTAGACTTCCTTGATGGAATGGGCGTCATGGCGATGGGATGGCAGCCAGGTGCGCTCTCTCCTTGTTCCTAGAGGCTGCATTAAAGGAGTGGGCGGTGGGGCGGGGAAGGAAGTCAGATATAAAATGGAACGTGGTGATCTTCCCTGAGGAAGCAGAATAGAATTACCATGTTCAGAGGAGATAATGGTCTTTTACTGACACCTCTATTGCCGTTTGAAAAAGGCATTCCGGATGCATACTGTATATATCTTTATCAGCTAGACGGCCACAGAAGAGGGCTTGGAGCGGATATTCAATTTTTGTGTTAGTTCTTTCGAGTAATAAATACGACATTACTGCAAAGTACATTGTATGCACTACAATACCTGGAATACAAAGGAGAAGACTTGCAATTCGTCACCCATACTTAAGAACACGAGGAATACTATACGATACGCAGTACTATATGTACATTATACATTAATCTTTATCGTCGTGTTACTAAGTTTATAAGGCAATTTGCCGATATTTGATGAAACAAATACACATATTATTGTGGCAATGAAAGAAGAGACTGATTAAAATGTGGCTCAGAATTTGAATTTTCGTATTCTTAGGCATTTATTTAAATTCTATTAAGAGTGAATTTAAACCGTTTTATTGGTTTACATTTAAATATCCGTATTTTCCTGTATGAATAACTATAGATTAGTGAATTTAATCATGAAATATATACACAGAGGAAAATAGGTGAATAATAATAGAAACAGGAGGACCAATGGCGAATGTTCTGAATGTTGAAGGGATATACTTATGAGTAGTAAGTAATGTATAGGCGTAAAAGATGGGTAACGCGATGTAATAAACTATTTCTATTAATTCTATCGTTGATAGCCTATGAAATTTGGAAAATAACTGCATTTTCGAATGTTATTTCCATTACTGTCATCTATAATTGATATATTATGCTCGGCCTATATTTATTTTCTGCATGAATTACAATTATCTTTGTATAACTGTTGTAAATTGTGAGGCATAAGATAGTCAACTATAAAGTTGCAGTATCATGGGATCTGATTATGCTTTGATTAGTTAAAGCTAATGTAGCTAATCGAATCAACTCATTAATCAATGTCCTCTGTTAAGTGACCTTGGTCGCGACTTGCTCTGCATCATTCTGATATGTATTGTTCACTCTTTCAAAGAAGTAACTAATTTAATTTACTATACATTCGACGATTTGTAAACGTAGGTTTTTAATGCGCGGAGTCATGCGTAAAATTGAATAAAGTCATCCGAGAAATGGCTGGTCATTTTTAAGCCGTTCGAGCTCAGGTGCATCGGATAGTACCCAGTAATTAACTAACGAGGTCAACTCTATCGATAAAGCCAGTGCGAAAACAGCTTCTTTGAGGTTATTGATAATTTAAAAGCCGAAATATTAGTTTAAAATTCCGTTTCTCTTTCGTCTCCTTCAAAATTCCAACCGCTGTTATGACGAGGGAATATTCTGTGGTTGAAGCGTCTTTAATGCGGATTATTCATTATATTACGACTTATTTACTCATTTAAAATAATCTTTATTTTATTATAAGTTCTTAAATTCCATTGCATCAGAAATTTCTCCTCCTGATATCATCCACTTTTCACTTGGTTGATTGTTAGCTTTCCAGAGGAAAATGTTCTATTTCGATCTTAATATAACGGATTTCTTTAGTTGAAAAATAAATCAAAGCATGATTCTGAATGGTTTACTTGCTGTAGGAAAATCGCATGGCAATAGTAGAATATATTCACAACTTTGTCTGTGTGTTTTATTCGACTTTTATTAATGTAGACATTTGAAAGTTTGAGAAAATCAAAGAATCTTACAAGATAATAAGTCCCTATGCCGTATATTAATGATTTATGTCTTAATAGTAATGGACAGTTAATTATGTTGTTATCTAAAAGAAAAATAAGCATTAAGGTTAATTACCGTGCACTGTTCTTTAATTTTTAAGCTGTTAGTTTTCTTTATATTTTATTCCTGTAATTAACTTGTGTTTGAGATTCTTAACAGTATTATATACAAGACTGCATAAGTCGTGGTTGTTGGTGCTAATCTAAACAACTGCGAAGTTTTCCTTTAAAAATTATCGAAGAAATTATTGATTTCATGCAAGCAATTACGGATTTGTAATGCATTCGAGGAAACTTTGTGATCAACCGTCGATACGCAAGACGTTGAAGACGTGACAGAAGGTAAGAGGAGGTTGGGGGCAAATTAAAATTTTACCGCAGTTGTGTGCGGAATAATTACCTCGATTGGTGCTTCATGCTGGAATGTTCCGAATGCCATCCTTAGTTCTTACATAATAAATCAGTTTTAATTGGTGCTTACTTTTTTCTCCCTTCTTTTACTACGCCATTCTCTCACCATTTCGGGTAAAACCTCATGCATTCCGTCGATCTATCAGCTGCACCTCTCTTCAAAGATACCCGGAGGCTGTTGCTTTCTCACCTCAAAGGAGGAGATCGTCCACGTCCTTCATTACAGTTGTATAACCGTTTTCGCACATTAGTGAGGCAAAGAAAGGGAAGATTTACCTTATCACCTCGCCTCTTTCAGCCTGTTTTGCGATAAATAGTCATTATCTCTCAACATTTTTCTGTAATCTTATTTTGATAATGTACGCTTGCCATTTTTATCAGGGAGACTTCATAAAACTTTATGCAAGTAATTTTCTGATTCTCACAATCAGTACTCACGGTAGTTGCTGATAGGATGGATTTATTGATGGCTGAAATTTTTGATTGAAGATCAGATATCACCAACTGTGATGACGCGGCGAGTTAGAGCGGAAAAGTGCAATTTTTTACGTTCAAAGAATTATTTTCGAAGAATATTAACGGATAATGATGCATTCTGATTATTTACTTCCACTCATGATTACACTTTACAGCCTTGCGTTAAAGTTCAGATACGTGTGATGTGTTTCTTTTCAATTTGGTTTCAGAAAAAGCTTACCATAACAAATAAATGAAAGACTTGAAATATAAATAAATGACAATTCCCAAGTTCTTCGAAATCTTACGGGAACTCTTCCAAAATGTATGGAATTTGAAGATAAATGTTTTACAAAATCTGATAAATAAGCTCACTTGAATATTTTTACATTATTATTTTAAAATTACCATTTACGCTACTAAAAGTTCTGTTATTTCCCAGAAGGGGATTTAATATTTAAATTACGATTGGAAAAATTTAACTTTCTCGAAATTAAATACTGATGTCATTTTTATGCAAAGTATGGTACATGTATTATTTTCTCATTATTGGTGAAAATTAATTGCTCCCCTCCCGAGGGCGAGAATTGATTGAGGAAACCTGGTATTCAGCTGAATTGTAGCTTTCGTCTTCAGTAATTCTTCGATAAAGAGGTCTTCAACTCTCCTTCGTTGCCATTTACCGCGGCTACTTTGCACGAGGAATCCGCATATTCATTTATTCAATAGCTGTACTACTTATGAAGGAAAACAAATCATTACTCTTCTATCGCATTGGTTTCATTCATTACTTCATATCTTCCACCGATTGCAACTTGCCTACACCTCGATTAACTTTTTAAGGAAGACTACCCGCTGCTATATTTTCGCTCCTTTTTTACCGTAGTTTTTCTTTCGCCTTAACAACTTTCCTGGCCAGACGGCTGAATGAAGACAAAAGACGACCTAAGCATACATACGCGTTTACTCTTGCCCATCTCACTTCATTCAACCGCTAACTCCTCGAGTCGGAACGACTCTTTTCTGAGTATCGAGTTTCCATCCCTTACTCTTTAGGTCCTCCTTGGGCTCTTCACTCTATCCACCTCTGCTTTCTCATTCGTTGAAGTCTCCATATCCTTCCGCGGGAGGGAATTGGAGACTTCAACGAGCGCGGTGTACGTAAAGTAGAGTTGAAGCGTCAGGCGGAGGAGCAAGAATGAATTGTAAAGTAAGAGGTTTTAGTGTGTGAAAAGGAGGTGTAACCCACTAAAAGAAAGAAATCCATGGTTTCCCTAGATTAAGTAACTTTCGAACCATAGAATGAAAATTTATAATATTTTAAACGTTTTTTGTTCTCAATGAATAGACCTTGAAATTTTTCTTATTGCATTCTTTCAATTTATATTTCAGTATTTTGTTAAGAGAGTGGTAGAATTTCTCCGAATTAGGTATTTGTTTGGAAATTCTCAGAAACAACTTGGTAGCTGTAAGCTATTTAAGAGACAAAAGCAAAAATGGAATAAGTAGTCATCATCTTAAAATCATCGGTAACTCAACGCGTCTCTATTTTATATTTCTCGTTTTCTTGTTTTATTGAAAAATCATTGTTAATATTGATGATAAAGGTTTACCTTGAGAGGATGTATGTATCCGATAGTCATAAATATTACCGTATTTGAAAAAGGTGCCGTACTTAAAAATAATGTTTTTCATCAGTTCAAATCTTCATTGGTCTTAATGTGAAAGCGAGTAATTTCTTTACGAAAGCGTTCAAGTAAGTAAACAAATCAATTCTTGGTATTTTAACTTTTCTGAGGAGTCTTGCTGACCACTGATATTGTTTAGGGAAGTTCTAGTATTACGAGGAGTTAAATCCCGCACTTTATCAGGTATGTATGGTTTGAAAAGAATGGGAAAAAATTACTAAGAAACAAACACGGTTTTGTTTCTTCCGCTTCAGCTGACTTTATCTCAATCCAAAAATAACTGCGTTAGCTCGTTACCGTAAGGATAACTTATTTCTGTACTTCTTACTTGCCATCAGGTAATACATTTCTCAGAAAGATTTATTGTAGGAGGTCGTTGCGTTGTGTGTGCTTTGAAAGGAGGAAAGAGTAAAGAAAGATATGAGGGAAAACAATCACCACCTCTTTGAACGCTGCTGATGAATTAGCAATACGCGGAAGGAAAGGCTTAGCGCATAGGGGGCAGGTGTTCCATTTCACCCCACGTCGTTTATTTATTTAATGCTCTTTCGAGTGGAAATTTTTCCAAAGGAGATGAAAAATCTACTCAACCCCTTATTCGGAACGGTAAAGGATGAGATTTACCTTCTGGTGCCTGGAACGTGGAATCTCAGCAATTCATCTCCTCTTTGGTTAAACAGTACCGATTTCTCTGGCTTGACGTTACCGATACGGATTTTTCGATGAGTGGACGTAGAAAATATGCATCAGCGAGATAATAGGATCTGTTCTCGCCGTTGACGATCTCTATCTTTGTCATTGTTTCACGGGGAGGATATAACTTAATTCGAGCGAGGCTTAGCGGCTGGAGATAAGGTCGATGTAATTATGATCTCCGATTGAATAGAACTGTTCGACTCAGAAAACAGTTCCACTCCATCTACTCTTAGGATTCCTTGCCAATGTTTTAACGCCGGCTATAGATTAGTATGGATTTATTTGCTTACGAGTTCCAGTCAAGTCCTCCCATAGCCGTCGAAATTTTCACTTGCATCGTTTTGTGTTCAAATCGTTTTCTGTTTTTATCTGCCTAAGCATGTATCACATTTTTTCTATTGCATTCAGGTGATTGACTTTATGATATATGAGATTGATTTTGTTTATTACTTCAGGACCTATCGACTAAGTTGATTTGCAACCACATTGATCTAAGATGGAATGGAAAACGATACCGATAGTACCGTTCTATTAATTTCTGCTGGGTTATTGTTGTCAAGGGAATGTGATTGATTACTACCCAGTCTTCGCTCGCTCTGTGAATGGTTTTGTGTGGCTTATCAGTTCTTTAATTCTTAATCCATTAAATATTTTACTGCATGATTTTTTCATGTGCTCGATGAAGTTTTCTGCCTTACTGTTGTCAAATAGAAACAACACAGGAAGATTAATTTTCTGGTTATAGTTTTTAATCCGCGGAGTATATAATCGGTGTTATAATTTTACATTTACATTTGTTTAAAATGTGAAATTCTTCCATTCATAATCGATTTCTGTTACTTTTCATTCATGAAGTTGCAAGAACTTCATATGCTCTAGAATGATAATCTCTTCTTTTGAGATCGAATTCTTGATTGAGCAGGTACTGAAACTTTTTTGGGAGTTTTACCACTCCTATGAAACGATGTTAAGTATTTTTAAGGATTCGTACTACATCATGTAAATTACTGCCGGCTTGATCGAATCCTAGATTCGTTATAGTTCATCCACCTGTAGATACCATTTTACATATTTACCAATATTTTTCTGTTCTCTGTTTCTTGAGAAATCACCATAAACTATCAAACTGGAAACTGTTCATTTTATATGTAAGTTCAGTTATTAGAGTCGTCTTACTGTATTTATACCTTCTCGGAAAGCCTCAAAATTCTCTCTAAGCCACATTATAAACGTCTAAATTCGGTTATCCTTTCAAGCGAAAGTAGGTCCATCATGACTACATATAGAATATCAAGGATTATACATAAATTATATGGGATTCTCTAGTCGTCCTAATGTCCCGTAGAGTTTAATGTAGAGACGCTGATAGTAAAATGGGTCACGTACGTCGTTTCCTTCCACGTGTCCTCATGATTGATGCAGACCCTAGCGCTATACATCCCTTGTTTCGAATCATATTCATCGCGCTCTGACCTCTTTTTCCACCCGCTTTGGCGTTAAAGAACCTCTAAATAGAAGAAAAACGGCGGGATAAGGAATTAAGGAACCAGAGAGGAGGTTAATGGGTAGGATAGGGGCCACAATAGGAAAGAAAGGTTTGATGCCGGGAAAGGGGAACTAATGCTCGAGGAATGAAGTGAGTTAGGGGCGGGGTTATTTGGTAAGGATGAAGAAAAAAGGGTTGGTGGAGGGTTGGAGGGAGATATGGGGGAAGTGGGGTGACCGGTTGATTGATGCGGATTGTTGTGGGAGAAGGTTCAAGAGGGGGTTGGAGGCAGTTTGCGGGGGTGGAGGAGAGGGGAGAGTAAAGGGCGCCCTGCGGTGGGACCGCTGAGGGGCGCGGGAGAGCGTTGACCCGGGCGGGGGCGGCAGTCACACACGGCTCGGAAATGGTACGGGCGTGCGTCTGTGTTCGACTCTGCGACGTGGGCGCTTTCTTTCCTTTTCTTCTTCTCTCCTCTCTCCACTTTGATTCTGATTTCGTGTGCCTTGTCCTTTCCTTTATTTCCCCGGTTGTTGATTTTATCTTGATTTGATGGTACTATTTCCTCTGGTGTTGAATGTCTCAATGGTTTTATGATTTTGGTACTTGGTTAGCAGCATAGTTGGAATCTAAGTCCCAATCATACTGCATTTTTATCACTTAAAATCATGTGCGTGAGGTTGTAAGTGTCTATAGTAATTATTAGATTTCCAAAAAATGTCCGTGATTTCCGGGGATATTACCTCGTAAGTGATTATTAGTAGATGGGGTAAAAATTAGATATTTTAACGAATAAATAACGTTTAAGGTTTCTTTTTCTTATAAATTACTATCTCGTTGAGCTATTTGACTGTCTTCAGATACTTCAAATGAAATGCAGTTCTAAAGTCAACATCACTTTGTTTATAAAATAATCCTTTAGCTGTATCTTAAAGTCAGCATATTCAATATTAGTCATCAGATTCTATTTTAAGTGTAGTTACTAAAATAAAAAAAAATGTTTTCTACTGGTGGTTCGATTTCTATTAAAGTCAGGAAATACTAAATTTTACGGCGGATATATTAGCGTAAGGTATGATAAGGCTCTCGACGTGATCCGTGAATTGTGTTATCCAGCGAGAGTTTAAAAATTCAGTAAAGAATTTAGTATACTGCAAGTTACAGAGTCAGTTATGTAATGTAACATTCCTTTTTCGAATTCAAGGGATATTTTGAAATCTTTCTGAGTTTCTAAGAGGATTTTGCTCTAGTAGATAATGAATTGTCCAGTGCATCTTGTAAAATTGAAGATTTTGATTTCATTTCTAATTCGAAGAGTCAACCTTAATTGATAGTTCATAAATAATAAGTTGACGGACTCGTCCTCTAACGTTTTTCATTATGATTTCATTTGTCTGAAGATCTTGGAATATATGACGAAAAAACGGCGAAGGCGGCATGATAACAGAAAACACATTGGTAGACAATCTTATTACCCACGTGGTACTTAATTGATGGCGCTCATAAATCCCTTTTGCTCACATAAAAGATGATCTAAGTGCTACAAAGAAACTAATATCCTATGATACACCCGGATGCAACGGGATGAGAAAGTCGGAGAAGGATGCTGCTACAGTGTTACTGAGGCATCATTTGGAGCGGAATGATATCTGACCGATTGAGGGCACCATTTGAGCTGTAGGGAAGGTCCTATTTTAATGTATTTCTCCCTCTTATTGTTAGATGTCTCTGTGCTAGAATGCCATTGCTAAAGTCTGGTGCTCATCGTACATTCATTTAGAAAATGAGAAATATATAATAGTGACGCTGTAAGTATTCGATGATTTTTTTATATGAGGTCAATTGAAAAAAGGCTTACTCACAGGGTCGGCGCTAGAGGTAGAGGTAGGCGCTGCAAAGCCGGAATTGTCACTCAAAACATTGTTGTACGGTTAAGAAATGTGTATTGAAAGAAAATATTCGAAGCCTACCAAGAGTGGGCTCCGCCTGCAATACAGGCTCTGAAGGCCCGCTTCCGTTGGCTTGCCTTTATCTAAATTTGAACCTTAATAAAATCGATTGAGTCGTTTTATTATTTCGTATGTAAAAAGAGTAGTACTACGTCCTGTTAAATTCATTATCGAAAGTTATTTGTGATAAAATGTGTGGAGCTAGAAAATATACGCTGAAACGGTCTTTATATGAAGTCTTAATGGGCCATTCATATCTCTAATCTTCGTTGAAGTACATGATGATATTGCAATATGAGCAAAGGAATAGTGTGTTTAAGGTCATGTTAGAGTTTTGGAAAAATCTTCGCCTCGAAGTTGACGAAGGAATATAGCAATTGCCTAAAGAGAATGCGGAGTGAAAATCTGCGGAAAAAGGCACAATTCCTTTCAAAAGATGTGGCGACTACGAATCAAAACCTCTCGCCGAAGAAAAATCTCGGTTCACTTAAAGTTTGCTTAGGTCATGATAGATAAATGAACAGTAACTGCTCACCTTGCTCAAATCGACATCCATTAAAAGAAAGGAATGCGAATATTGTTTACTTTACGTTTGAGATATCGAAAGCGGAAATGCGGAATGAAGCCGAATAAAGGTCGGCCTCCTTATTTACTCATGTACTCATCTTGTTCCCCTTCTTCATCCTCTACCCAATCATTAGAGCCCCTGGAGGCTGCAACAACGAGTCCGATGCTGAATCATTTCGATGTTAATCGCGTGTGTAACGAGTTGGAATTCTCCTCTCCATCCCTCGTCATCTTAAACTGGTGGAGGCGGGTGGTCCAGAAAAGTTTAGCGCCGTCGTCCGGATTCTGTGCTGAAGATTCTACGCGAAGTATCGGAGCGCCTTTTGTGGAACAGGGTGAGATCTCCTCAAATCCGCAAGAATGTGCTTGTCAGGTAGATATTGAACTGGCGATCGAGCGGGTGAAGAGACAACCGGATCGAATACATAACCACAATCTCAGGAAGTGACGAGGCGGAGATCGAGTGGGAGATAAGAGTAATTAGGGGACAAACGTATTTGAAATCGAGATGGAAGGGAAATGTGCAGGGGGTTGTGGTATCAAAATCGGCTGCTATTCGTTTGCCAAGGTTTCCGAATTGCTAATTTTTCCCGAAGTGACGTTTTATTCTTGCCGCTCTGATGTGGTTCAATTAGGGCGATCTTGCGTCTTTTCAAACATGGATGACTATCAGCTGAACCTTTATACAATGTATGATCTCCTTTTCAGAGTTATTCTAGTTATTCAGTCATTAAAATTACACTAACGACTCTATATTATTTTTATCTTCGACTTAGAAACCATTTTTTTCTCACAGCGTCTATGCATCTATTTCAATATCTGAAATTGTGGAATAGTTCTATTAATGGCTTCAGAAAAAGCTCAGTGTACGTCTATTTTTAGTCCATGGATTATTATAAATAGATCTGCTCCAGCATACTCAATTTACAATTAATGAGATATCTATTTCGATTTTCAAAATTTAATTTCAGATATTTCTGGAACTGCATCCGTTCTTTTTGTATGAAACGCATTTCTAAAAGATAACTGATGCTGCAGATTCATAGTCCATATTAAATGTAAAAACTCATTCAAAGACCGTGAACTTTCATCATATGTTAGTTAGAATTACCAAGAAAATCGCTTAATGTCACTAGTTTTCTCTCATCATCATTGAATATTATATTAGTGAAAATTTCCCTCGATACAGCTTCAAATTTTCTTAGTGGCCGACTGTATTTTGGGAAGTAGCGCATTATGACAGGAAATTCCTTTATGAAAGGATTAATTGCTGAGTCTTCACACCCTCTCTAATTGAGGAAGAGCTAGACTCTCTTGCGTTTCATGTTGACACCCTCTTCTTCTGAGCTCGGAACTGCTGCCAAGATTTTTGATTGAGCATTTCCAACCGCCGTATTAAATGTCTTTCTCTACGCCTCTCCTTTAAGATACGCCCTTAGGAAAATTTGAGCTTAGTACGTAATAAGATGACTCCTTTTGACGAGCCAATATTTTTATAAATTCATAATGAGGTCGAAATATTATTTTGAATTGAATTTTGGGAATTCGATTGCCTATTTAGTCAAGAAGCGGTGCATAAAATTCTGAAGCATCCCGAAATTTCGGAGAAAAACAGTGGACTCTACTTTTCATGTTTGGTTTCCTTAGTTTTTAATTGTTTTACTTTCACGGTTGTAAAAATAAGATGATTTTGCTATATTTACAAACCAAATGTTCAAAATGTGGTTTTCTTATACTACTAATTCAAAAGAATATTAAAACTTTCTCGCCTGTTATGTATTGACGTTCAGTTTTCTGGCTTTCCCTTGTGAAAATTGTTTTAATCATTATCTTTTCATAATTTATTATAGACTCATCAGTTTTATGAAAATCATTAATTATTAATTACTATGTAAATCTTTTTATGCGGGGTCAAAGATCGCATTCAATGGAATGTTTATTTCTGTGTCATTATTTTAATATCGAAGAAAATACGCTCAGTTTGCAGTACACTAATAAATATTTTTTCGTAAGTTATCGTATACATAAGAAGTAATTTCTGTTTTTCACTACGATAATATTTTCTGATTTATTACTCGTATTTTCGTTTAAAGTAACGAATCATCATAGTCATAATTAAATAAGAGTAATTAATTAGAAGTTATCAAAAATACGAGCTCGTGATAACAGCGCCAAATCATCAGCAACATTTGTTCGATCAGCGTATTACTTTAAGGACTCAGATCAAGACATTATTGTAATGCTGAAACCTGTCAATACCAACGAGTTTTGCCCGCCGATGAAGAATCATATTAAGAGCACATTTCTTTTGACCCATCGAGCTTGGAGGCCTCATATCCACCAAGTCCCCCGCTATGTAGCAAGTTCGTGTTCTTTCTTCGTTAGAACTCACCATACCTTATGCTTACAGGACATTTTCGATTGGATTGTAGAGATAATTACAAGGAGGTTACTTGATTCACTTATAATCCTCCTAGACAGCCATGCACAGGAGATGACAATGTCAAATACACGTTTCCAAAGCCCGATGATTATCGCCCGTTCACGCTTTTCGATGAAAATTAATAGCAGACCGTTCAGATCGGCCGATCGGAAGTTTATTTCTTGTAATAAGCGCCCTCGCGTGACAATAGCGCGTAAGTAATCCTCGTAGGGTTCCCTCTCTTGCTCCAGCTCAAGCAACACACCTCGTGAGCGAATAGGTGCATAAGATACAGGGGTAGTATTGGTTTCTGAGACTGCCGTTAGGGACCCGAGGCGGTGGAAGTCGTCGTGGGAAGCAAAAAATAGAAGGGTAGGAGGGGACCGACCACTAAATGGTCCATTCTGAATCCTCTCACGCTCATCTGCGGTGGGGTTTTTTGAAGTGCCGGGCCGTCGTTAATCTGCCCTTTGAGAATCCGGAATTGCAAAAATGCTGCAATTAAAAAACAAGTTCCGGGTGTTTATATGACAGCGAAGAGGTATGCTGAAGATATGCCAGTTGGGTTTTGGTCATTGGGGGCGGATTTCTGCAGTGCTTGCTATGATAACGCTACGTATCCTTCTACACATATGCTATGACTGCAGTGTAAAAATGAGTGATACCTAAGAGTTTCTGTTTATTTTTTGCAATTATACTGTTCAGTGTTGGTGAATATAATTGTGTGTTCAATCGTAGAGTACCAATGGCTTAGCTCACATTGGCAATCGTAATACGAAAGAATTTGATTTATTTATTTACAATTATACTGTTCAGTGTTGGTGAATATAATTGTGTGTTCAATCGTAGAGTACCAAGGCTTAGCTCACATTGGCAATCGTAATACGAAAGAATTTGATTTATTTATTTACACCAGTTTCATCAGTGATTTAGAATTAGACTTTGAAAAGTAGCCAGCTATCAACAACTATTGGTCTCGACAATATTGTCTAAACGAAGTATATTTTGTTGTTTCCAGTCCTATGAATGTATCGTTGCAGTGGTCAATTTCTCAGTTTTTCTAGATTGGTTGTTAGACCGGAACAATGAAAACTGAAGAAATAACGTTGGTAGTAGAGGTAAAATTTTCTACATATTGAACTTAAATCTTAAGAATTGAAATATATCATGATCATAGGGATGGGTGTGAAAATAGAATTCAGTCATATGAGCTGCGTTTTGGTAGAGTTAAAATTTGGCTGCGGTCCTTCTATTTGAATGCAGTGATTCGCTGGACCTTGAAAATATTTCCCTTTTACCTCAAATAGAATTCTTGCGCGCTAGTTTCAATGAGTGGATTAAGGTATCCTATCTTTTGTATAGAAGTCTGCGTTAGAGTAGAAGATACTTAAATACTTTCGTAGTCTAAGAATCGAGATTGCGATAAAATGATAACATTACACGTTTTTAGCGGTTAATCGAATTCTTTCTGCTGTAACAAACCCTCAACTACTAATTCAGAAACGCAGCGATTTTAAAAGTAACCTTAATACTTACATTTCGGAATCTTCAGTATTCCGAATTACGGAGGTTCTAGCTCCCAAGCAGGAGTTAGTCCCAACGCAATTCCTAAGCAAGGCACAGCTGGAGATGGCGAAGAATAGTTTAGAAGTGTTCAGTTTTTTTCTGCAGTTATCTTTATCTTATTGTGGACCAAACGGTAGGATGACATGATTAGAATGAGTTATGACCGTGTGGAAGAGAACCGCCTTCCGGCGTCGTCACGCAATCTCATTGAACGGGAAATGAACGATGCAGAGAGGAGATGAGAAACGGAAAGACTTAGGTCAAGGCGGTTTGGATTTATACAAATATCATTCGATGTGAAAAGAGTTACCACCTCTCAGCACTCATTTTACGATTTTAACGGGATTGATTTGCAAACCCTTAATGTAAACACTTTGTTCGTTTGAGTATACTAAACGTATAGGTCTCCCTGAATCATTTCCAATACTTTCCTCTGTTTCCGCCTAAAAGGACGCATCTCTTACGTTGTAAGTCGTTCAGCAGTTTATCTTCGCACCAATTGTGGCTCCTATTTAAAAACAAAATTTTATATTTCGAAATATAGATTATGAATCTCGGCAACTATTGCCATATCGACGTGGCATATGATTAAGTACAAATTTTATCAATTACAGGCCCTAGGTGCAAGGTCTTCTTTGAGGATTCACCCAAAATAGATTATTCAACCACAAAAATGACAAAACCACCTTTTAAGGCCCCCTTAATGGTGAGATCTTCAGCTAGCGTCGAGTGCGCTTAATGGTAAATTTGTCCCTGCAAATGATGCTATGTTGTTCTTTGTTTAATTCTAATATGTGTCCAATCCAACCGATTGAATATATGCAATATTTAATGCACGAGAGACTAGTGTTTACCAACAGTGAAAGTACAGAAACAACAAAAAAATAATTCTCATACAGTTTTTAGCGATTTAAAAGTTAGGATTGCAACTTTCTATCTCAGTAATTTCATAAAGAGAATAAGAAAAAACCTACATTTTAATTTCGAAAAAGTATACGATTAAGCTATCATACCTATCGTTTAAGGAAATTTGTTTTATTTGATTTTAGAGAAAAGAGTCTATTATGTATCTTTAACTGAACAGGGTGCTACTTGAAGGACCATAAAATAATCTTGAACAGTTATAGCATGCCTGATTGTCATTTTTTTGTGGTTTTATAACTCTTCTTTTTATAACGATAATATTAGAAAAAAAGATTTTTGTCATTTGATTTGAAATTTCGAATGACTTTAGGTCCTAATAGTCAATTTTTTTATTGTTTATCTACTGCCACCGTGTTTTTAATCTATTTCGATCGATTATTCTTGCGAAAGATAACGAAAGAAGGAAGAAAAGCATTTGTTATCCTCACTTGTCATCTTTTATTCGGTAAAAATGTCTTCTTTCCGTTGCAGCTTTCAGGCCCTAAGAGAAATCGATTCAAGGAAGGAAGTGTTTCTTGTTTTTCCCTTCTACCTTAAGCTTTAACTAAGGTCATGATTTGGGGTGTCTTCTCAAAATCAACTTTTCTGTAACAGTACATCCGCGTTTTTTATAATGGCGCATTGTCTTGATCAATCGAAATGATTCGCAATATTAATTTCTGTAAAATTTTGCTTTTTTAAAACAAAACCGACAAAGTTCCTCTTTGATATATCTTTGATCTTTTATGATTTGCAAAGTAATTGTGATTTACAATCACATATTCCATATCGGAAGGATTTCCTTTTATAGGTGCGTTTTCCCGGTTTCACCTCCCCAGCCTCGGAATTTATTTGCATTTTGGATTTATTCATTTGAATCATAACGAAGAAATATTCAGTGGCCAAAGCAAATATAAGCTGCTTCTGCATGCATTCCACATACTTTACCAACCGTCAGTCACGTACTCAAGATGACTCATCCCCAAAGTGGGCGCTAATCCTCGACTCATTATGTTTGCGACTTGAACTGTCAGTCTTTCATTCTTAAAGTGGACCTACGATCCTGGATTTGTACAGTTAGTTTACGAACTTTTACATTTCCTTTAGGGTCAAACGGATGACAAGTTAAAGAATGTTGTCTCTCTTCTCTTATCTTCAGCAATCTCTTTGTAACCTTTTAATATACATATATGTTATCACTATATGCAAAAGCTCAAAAAAGTATGGAATTTTACAGTAACAAGGAGGCCTATTTACTTCTCGATTTAATTTAGTATGTAATGCTAAAAAATAACAAACGTAAATGATGCTTGAACAATGATATCCGCTGCTTAACTTTTACCAGCAAGAAGTTTCGGACAGTTAAAATGAAGGTGGATTACTCAAAGATAATATTTTGTTATTTTCTCTTCTTTAATTGAATACATATATTTTAACTTTGATTATTTTATCAACTTCTCACATATTAAGGCATCATCTTACTTTCTCAAAATGACAAATTATTATATTTATACGTTAATTTTACTATTAGTAAACTCACCGTAATGTTTGTGACCTATGCACCAAGAACAACCACCTAAAGAGTAGTTATAAGTAAAGAGTAGTGAGAAGTCAAGTGTGCTTTTACTAACATTTTCTGCAAACTATATCAGAGACACTGAAATGAGAAACTCTTTGTAAAATTTGCCATTCTAGATTGGCGCCGTTTGGATGATTGGAGCCATGTTTCAGTCATTTTCGAATCAAACCTTTGAATTTGGAATCCAATATCAAAGCAATTTTAATCCGAAATCGTATCAGATACTTCAGTCTATTATGGTGAATGACAACAGAGATCTAAAGATTAGATTTGAGCACCTGGTCCTGTCATGATGGTGTTTTTTTAATCTGATATCGCGCTTTCTATTTCAAGCATTCAACTTCAACCCAGTAGCAATCCTCGGAATCGTTACTCGTAAGAGAGGTACTATCGTGTGTGAGTGTATACACATTAAGTGCCTTTCCGCTTCTAATCTCATTTTCTTCGCTATGATTGCATACGAAAGAAAATTGCCTCTCGGGCTTTCTCTAAATAAGTCCCACCGTATTCATTCTTATGGACTCGGAGAATGCTGGAAGTTATTTGTAGGAAACCGCAGCGAATCGATTTCATAAATTTCGAGGAAATGAAGTTTACGCACACATGATACTTATTTCAGAGGCTGCGGAGATCTGTACATGGATAAGTCAAATGCTTTAACACAAGGGGATTATTTTCTTAATACTTCTAGAAGGAAACAACGTCCGAGAAATGAATAACCAGTGATGTTAAATTAAGTTCTTACTAAAAAATGTTTTTAAGATCAAAGTTCAGGCTAGACCTTCCAGATTCAGGCTTGCACTTTTTCAGAAAGCTTCGAATAGCGGTAAAACATGAATGTAGGAAATGAGGATAAACAGCTTGATTCCAAAACTCAACCTATGATTTTTAAGTGTTGATCCTGTTATTGGTGACTTTTCTCTCATTCTCATAATTTATAATTACGTTATATTTTTCTCTTCTGCAAATATTAAAGAATAAGAAATAGGAATTGTAAATTCCGAATCTCAGTTTGAGAAACATTCAAGGAAAAGGGTTTAGGTCGGAGGAACTCACGCGCCCTTTCCTACTAAGTCTCCCAAACGGCATGGAGAAATGTTCTGGTGGGATAGCTCAATGGATGGAACAGCCAACCGGCAATTGGGAAACCCGGTTCCGGCAGGTTTTTTTCATATCCGTTTCTCCTTGGGAATTGAAAAACATTTTTATTAGAACAAATTTTATTAGTTAGTAAAACTTTTTATCGACGATAAATACAGGAAGATCGTCAACTTTATTTCAAAAGAAATATATCGATGATTTTTAACCTTTTGGTCCTATATAGCCAAGTGGGCAACGCATTCGAATTCGGTGAAAGGGGAACTGGGTTCGATTCCCGCTAGGAGCCTACTTGCGAAATGACCTCAGCGCTCGAAGCACTTTCGGCAGTACTACTACTACGATTTTCAACCCGGTATTCCGTATATAATTATGGAGAATATCAATAAACATGACTTTTTGACAAAAATTAATTTTTTTCCTTTGCTGGATAAGAAAGGGAAAGATGAAGTATAAAAAATATCATTGGACATGACGCCAAGTAATTTGGCAAGAGTCAGCATTTGACTATTGGAAACGTACAAAGGCCGTCGGAAGAATAATTATAACGTTAATTAGGGGAAGTTAGGTCGGAAAATTGTCCACATGGCGTCGGGATAGCCGCCCAGGCTCCTTCCGTCCTCTGGCGATGTTCGGCGGTAACTTAGAAGAGATGTCGCGCGTGACTCTTTCAGATGGTCCATCGTGAGGCGCGGCGCAGAGGACGAGACGGTTCATATTTCTCAACAGTCGCCCCACGATTCCCCTCACAAGCACCGCATTCTAGATTTTAGGTCACTACATCGTTCTCATTGGACCCCGGAAAGCAGATCACGACCAGAAACCCAAAAAGATGATCGAAATGACCTCGGTTCAACCCCCGAACTCCTCCCCAGCCTTCATCTTTTTATTCTTCCCACTACACCCACTCCTCCGCCGCATTCCTCTCTCCGCCCACGACCTCAACTTCTTTTGTACAAGACGTCCTGTGAGTCTTATAGCGGCGCATGGTGTCGTTGATTCCCTCCTTTAAACAAACGGAATTTGGTTATCTTTTTCGTGTCAATTTTTTGGTGGTCAGACGCCGTGTAAATGTTTCAAGCTGTGCTGTGTACCAGCGCGGTGCATGTGTTTGAACCTTTCAGCGCCTGGTTTTTCGGTATTTCCGGGGTCGGGGATCTTAAATGTTTTACGGCATTAAAGTGAGCAGTTTGGTAGCATTGTCAGTATATATCTCGGGCTAGAAATTTCTTCCTTTTCGATTTCTTTCGGTCCCGTTCTCACTTAATTAGTTTGTCTGTAAAAGGAGAGAATATTTCTCGGTGATATGCGTTGCTATAGAGCCTTATATATTGCTTAACCTCATGTAGGTGTGACCTCTGATGCAGTTCTAATTATAAATTCCCACACTAACATTTTAATGGTTTAAAAGGTTCCCATATTTTACCATACCTTTAGTTGAATGTTGAATTTAAGTCAATATTTTACAGTATTAAGTTTAAACGAAACCAGATAACTCCTACGCCAAAGCCGCTCTATTCCTTGTTTGCGATTATTCCACCTTTTTTTCTAATTCAACGAATATGCAAGGAAAACGTACGTTAATCTTCAATAGAATTAAAGGACTAAAATATAACCTTATTTTGATCCAGCTGTGTTTATCAGTGAAATCGATCTTTAAACACTTACACGCGGATTTTATTTAATTGAATAGGCTATAAAGGAAGAGGTCCCTATAGGGAATTCGTTCTAAGTAAATTAATCTCTCCAGATTCATCTACTTTCTAATTTGGTGATGTTTTCCCAATATAGTATGGATTCTCTGTGCCTTAAACTGCTCTTTAAATTACGATGTCCTTTTATGGCGTAAAGTTGACAGAAACATCTCCTCAACTCGTGGAGATCCTTTCTCGACCGTGATTTATTGAGTCGTTGAACACCTCCCGTCAACCTCTGCTAAATTTTGGCAGGAAATAAATTATCGGAATTGTTTAGGAAGTAGGTTATGTATTTGGGTTTCGCGCAGGATCGTGTTGGAGCAATCTGATAGATATTGGATCGTACAATTTTCGGAAATCTCCCAAACATGACTTCCTGCGGCTATATCTCCCCACCCCTCAACTCCCTTTCCATCATCTCTCTGACCGCAGTCCCCGAGGTGCCTTTCGTAACACCACCTCATAAACGCCTGCACCGTTGCATTCGTGATGGGGCCGTGACGTCTGAGAAATCGCCACCGATTTCGGAAGGCCGGTCTCTTCCGCGCACCCGAGGAATCCTTTATCCTCGGAGGTCGTAAACGCTCCCAATTGATCACTTTTCACCCCGCCATTGTTGGGCTGCCGTGTTCCATCTGACCCGAGCCATCTGCTCGAAATCGCCACTTAGTATTTCGGCGCGAAAATAATGGCGATGGAGGAACAGTTCTCCTTGGGAACGTCGAAGTGCTTGCGCAAAACGGAATGCGTAATTTTTCTCAGCGGAAGACTATGTGGTTGAAGTTGAGGCTGGCCTATTTAATTCCCGTAATAATGAAGAGTAGATGTTCTTCGCGCAGTACCGGAATTCTGTTCATTCTATTCTTCGTGCAATGAGAAGAGCTTACTCATGAAGGAGGTCAAGGGGATGTTGGAAGTGCACGAAAAGTGAGACAACTAAGGGCTCTAGGCAAGATCTCAGGATTCATTAAAAGGAATAAAATATTTTCATTTCGGCAAATCGTTTCTACAAGCAAGTTTCTCTAATAGGCAGTGTTAACTTAGAGGGTAACAAGTCATTTCGTTTTTTCGTCGTAAGTTGCGAAAAAGTAATATTTCACTTAAGGCAAATATCTCCTTAAGTAGATGAATTAATTATAGCATTTGCGGTGTTTAAAAATGTCGACTGTCATTTGATACAAAATGTGGTTCGTATTTCAATAGCTTGTAGGCCTTCCTTAATTTTTTCGAGTGAAAATGCGATGCTCTCGTTAACATTTTTCGAGGAGGATAAATTGTACTTTCTCATTATTGTGCGAGTTGACTAAAATTTGTTCGATTCCCAGTATAAACGGAAATAAAAAAGTTGTTTAATAGAAGAATTTGTTGAATGTATGTCAAAGTATGTTTGGAGTATATCAAGTTCAGATGGTAAAACTTAATGATGCTTTGTAATCAGTTGCGCATTAAGTTTTGAATTCATTTTAGCAAAGGGATTCTATTCACAGAACTTCAACTTTGGAATCCTATGAAGGCTTCATAGTCCTTATAGGCGCCCAATATTTCGTCCTCAGGTAGTCTTCACGAGGGATTGTAAATCCCTAGAAGAGTTCAGTTCTTCCTCGTTATGTACCCTTTTCTGCCGCAAAATCGCCCTGATTTATTCGTTTTCTTTGTTACCGATAACCTTTCTATCGAATCTAATTAAGACATTGGTGAAGTCTAATAAAAGTATTATTCGTAACTCTAAAAGTTGCTTAGATTGCAGAGAGACGAGGGTCAAGAATGTATTATAAGTTCCGTCAAATTATGCTGAAAGACACATAAAATACGATCCCGTTATAACGAGCAATGTTCTTTACGCCAGAAAGCTGTTAAAGTAATGTCGCAACGTGAATTCAGTGTAAGAAATCCACTATAGCCGTCCCAGCGGATACTTCTAAATGGTTTCTCTCCTGTCCCTCATCCACGCTTCAATAGTTTCGTCTTTGCTAGTTCTCATCTGCTTTCTCTTTTTCTGGATCCCTTTAATCACTATGACCAGAAAGTAAAAGTCTTTTATGAGAAAATTCAGCAGTGATGTAAAAGCAATATTTGAATGGTAAAGCGAAGGTGGAAAGGGGTCGAAAAGAAGGTGTGTTGGTAGGGAGTGAGAATGGAAGAGCTAAGAAAGATAAAAGCAGAAGTGGTGATGCGTATAACGCGCGCAGCTAATCCTTGGGTGGTCTTGTACTTATCTCCATTGGGACGTAACCTAAGAACTCTCTCCTTCGTATGGAGAAAGGGTACTATTGAAATAAGTGGCGACGAAGGTTGGAGACGAATTCCAAAAAGTTTCGAAACTACATTTCAATCAGAATTGAGGGATTTTTTAAAGAAGTTCGTGGAAGTCGTAGTTCGACATTTCTTCATATGTTGAAGATTAATTCCCTGTACTTAAGTTTTGGAGGTTGGATTTAGGGAGTTAATATTTTGCTGCTTCTGTTGGTGAAGTTTCAAATTGTTAAGCACAACGTTGTAAAATATCTCAGTACTACATTATTTTTCATGCATAGTGTGCTAAGCCAATGATTTGTTCTCGCATCGTAAAATAGTTCGAAAAATGAAGCACTTAAATAAGGGAAGTATTTAAGAGATGCAGGCGTTTCTACTAGATAAATACCGATTGACATAACGACTATTAGATGTTGCATCATAATTCATCATTATTTCCATTGTTATTATATAATTCCATCACTTTCTTAGACTGTACTCTGCAGTTATTTCGTGTTTTGCTGTGTATTTATCAATGAGTGGATTTAATTTCAATAGTAATGAACGTCTTGAATGAATATTTTTAGCTATTGAAATTCTGTTCATCCTTTACTCTTAGGTAGCGCTTGAGGGGTTTATAGGAATGGTTTGATCTTAATCGGTGGTCATTAACCTAGGCGGTATCGTAGCTTACATATATTTTTATGATTTTAGGGTGTAACATTATTTTTATCCTCTAGTTAAAAATATTCCAAAAATAACTTCCATTACTAAAATAATAACTGTACATACATCAACGATTTAAGGAAAGTTATGAGGGCTCAAGAAAGAAAATCGTACCATTTTCGACAGTTTCCAAAATTTGTGAAAAATATCGTTTCAAACATCTTTTTCATTTTACCTTACATCTTTGTGCTTTCGTTGTTATGTTAGCTGTGCTATAGTTTGAATTAAAGTTTAGAGTTCAGTGGATGTGTAGGCATTTTAACATAAGATACTACATATCGTCTCGAATTTGGAAGTAAAGTTGAACATAGTTACATAAGTGTGCAAGAAAGATTTGCTAATAAATTCACACCGTTTAAAGATAGGAGCTAAAATTAATGTGTATCAGGAAAAGTAAAGCAATAAGCATTTCATTGAAGCTGTAAAAACATTTCCGCCAACCAATTCCGCATATCAATTCATTCCTTCAACTGTTCTGATACTTTCCATTTATATTTTATCCTTTATTCTCCTTTGATTAACTTCCGGAAGCGACACTCGGTACTGGTATGATCAGGGCTTTAGTAGGAGGTGAATTACTAGGAAGGAAGATGGGATGAAGGAGAGATATTAATTTATAGACGGGAAACGTAGTATCACTTTAAAAGTTGTGGCATTATATAATGAAAATTGCTTAAAGGAATTTCCTGTTCGCAGAAATCGCTCCTTTGGAAAGGTCACGAATTTTCGTGCCTCTGGTTTCGAATAAGGTATTCTTGCCATGAACTTATTAGTAGCCAAAGGTCGAGCGGTTAAACAACCCAGGAAACCTTATTAAAGTGCCTTCTGAAATAAAGAGGTGGAGTTTGAAAAATTGTACTTATTTAATCATCACTTTCTCCTACTACTTGGAAAGCAGAAATATTTTAATATAGATCATTGCTCTCTAACAGCTAAAACCAGGCCTCGAATATATTATGATTTACAAGACTTACAAGCAAACTTATCTCTTTTGTTATGTTGCAAACGAGAGAGGAATAAAATATATTTTCATGCTTCGAAATAAGTTTCTTATTAAATGAAAGTAACGAGGGCAAGACAAGAGGAGTCAGATATATTCTTTCTTTATTAGCATACGTATTTCTTATGGTTCTAATCCTGATCTTGAATTTGATAGCCTTAATGAGAATTCTTTGATTGGTTTAAGGTCTTGGGTTTCTTTTCATATAAACGTTTTCAAATTTTTTCAGTAAAATTAAAAATTTGATCATGCAATTCAACAAAATTTGAACATGTAAGTAGACTTTTAAAAAACGGTATTAATTGTAATAGCGGTATTGTCAGCAATGCTCAGTTCAAATTCAGGATTAGAAATCTTGAAATAGCGTTCGATGAAATCTAAGCAAGTGCTATCGGTCCTCGTAGTCACAGAGCCGCTCATAAGCCACTTTAATTATCCGTCGGATGGTAAAATTTTCATTGCTGCGTAAACATACAGCTGTAATGGTGAGACGAGGATAAGAGATAGGGTAGAAAACATCCTTTAAAAACTGAGAGATTCCATAGAAGTTGTTGAATAAAATAGGTGGAAATCCTAGCTTAAATAATGTGAATTCTTTAGTTAGTGATATTTAAAAAGTAGGCAATAAATCTGGTCTTAAGAAGTCTTTTTGAGTTCTGCGAATTCGTATTCATCAGTAATGTAAAACAGAAAGGAAAATTAAAGAGAAGATTTCTAACGCAACCATCTTCGAGAAATTAAATATCTAGTGATTCACTTTGTAGATAGCGTCGTGATTCCTGGTAGATAAATCTTTGGCAGGAAGCTATTAACTTCAAGATTTTCTACTCTTTCGTTATATACTCACGCTATACTAGGTGAAGATGCATTTACAGATGTTTTGCTGTAATCGAGATTTCGATAAAGATAGGTTATAGAGAACTCAAAAGATTTCATTCATTAATTTCAAGCTCGCCTAAACCTGGGTGGGGCTTTATGTCGGAGATCTACAATTAATATAGCTTCCTATGAGACTAATTTATTCCAAATGTAGCAAACGAGATCGATAACGTTTCCTTGTTCTGTAACAAGATAAATTTAAATGACGTCGTCTCAATTAGTGCTTCTCCCCTGCATACGCCAGCAATTGCGAAGCATGCAAAGGATCGAAAGGTATTTTTCTTTGCGGTTAAATAAAAAGCTATCCTCGGAAAATCAATGGCATGATTCGTTCAACCAGTCATTATGTCATTACTCACGCTTGCCCGAAGAAATAAATGCATCCGCATGGCCTTGCATAAGGACGAAGAGGAGAGCGTAAAATACTAATGATTGAATCACTACGGTGCACATTGACCACGCGGTCGTCGTACCCATGATTGGTGTAGGAGCTGGATGTTGTAAATCACTAGTGAGTGCAACATGAATTTGACATTGTGAAGGAGGTGAGGAAAATGAGTCGCTCCATGACGAGCTAGTGGGGTGTAAATGTTAAAAACTATATTTTACAATTAAAGTTTTTAATAAAATTTACTTACCAAACTTTACGATTACCAAAATGAGTTTAACGTCGATTTAAATGTCGATTAAAGGTAGCCCATGGTTCACTATTGACCCATCTCAAAGTTAGCTATTAACACAAAATATCTATAAGCGAACTTTTTTGCTAGTTGTCCCATGTGATAAAAAATATTTAAGATTGCGAAATATTTGATGATCCTATATTAGAAAAGAACAGAATCCCTCAACTTCAAGAATAATTTGTATCATGTGTTTGTTTTTCTTAAAAAGCGAATCCTGCGTGGATCGTAATTGTGCAATTTACGAACAAAACGTCACTACCTGATGGGCATTAAAGTTAAATATAAATCAACCTCTATATTGTGTCTACAAAAGTCCGTTTCACCCTTAATGTTTCAAATCGACGTCAATCGTGAAACAGCTTTTACGCTGCTCGTTCTTTGCAACGATTACCGAGGCGTGCTTGGAAAATGTGTCAAGGTCCTGTATATCTCTCAACCGAACTCTGTGCTCGACAAACATACTCACATGTATCCCCTAGTTACCTCCCCGGTCGCGCTCTCGTTTCACCCTCTGTGCTTCAATTGTTCTTCATTCCATCCCAGCGGCGGGGGGTCTACTGCTAGTTTATGTCTCTACTGTAAGGGTTCGCGTAGTCAGCTCTCGAAAAGGATCGACGCCGTCTTGGATAGGCACGTTTCCCTCTCACTTTTATCATCTCGCGATCTCTCTCTCGTTATAATCGGCGTATTAGGTAAAAAGGGATCATTCATCATTCCCTGGCTTTCTACGTCATGTCCGCATTATTAGTTGGTAACCACCAGCCTGCATTTGATATATGATTCTTGCGAAAGTGAATTGAGGTTTCTTTAGTAACGAGGATGACTTAAAATGTCTTGATAACTGATCATTTTGATGCTTTACTGAACATCAGAACAGCTTTTTAATTTCCCCTGAAAACCTTCAAAGGTATGTCTCATTATGAGATGAATGCGAGATCTTTTCAGTAGAAATCATATTTTGTAATTTGGCTTAACCAATAGTCAAAGATATCCAAAGAAAATATTTCGATGATCGGTTTATCTTAGACGGTCGTGTAATCCATTCCCTCTCGTACAAAGGATCCCATGTGCTCAGATTCTATGTATCTATTTCCTTAAAGAAGTTTGCCTCACGCAATTTGAATGGTCCATGACATGACAAACTTTCTTATCCATATATAGAATATCTATAGTAGTGAAAGGTTTTTTATTCATTCTAAGGTTAAGGTTATAAGCCTTACAATATGTATTATATTGAATGTAAACAAAACCAATGATTCAGTCTCATGTTGTGTGATGAATGACAACCTTAAAAGAAACCGTCAAATATGACAAGTCTAGATCCATGCGCTCTAGAAATTTATCAAGGACGTAAAATTTTCCCTCCTTTAACGCAGCAGGAATAAATCGCATTGGTACACTGTTCGTACATAGTCTACTAGCTCGTGAAAATTCTTCCAATTCGGCGATTACCATTCAAACTGCTCACTCCCCGGGGTTGCTCGTTCGATATCCCGAGAAAACGTATCGCCACGTGTTACAGCGAAGCACTATGCGAGCCGGCGCGCATGAGACGTCAATCAGCAGTAAACAAACACACACGGCTCGTGCGTTATATCAATATGCATCAATTGTTCCTGAAACGATCTCCCTTCGTTCCAGGTCGACGCCCGAGCGCCTCAGCGTGGAAGGGGATGTGGAGTCCTTAAGCGAGGAAGAGGGGAAGCAAGGGGTTCCAGGGCCGATGGAGGCGAAGCAAAAGACGGAGGAGGCAGAAGAGGAAACGGGAGAATCAGGGGCGGAAGAGTTGCGGGTGGCGGCAGAGAGCGAGGTAGGGGAAGACGAAGGAAGCGCGGGTGAGGCCGCTCCCCTCGCACCTCAGCATTTGCGACAGAACCACCTCCGAGATCGGCCGGAGGGCAACGGCGAGGAGGTCGTCGAAGGTGGTGCGCAGCTACCAGACGTACGTGTCGAAGAAGTCTCCGGAGAGGTCGCCATGCCTGTGGAGGCTACGTCCGTTGGAGAGGAGGGAGTCGAAGGTGCCGAAGATACCGCGTCCAACACCGGAGATGATCAAGAAGCGCAGATAATCAAAGGTAAGAACAAAAAAGTGAATTCGTTTCGCCAAATTTCGGTCTATTAAGGCTATTTCCTCGTGTTATGGCTCAGAGATTTCAACGCCTGCTGTGTGGCGGCGCTGGGCGAAAAAAAGGTGTCTGCTCTAACTCCGAATAAGTGACATAAAGAGAAGTTTGATCGAAGGAAACTTTTTTGACGATTTGAGGCAATCTCAGGAGGCATTTGGTTTCACAAGAAGCGAGAAGGCAATGATCTGGATAGTGACAAGAGTGAAGTGTATAAATGAAGTAGTTGAAACGAAAAGTTTTTTCCCCTTCTATTTCGGCTCGCTGAATGTTACGGGTTTCGCTATTTGGGGTACTATTTTAGCGTTGCGCTCTCGCGCTAAGGTAGCGTATCGCGCGCCCTGTAAATAAGAATGGATTTCACCTCGAGAGACGCATGGCGTACGCCGGCATCTGGCTCGAGCGAGATACGCTCCCAAAGATCATTGTTGATAAATCCTCATTCCTTTGTTGAATATACGCCAGCTCTTTCCTGCGATTTTATCGAGCTGTATCGCATCGATCTCGGGAATCTCAGAGTAATGCGGCTCTTAGTACTAATATGTCAGCGATTAATTTTCCCCTACCTGGTTGGTGAATAATGTTACTCTCCTGCTTTCGAGATTGGTTACATAACTTTTATTGTCCGGATTGTTTACTAAGGCAATTTTTAGGCCTTTTTTTGAATATTACTCTTTATTGGCTTTCATATGTATTAATTTTTAAGTGTAATTTTAATGTGTATTTTCTCGGAACAGATCTGCTATTTCCTACTGATAATTTGGTAATTTTAATCTTCTATAATGTTAGGAACTTGCAGTGTAACGTAAACAATACATTACATATACTCTCTTTTGAATCTGATTTAAGGGAGTTGATAAATTCATTATCTCCTATAGCAGCCCTTCTGGGAGCTATCCGGGCCAAAATATTTGAATAGTCTTTAGCAAAAAATTAAATGTGGCATAACCAAATTTCAGCATTATTTCATGTTTCTTTTTCCATCAACCTGAAAAAATCTCTGAGAACATTTTATTTATGGAATGTGCGTTTGCTTATTAACAATCTTTTATTTATTTGACCATTATATGGCGATCCCATTTCTGATCTCTCTTTTGTTGCTATTACAACTATTTGCACTCCTGTCAGTGTATTCAAATCAACCTCTGGAAGCAATCCTTGGTAAGATTTTCAAACATTTACAAAAAATCGGGGAATTTCACTTTTTTAAGATTCTGCTAGAAGATTCTGTCGTACAAAGGAAAGGAATTGGCCCGGGTGGCTGAAGCTTCCCTCCCACTATACCGTATGCTAATCCAACCGCGTCCCTCTTTCATATCCAAATCCGTGCAGGAATCCTCGAACCATGCATCCCTTAGCGCGGCACTTGGAGGCTCGGTTTGAAGCCTATCCAAGAATTCCGACTGAAGTGAAAAGATTCATACCGAGCCAGAAAAATAAGAGTGTCCATACATGGGCGAGCTTGGCTCTCTAAGCCAGTATGAGTTGCATTCCTTTCCCCCGAAGAAAGTTTGCGCCGCCCTACCGCATCTTAGTTCTAAACTCCGACCCCTTCTTCAAACCCATCCTCGTACCTTACAACGTTTGCTTCCTCCCTTCCCCCTACTTGATCCATGATTTCCGCATTTCCATCTTGAAAGGAATGATAAAGCGATGGAAGATATATCGTTAAAAAAGGGGCTGAAATGGAGAACGTTTTCGCGGATGACATCATAAATGGTGTTCTGCAAGGAGACCGAAACATTTCATCTCTCATAGTCTTGTCGGATTCTTATCTAAGATATATTCTGTGGGACATGGAATGCTATCTAGTGAATTAATGCGCGTCTATATTGAATTTTGCATCTAGGAAAACGTCAACTCGCTCGTGCAGGAAAGGAATATATACGAAGTAGTATTTGTAATAAGCTAAACATTTTGGAAGGGTATGCTGATGAAAAAAAAAAACTTCCGTACTTTAAATACTTGGCTTACTCTCTTTAAGAAAAATCTAAATCATTATGAATTAAGGTGAAACTTCTAGTTTGAAAAAAGAAAGCCGTTGGATCTTTGCTGTACAACTCAAGACATTTGAAAAGGAAATTATAATGAAAATATAATTATAAATTGATACTAGGGTCACAAAATTTGGATACGTTGGTGTTTAGCTTTGCTTTTGATTGTAATTGTACACAGAGACAGCCCAAGATAAAATTAATATCTCATTTTTCGTATGGCCCAACATTATTCAGGAATGTAAGGGATTAAGGATTTCATTAAATGGGAATCGAAGTTTGGATTTTTTGATTTCAAACCGTAGTTCACGAGTTGAATGTCCGGAAATGTGGCCAAACACCTTTCTCCTTCTTTCTTTCTCCTGGACTCCTCCCGTTGGAGTGTCCCTCACACCATCGTCCTTCCACCCGCATCTAGACCTATTCCCCGCCTTCCCCAGGGGCGTGGCGTCCTCTGACGTTATAATTCAGCCCTGCTCGGCGCGGGATTAAGCAGGAGTTTTCCACGGACTTTAATTCCTCTACTTAAAGCCTTTTAGGCTTTTAAGGAATTAAATGTAGGCTTTTAAGCGCAACGTCGCGAGGTAAATATCAGATATGAACGAAGGGTTATTTGCCCTTAAGATGTTTTGGTTAACTCCCTAAGAAAAGTGTATTTTCGGAACGTGAGTTATGATTTTACAGTCATTTAAATGAAGTTATGTAAGAAATATTGATGTAACGAAAGAATCGTTGAATGTAACCAAAAGAATTAAGACCGCAGATGAGATGCCGACTTCAATATGCGGTGGTTCATACGCTTTTCCATTTACAGTTGTCATTGAAAGTTGAAACATTTGAACGCAGACGACTAATGGGAAATGCATCTCGCGGAGAAATATTCCAGTGTAGTTGTTCCGGCATGGCATGACAATTCAGATGGAATAGAGAATAACAAAACTCTATTACGAAATAACCGGTAAAGTGTCTGTTAAACAGTGAGGTATCAATCGGCTTATTAGTACTCATGGAAGGAAAAGACGGGTGTGTTCGTAGTAGCAGGATCATATCTCTATAATCCTCTAGCTTTTGAGCATCCCTTGAATTCCACTGGATAGCCTTTTTTGTTCCTGCTGTTCCATGTCCCGCTTTATCCACGTGCGAACTACAACACATTTCAACATGATACTAATTACAATTATTCACAATTTTAATGATTAGGTATCCTTTGTTATCACTTAACACTAAATCATAAAAATGTACCCAGGGAGAGGGTTAATTCTCCGGACCTCCTAGCGTGTTTAAATAGGCGTATTGAAGATCGAGAAAGTACAATACCCAACAGTTAAGAGCCATGAGGAGGAGAATGAAAGAAGAGAGAAAGGACACAGTAATCCATTCGGTTCCACTGTCGTCCCAAGTGACGTAGAATAATCGACCCCTGGCCGCCTCTCCTTCGGAAGGGAAGGGATGACGATGCATTCGGATTGCGAAATGTCCCAGTAATCACCGTGAAACGGCTAAAAAAGGAAAAAAACTCAAGGAAACAAAAACCTTATCTCCTAATCGCATCAGGCATCTTAAAAATTCGGCTTTCTGTTCTTGGCTGCCTCCTCTCCCAAAATCTCTCGCCAGTGGGAGAGTTAGGGGAACTATTAAAATTATTCCGCCGAGCCTCTTATTTACGATTGTGTAGGAGAAAAAAAGAGGATGGAAGGAAAAAATCGGGGCTGGATAAACAGGGCGGTGTGAAGGCGATCGTGATGGAAGTGAGAGTGTTCTGTGCCGAATTAAATGGGATGCCGGAACGATTTCACTTCCAGCACGAAACACAATAGCATTGGAGGCCCACGCATCACTCCCTCACTCGCCAGGACGAGTGTGTTACCCTCATTAGTCCACAAGAGCACGCCCCGCACAAGCCATCTCTTCTGTCTCTTTCTCCCGTCATCATCTCCCGTGTTCCTTCCACGTCACCTTTTTTATTTTCCTCTTGACCTCCCCTCTATCTCCTTCTCCATCTATTTTCTTCCATATCTTTCTTCACGTCACTTTTGGTCCGTCTTCTTTCTTTTAGTCCATCTCCCTCTCCCATTTATCCTCCCTTTCCTCTATCTTGTATTCACTTCTTCCTCGTCACTTTGAATCACTTAAATTCGGGCAATTTTAGATTCCCGGGCCTCTCTAAGCTAGTTATTATGATTCATCGCTGCTAGTTTTCGTTAAATGCTTCATTCTTGTCTTCTTTCTCTGCTCTTCTTTTCCCCACGTCCAGCGTGTTGTGAATTCCGAAGTTCGACGGACTCTGGCAAATATTGACGTAACTAATTTTGAAGAGGTTAAAATTTATTAATCTCGCATTCGTAAAGTTGGTGATGTCTCTCGTATGAAAGATTTATAGATGTTGGTGGAAGTCCTAAATTCATTTGTGGTAATTCATCGGCGATTGTGCTAACTATACATGAATACAGCAAGATGTCAAGTTCTATATGATAATTTCATGGCTGAATTTGAATATCCATTGCCAGTATTAAACGTACCAAATCTTATTCACATTCTATAGTATATTACACAGAATAGACCTTTTATTTTTTATTATTTTATCTATTGCTTTCTTGTTTTAATTCCCTTTTTTACATTATATCGGTTATGAATCGATGGAATAAAGGTTAAACAAATAGAATGCGGGGAACTTAACGAAGAATAATTAAACGATGATCAGAAATTAATTTAAAATGTTATTAGTGAAATTTGTCATAAAAAGAGTCGAACGTGCAAAATGCCGTTTTGGATATTGTTAGATGATTCAAGAATCGATAGATTTTTAGTGGCATTCATTTTAAGAAAACCCAGATCAAAAAAGAACTTTCTGTTTACATAGAATATTCACACAGAATAATCTTTCCCATTTTGAAGTGATGAGGGAAAAGAATTTCCGATTCCATCAGAATTTCATTTGCTGAATGAATTGTTCATTTTCAGGGAAGCAATTACTCTAAATTTACAGTCGAGCATAATCTTTGAAACCGAGATTATTTTGATGGGCACAGTGTTCGATGGCCACTCTAGTTGCGAATCGCTGCCGAACTCTTTGCCGATTCGTTTAGAGCCAAAAAGGAGAGGGGATCGCGGTATGCGTAAATAGGGAATCGAAAACAACATCTGAATCAGATGTTTAACTTGTCCATGCTTAGTTATCGGAATTCGGCCGGTATTGACTCCTCCTTCCAGAGTGTGTACGCCCGCACTTGCGTCTCGAATGGACGCGTCACGATCTCTACGACGATAAACACGCACTCGGGAAATGGTACCACCCAATCGACTCGTATAGAGAAAGGGTAAATTAAACCCGATAATTTGAAGTCCGAAAACGCGTGGTTTGACGTTTTAATAGGCAGGGAACCGAAAACTCTTTTGATATGCGTAATGTGACAAGTGAGAAACTTTTCTACCTCTTCAAGGCGGACGGAAGGTCGATAATCTTTCTGGGAATGCATGTGCAAATGGCGAAAATTGAGATTGACAGACGAGATCCATTCTTACGGCACACTCGGAGGATAGCCCTCCCGGGAAATCGATCCACCACAATGGAACCATTATCAATTCATTCGCCTCATCCCTGCCTCCTGCGTAGCAAAAAGTGAGTTTCTGTTTAGAGCGTCTCTATTCGGTCGCTACATCACACGCCCACCGCGAGGAAAGTAAGATAGAGCTTGTCGAGCGCCGCATATGGACAGGGAAGAGGTTTTACACAGGAGGGATGGGGAGATGGAAGATGTGACCGTTATGGATTGCTTTTTTCTACGTAGTTTCGCAACTAACACGATAGGGGAATGAAGGGAGCGGAATGGAATGGTCTTGTTGATGTGGGTGAGAGGTTATTCCGGTGGACCTCAATCGAAGGGATTGATGGGAGCAAAATGGATGCGTGGAGACGGATGCGGTGTACGGAATGTTGATACCTACTTTTAGCTTTCAATCAATTGATCTCCCGAAAGACAGCCGTTGTAGTTCTCAACCTTGTGGATAAAATTTAGGGCACGACATATGCCTTGAAGGGTAAAGTGGACTAAGAAATGTTACCATTCACTATTTACTAGATGACTTTATACATGCAGTTAAATGTTATGGTAATGCATTTTATGTATGATTTTCCAAAAGAAAAATATTCGGGTTAAGGATAAGTTGAAGTAGGATCGGGTGACTGAATTATGATTTTCATTTCAGTATATTTTGTGTGATATTGTACAATAGTTCCTAGGAGTGCAGCTCTTTGGTTAAAATTCGGTTAGGCATAAAGGTTTTGGATATTATTTCCATAGATTATATCTATTGATTTTGTAAATATAATAATGCGCGGTTTCCTTTCCGATTCAGTTATGAGACAATTTTATAATTGGAATTTCTAAAGCTCGAGAAAAGTCATTATTGTAGTAGTAGTAGAATTGTTAAAACAGCTTCGACAGCTGAGGTCATTTCGCACGTAGGCTTCCACCGGAAATCGAACCCGGGACTGCTTTCACCAAAGTAGCCCTCTTGGCTATCCGGGAGTCCCAAGGTCATTATTTTTAACTTCGAATGTGTGAAGCTATGTTTTATTATGAAAATATCATTCACTGTTTTCATAAATATGAAATCCATCCTATGGAGAGTTTGATAAATTAATGTCCATAAGTAATGATCAGTATTCAAAATGTAATGTATGTATGTATGGTTGCTTACAATTTTCTTTAATTTATCACTAATTTTTTTTCACGGATCTGGGAAATATTGAAGGAAATCCTATTTGTCAGATGATGTCAAAGAACTCTAGAGAGTTTACTAAAGTCAGTGGTGCATATTTTATTTATTTAATTTACGGTAGAATTACTTCAGTAATTGATAATTGTGCATATTATATTCATATAACAGCAATAAATAGAAGTTCACGTGTTTATCTGCGTACAGTTTTTTTTATCTCAAAATTCCGCATGCACTGAAACATCATTCGCGCATGACCGCAAAATGTTATGCTGAGAGCTCCGGAGAAGAGCTCCGGAAGTTAAACCCTCATCTGTTCGTAGACGATAAAAGCTCTTGAAATTCCATAGACCTTCATTGTCGCCAAGAAAGACAGCCCATCTTCCTCGTAGAAATAGCTACGCTCTATCGCCCCGTTCAGCACCTATACACCCAACTTAGCCAAGGAACGCCTTCTCTGTGAGTTAATTATTCATAAGTCCAATCGATGGCTCGTTCAACGGGAAGAAAAATACTCTGGTTAACACGTGGTAAGCCGTACTCGATGGGACAGGAAAAAAGGCGAAGAGGTTAAGGTGCGATGGGTGTCGTGGGTGAAGGCGTGGGTCGCAAGGGGGAGTCGATGGCGCGCGAGTGGGTGTCGACGGAGCGCGGTCGATAGGGTGTCCTAGCGATTCATCCTTGGCGACTTTCCACTCCGCTCTCTCTATATCTAAACCTTTCCGTGAGCAAATCTTTTCATGCGTCGAACGCACATCCCTCGAAGATGAAGATTTTTCCTTCCTGCCGCTCCGGTGAGAGCCTTCCTCCGTATCCGATGACATGGAGCGTCGCCGTGGTGGTATGTGGGCGCCGTAGAGTGGAGAAGCACGGGTTATGGAAGGGTGATGTTGAATGAGATGACGGCATATTTCATTCAAACACGGAAGAAGAGGTATCGACGCCTTTTTTCCTCTCTCGTTCGTTGAAGTCACCTTCCATACCTCTCGCGTGACCTGAGGAACACGATAGGGGAGGGTTATCTGGATTTCCGGAAAGTATAGGCTTGTTGGGAAGTCCAATTAAACGTGGATATCTATTGGAGAGTTTTATGCAATACCTCGGTGGATTCAGCGTACATGCGAAGAGTCGCGGTCAGCTGTCAGGTTCGATCTTCAGCGGGTATCGAGAGCCTCGCGGATGCAAGGATTTTCCAAAAGGAAGAATAGTTTTATTTGCCATGGGGCATGATTACTTTCGCGTAACTTGTGTACGCAGACCTCCACTGGTTCACGTGCATTTATGAAAAGAATATTATCGCGTGAAAGACGTTAGTTGCGTGTTTACAAAGATTTCATGTTAGGTATCTTACACAGTAAAAAAAGATGCTTAAGCTTGAGTTGCTTACCCGTTTGATGAATACTTATAACCTTTTCTTTTGAATAAAAGCAGAAGAATAAAAATATTTTAACTTAAAATAAAATGATTTGAATACTATGTCAAGGATCCACAACATCGTGATCTGATATTTTACAGGGCAAGTAAATGATTTCATTTTTACAAACCTCATCTCATTTCTAAGTTTTTTTAACAGAAGATTATTTAGGCTAAAGAAATACATGCGTTATGTTTCCATCTTCCATTAGTATATACCAGAGGTGGAGTATCTGTGGCCTTCAGAACAAATGTGGCCTTTTTGTGAAACAAATCCCTGTATTTAATTAATTTTAACTCTGTCTTGCTAATGCCGCCAAGTAAAATACAAAATGGAAAATATCCTCTTTTAGTCCACTAGATGAATTAGCTTATTTTCTGAAATGCATGTTCGTTGTTGAACTATTTGAATGTAGGCAAAATGATTGTTGCCGGCCTGATTCATTCACATACCATCTTATACAATTGAATGGTGAATGGGCCTTCCGATGGATAAAGGTTCCCCACCCCTCTTATAGAATGTCACCATTAGCTACACTTGGTTGGGAATGAATTATTTTCTTCTTAATCTTCAGTCGTCTAATTCCATCCCCTCCAAATTCTCTGACGAGGAGATAAATTCATGCATTTGCGTTTGTGAAGGAATTTCCTGGTGTCAACGCAGAAAGATTATCGAGTCCTAAAACGGAAAATCTAAAATGTAGAAAAGCGGAAGATATTCATATACCTCATCTAACGTTTGGAGGATTTCTCCGTGCATCAACCGCTTTATCAACGTCATTCGACGCCTCTATCGGAAAACGGCAATTAATAATAATTTACGTAAATTACTCCCGTCTCGAGAATGATTGATCCTATTGGGGCAAAGCAGGTAGTAAGGTGAAAGCAAGTCAAGATGATGCAGAAGGATCAATTAGTCATTTCCTACGGACCAAGAAGGCTTCTTAGTAGTCAAACAATATTCTTACGGCGGGAAGCCGGGACTTGTCAAATACTGAAGCGGGTAAAACAAGGATGAAACCGGGGAATAGCCTTAAAACTGTCTGAGTTGAATTTATTTGCTTTTAAAACATTCGTGAGTGTTTTTTTGTAAAGCACGTACTTCAAGAATTGAACTTTTTGTACTAATCCTTTTATTGAAATATCTATCATGTAAATGCCGCCGGGCTAAGCCCTATCTCTAAAGAGGGAAACTGAAACCTTTAGCGGGCCTATAAGTTGAAACCGGAACAGTCCCGGTAAAAACGGAACGTATGATAAGCTTAATTATTAGCATGAATTTTTTCTGCAAAAATCGCTTGTTTAGCAGTATCCTCGGGAGTGGTTTACTAGGGAAAATATCTAATTGGGAAATCAGCGGCGGGTCTCGCTTCCGCCGTCGAAATCAAATTTCTGGAACGCTGACGGCCTTATTCGAGCCGAATTTGATGCTTCGCGCACAGAAGGCGAAGGCGGGCACCGTGAAATAAAGCTTTGATTTTTAAAGAGAATTTCTAGTCGGCACATAAAACGGGATTTGATTTAGGGACTTTCTAACGCCACGCCCACTTAAAAGTCCCGATTTTTTTGTAAACCGTTTCAGAGTTTACGATTTTCGTAACAAGGTTTTTTTCCCGCGTACCCGCGATGAAAAAGGCCGGCAATTTGCCGTTTTGGAAAGCGGAGAGCGGCGATAGGATCAAGAGATAGGAAAAAAAAACGATGACTTATATGGAGATAAGGCGAAATTGATCCTTGAAATCCTCCCATTGTAGTTCTCGGAATCTCCTCTCCTCCGAGTTTCCATTTCTTTAACATGCTCTTCTCACTCTGGTTTTGGGCCTTTAAAGATCTTTCCGGTGAACGTCTGCGGGAGAAATCGGGAAAGGTTTGGTGGGCGGCGACAGGGAGTCGTGGTCTGTAGTCGTTTTCTCGTGACCTCCGCGACCCGTGAGGCCCCAAGTCACTTCCTACTTCCGCGCCCTTCTCCTCCTCCAAGGGAAAGGGATAAACAACTGGTCGCTCGTCCACCTTCATCCTACTGACAGAGTCGATGGCGCTTTGCCCTCTTGCCAACCTTAGACCCTAACCCCACTTTTGCAAATATTCCGATGCTGGTGGTCGTGTTTAAGTGTAACCGAGTAGACCCCGAATTCGTCCCCTCACGTCATACTAGACATCCATTTCAACAGTCTTTAATTTAAAATTGAGCACCACCGCCTCTTCAGCTTGGGAGATTTTTTGGTACTCATTCAACATGAGATCTACTTCGTACTTTTCATCCCATTGTGTGATCTCCTTCAACCCTCTAGTAGAGAATTAGAAAACTGTTATGATTTGTCTTTCTTTATTCCACTTTGCTTTCTACTTTTTTACATTAGTAAGATTTGCAATAATTTAATTTCCCTAATGCTTACCCATTCATACGTTTTTATTCTTATATTTATGTGCGTGTAACTATTGGATGATCGTGAACGTAGAGATATTTTGTAATAAGTGCGAAAGTGCGATGCAGATAAAAGACGAAAAATTAGAGGAAATTAGACAACCGAAACCAACTTATAACATGATAAATCATTACTGTCTGGTAGAAGCGAATAAAATTATGGCGGTATATCATATATTGGAAGAGTAACGTTGTTTTTCTCTTTATTTCGTTAATTCTACAATTATCTTTAAATTATTTGTTTTCTCTCTTGAATTTTTCCTTCACCATCGCATAGGTTCCATTAGTGCATAACATTTGCCCTATAGTTAAATATATTATTTTACCATAGTTATAATTGAGAGGCCAAATTGATAATGATAACGAAAATCAAGAACTACAAAGATTCATTGTTCAATTAAAAAGTGAATTTCAGATTTTATCCATCAAGGACCCATCATACTTTTCCTTAAAAGTTTTTGGTTAAGTTGCTTAGCAACTCACTCAGTCTATGCGCGAGAAAACCCCGCTAAAAAAAGATTAGTATTGGAAACATCCGCAGTAGGTATCTATAGTTGATATATTTACTATTATAAATTACGAGAAAAAAGTCTGTAAAGGTGGTGATACCCCGGTGTCTCGTCACCAAATTTGGAAGAAAAATATTCTGGTCATAAAAATACAAATATCTTACAATCATTAATTGTTTGTTTTTAATTATCGGAGACCCTAAAAAGATACTTTAAGATGTCAGAGAATTTCAGTTAAATATTTCAAAAGTGACATCGAAAGGTATTCAGAATCAATTGAAAGTGGCATCCGGATAACAAATCACTGGTATTCTATCGGTATGTAAATTACAGTTTTGTCGCTAATTTGCTAAATTTTACCAATTCATTAGGCATTTTCTCATGTGCACCTAAGATGATTAAATTTAGAGCAATATCGTACGTCTTTTCGGTATTTCTCAAGAAAACGTTTTACATATTTGAGGTATCAAGGAAAACATTCCTCTGTCCAAATTAATTCCAAAATGTCTTATTTCACTTAAGAGTTAAGATGTTCGAAATATTGCAGGTCGAGTCATAATTCACGAAAATAATTTAGACAAGCGGTCGCTCCGCATGGTTTCCCATTGGACACGATCCTTTGTTCTTGGCCCGTATAGAGTCATGCTTTTCCACAAACGAAAAAAGGAAGTGGGAAAAGGGAACGCCAGATTTATAGCAACCATAAAACATTCCTTTTCTTTTGACAATGGCCGCCTTGCTATACCGAGAACGCCTTTCCTAAATCATTCCTGCATTAGTAACTGAATTTGAAAAGGTCTCTTCTGCTCTCATATACACCTTTACTTGTCATAGATGCTGCGATGTTACATGCAAAATGACTCTCTTTTGCCAGAGAGCGTCTTCGGCACGTTTCCAGATGAGACAGCTGTTATTTTAATCTATAGAATTCCGTCCCACGGTCATGCACGTCCATTTGACTCTAACTGGACGACTCCCTTCCATAACGATGGCAAATCCGTATTAATACTTTTATTGGAGTTTTTATGATCGATTTGTATCATAAACTTCTAGACCCACTTGCGATTTTATTCCCAACCAGTTTAATATGACCCTGTCTTCCTTTGACCTTTAAAATTTCTCCCCTCATTAATTCATTCGCGGATCCCCAGATGGCTCCAAAGCTTCTTCTCACCTTAGCGTTTAGGGTGGCCTCTGAGGTTGAACCTTGAAAGCTTGCCGATGTCACGTGTGAAATGCTCATGCTCTGTGATTTACGGGAGGAATTGCTTATGCGAAAGTTTAAGCCATAAAATAATTGGTTTTTATCCTACGGTAGGGATGCATTGAGTTCAAAATCTTCTCTCATAATTCTCGTTCCGAAGGGTTATTTATGTCCTTTCTTCAGTAATTACTCGGAAATTAAGCTCATCGTCTTGTGTCGGGTAATTGAGGACTTTTTCATCAAGCTTGTCCAGATTCATGTCAGCTTTACTGTCCTGTAAGGCATTTTATGACGAGATTTTTCTCATTCCTTTATCTATTTTATTCGTTGACCTTTGAGTTGAAAATACTGAACTTTCACTTATATTGCTGCGAAGAAAATGCTAAAAGGAATTCAAAATGAAATTTATTTCTTCAAAAAGAAATTAATACAATATTATGTTTATCCTTATTCACGGACTATTACATAAGTACCTCGTACAACATCCAAATAAAAGTTAGCTCTTCCGGGATATAGAAATATTTTCTTAAACTTCTGTCTATGTTCATATCTTTTTGATTTGCGTTTTAATTTATTGACACCTTCACAACTACTGGAGTACATGAAATATATAAAGTTCATTAATTGTAAGAACGGTCTCTCAACATTGATTTTTGTTCTTAATTTCTTCACAAACACGAATACAAAAATCAGTTTTTGTAATTTGTTAGTTGTCTCTATTTTTAAAAACATATTTACTTTTTCAAATTAACGGATTAATATTTGGCTTAAAATCCGTTTCACGACAGAACCGTTTTAATGATTTATTAGTAATCTGAAATCGATTACCGTAATATCTTCTAATAATATCCTTTTAGTCAGTTAATGTTGCTTTGAGGATTCAATTGGAGACGCGGATGAGAAAATATTACCCCGACCTCAAAGTATTGCGAAAAGATGGCCAGACGCTAGAAGTAAGCTAGAAAATTCTATTAATTTCACACACAAATGTTTACATTCTGAATAATTCTTAAAATTAATGCAAGGATTCCATAAAATTATGTCTGTTGAAATAATGAAATATAAATAAAAGTATATGGTATGATTTTAAAATTAATGTAGTCCAATACGATTCTCTACGGCTCATGTGTTTTTAATTGTATGTTTTCTCTTTACGCCGATTCCCCCTAAACTTACGACAGAAAGCATGAGATTTCTTTCACCTTTGATTCTCACTTTGAAACCTTAGGATTTATAGCACTAAAGCTTCAACTTGTTTATAGTCAGAAATTGGTGTTGATTTCACTCTTTCGAAAGTTTCATAGCCATTTCCTTTCCCATAATTCACGAAATTAACAGCGACAAATCTTATCGTCTAGCAGTTGCTCATTGGTCACTTAGGTTAACGAACGTAATCTGTTTCTCCTTAACTCCCGGCTCATCGGCGCCTTGTGCCCTCCCACACTCTCGCGTTCCATCGATCTATGATCATCTGCCGTCTGTCTGTCTGTTCTCCTTCCACTACGCTGCCTGCTTCGCGCTCGGCTTCTCCTAGGAATGCATGTCGAGAATAACAGCTCCGCTCTGTGCCAAAAGGACGATCATTTCCTATCCCTCTGACGACCGAGGATCACATTGCGATTTTATCTAATCTAGAGCGTCGACGTAAGATTAAGGGAATTTCTATGTTGGCAAATGTCGAATTAATTTTTCAATAAAGCCACGTCCTCTACTCTCCTATCCCTGGCCCTAGAAGTTAAGTGCTAAGGAATAGAGTTGTTTGTGAAGAACTTGAAAGTATTCTTGAGAAGCTATTTGTGGTTAGGAATAAACAGCTTGCAATCTACCGGTAGTTTACAAATCTCATACAGAAAAAAACGAAGTATAATTTACTTTGGCAGAGAAAGGTCAACTATCATAATGAGCTTTTCTTCTACATGTTTCATTCCAATATTTTAGGAATTTGTATTTATTTTAAGTTGTCAGCATATAAGTTTGAAGTATATTCTTTATATCATGGTTACAATCAGTGTGTTAATAGGATTTTCTTTGTGAATTATACGCTTGATCTTTAGTATAAAGAATATTTCTTCGTTAATTGGAATTTTCTTTCTATAGCAAATCATATTTTATATGTCACTATCACTGGAATGATTTGTTCTTATACCCATTCGTAACTATTTTTTGATTTTTCAAATCTCAGTCGTAAGTTGGTACCTTGGCTCAACTCTTTCTGAGAGGCCACTTATTTTGTAATTTAAAAGAGACACTCCATCATTTCTTAGGTATATTTTTCCACATTCAGTGACTTCATACGTATTGCATTTTGAAATATTATTTATCGTTTAGTCAGAATCCGTAAATGGTCTTCTAATTTCGAAATGTTTACTCTTTATTAGTGGAAATGTGTTACAAATAGAAATCTGAATTTAATTTTGGAATTAATTCCTTAAAAAAATAGTATTTAAAAAAATCAGTTGAAGTTATCTACTCATAACTACTAATTCTAATATATTATTATTATATACCTCTATAGTAATATAGTATAATAATACCTTTGTCTTACTGTATTTCGTTTTCGTTCTCCACCTAGACTTCGAATAGGGACGGAACCGTTCACCTGATTTTACTCATACTTTCTTAAATAAATAAAATTTATCAAAATCACGGAAATTTCACCTCGTGGAGGGAAAATTCTACGATGCCAATTACGTTACAATGCACAAACTTTTATGTTCTTAGATTGACTTAATCTTCCCTGCGAGTATGGCTGGGTATATGCGAAACCGCGTCGTTTGGGCCATTTTGTGAACGATAATACCGCAGGAACTACGGTGATTGAGATCCTATCCTACCAAGTGGAATCCTACGGTTAGCATTACGCGCACGACCTTCCTGTACGGACAGAAGAACAAGGCTACCATACTGGCTACCGATGCCGAGCTGAGGGTGCCCTCAAAGCTATTTTAGAAATGCTACAAAGGTCGATCTTATTGAAAGCCGGGGTATAGGGTAGGATAAGGGTAGCATCTTCTTAGCCTCAAGAAGGAAATGCATGACTTTCCGCATCGTTGGCTCTTGTCCTATCGCTCCCGTTCATCGTTGACCAGAAGATGAGTAGTCCTAAAGGATGATGGGATGAGTCGGAAGGAGGAAAGGCAACTATTACCCGGTCTTTTACAATCTCATAAACTTAAAAGCTCATATCTTATCAAGGGCGTTCATCGGGAATAAAATTTACTCTGGAGGAATAGCGAAATGCGAAATTGTCTCAGTCGGAATTTATCAATGATCAGAATTACACGCTTAATTAATAAAAAGGTACATCCATCACCAAAGGATAAAAAATAAATTTAGTAGAAGATGGTGAATTTCATTTAGGAGGGAATTAGATATTTTGGAATCATCCATCGTAAAAATTAGATCGAGTGAAGTATACTAAAAATCTGTGATTGCGCTATTACTTACCATAATGTTATGACGCCAGTTTTTTTATAGTCTTAGATTTGATCACTTTGTAATTTTAGGAAATACTTTAAGAAAACAGTCTTTCAATAATTATTTGTATATTCTGAACTATTAAATTTACTGTTAGGGGATACATAATGGACATCAATACAGGGGTGTTGTCAGGATTTGTCTATGGAATCCATCAGCCTACAATCCAGAGGCAGGAAAATATCTGCTTAAAGTGTAGCGTAAACGTATACAGGTGCGTACAATACGTTTTTTTGTATATGTTACCTGGGTAACAGTAACTATAACCGGACGATTTCAAGAGATTGAAATTCTGAATCTAACGTTAGACATACAATTTAGTAATATTAGTCTTAATACGAATTCTAAAAAGATAACTTTGCAGCCAATCTAACTGGTTCAAATCGATAGCAAATAAACAAAATAACAGAGGTCGCTTGTGCGAGCCTCTATTTCTAATAGCTTATGAAATTGGTAGTGATGCTGATTTCTGCGTTTCCAGTGTCAATTTTTTGCAACCAGTGTCAATTTTTTCCAGTGTCAATATTTCCAACCCTTCTATTGGTAGACTAATCTCCCGCATGATTTATTTTATCGTGGATTATATTCTCATTAACTCCCTTTCGGCAACTTTTTCGCTTCATTTTATGTAACTATATGAAGTAGAGTTCTTTGAAAATAAGAATCAAGTATTTGAATGATGATTTTGTACATTTTAAATAAATAGCGATAAATTCTGGTAGATCCATTACTGGTCTTAAGAAATTTACATAGTACGCTTTAAGTCAAGGATGGCGTAGTAACGAAATGACATCGAGGGGATTTTCAAAGAAGTAACATTCTCTGCTTATTCTGCGCATTTTACGCTAGTTAGAACGATTCCGTCGTGATTCTTTCTTTTCCCCGAAAGAAAAGTGAGTTAAGGGGATTGGATATCGTTTAAATTAACCGTTTCAGAACCTCAGAAAATATCATTTCCTCTTAATCCCTTTCTTCCGTTATGATGGTCGTTTGTGAGGAGAGAAAGAAGGGAAGTGGTGGCCTCGAACCTAGGCCGAAGCTCTTTCGATCTATTTGCTGCACAATGCGATGGAAATGTTGCTCAAATTACACGATTACAGAAATTGTGTGAAACTTACGTACTTGGAAAGTACCTGAATTCGAAGATAAAGGATTAAGCTAAAATTATGTCCCAGAAGATTTTCGTATCGCTTCTTATTGCCGAGTACCACTGCAACGAAAGGGATCGATTTTCATGTATGTTCTCTAATTTATTTCTCCATTATGGTTTGCATGAACCTAACAAGGAATGTATGCAAGTGTAGCAATATCTTTTAAGCTTCGAATGGCGAAAACAGAAATATTTTATCTATATGCATGTAATCATGGCGATGTTATTGCAACAGCCTGCTAAAGGATATTCAGGCCTTGTATCCATTGGCCTTAATATCCTATATATACATTAGATATAATAAATCTTTTTCTTAAGTAGAGCGGGATTTCGCCATTCGGGATTTGAATTCGCCAATGTATCCAAGTCGGCCTTTAATAAGAGAATTTCTGAGATTGTTATTTGCTTAAATTTTTTCTATTATAAGTTGTAACCATGAGAAGACTTAGAATCAGGTAAATTCGGCTTCAGCTGAGGGACTCGTCTTATGGTGATTTTCTATGCAGATAATGTTGGAAAATCTATATATGTTGCATGAGAAACATGCCAGTATAAGATATAAAATCTGTTGTTTATTGCCGTTGATGTAATTGCCATTTATAATTTAATATTTCGCTTTTCTTCGGCGTCTATAGGGGTTAAAGTGCCTGTTGTATGTGTTTCCGTGAATGTTACAACAAGAATTTTACTGTCACATTTACCGCGATCGTTTCTAATGCGGAGCTTGATATGTTCCTTGAGCCTGGGGTCTTTGAAAGTATAATGCTCCTGGTCGTTACAGATAAAAGCAATGACTAGAAAAAAGGAACACTTTGCTCCAATTCAAAACTCGCATCATCAGCGAATAAACTAGCGCCGCCGTAATTCTCGGACGGGGTTCCTTATGCTGTTCCGTTCCTTTTTTCCGCATACCGCTCCCCTATCGCCACTCTCTTTCACCCTCTCCACCATAAGGGCCTCCCACTCAAACAAACCTCCGCTTTCACGCAATCTTTGATCTCTGCACCCGGAAGGTAGTGGCTTTCGTCGGCCGGAATGCGTGGTCATGTATACCTAAAGGGTTTCTTTTCATCCTCTCATCTCCCTCCCCATTTCTACCCTCATCTGGTTCTCTCTGTAGACTCCTTCTTCCCGATAAAGCACCGTAATTACGCCCGTCCCTCAGTACGAAATGAAATAAGCGGGAATGAAAAATGTAGGGGGAAAAAGCGATGTACTACATCTTAAGCTGTTGTTATTCGGTTCATCTCAGCGGTTACGAAATTGCTTCGAAGGTTAGAAACTCCCATCGTAGAGGAGATTTGCGCGGTACTTAGAGGAAGCACTTGGTAATTGGGTTAGAAGAATTTTTCAATCTAATTTGATGACGGGGTTGCCGAAGAGGGTCCTAAGATTTTTTAAATGTTACAATTTTCCCTAGATAGTATTACTTAGAATCGTTGTGAAACATGTGCCCATTACTTTTTTGTACGTTTCCTTTTCTCTCTTTCTCAATGTGAACTGAACTAAATTTTAAGCATTGAAAGTCCCTTTTGTCTCAGTATAAGCCATATTTCGTTATGGAAAAGGTAGTCCGTGCAAGGATCCAGACAAGAGGCAAAAAATTTTTCTGGTGGCTTTAAACGATCCAAGACCCCCCACTCCCAGCGGGTAGTGATTCCAGCGCACCCATCAGTAGTTTTTATTGCAATCACTCTAATGATAAAATAATATTGATAAAATTGAAAAATTAAATTTTTGTAACTCAATATTTTCGTGGAGCCTTTATCAACAAGTGTAAAGAATTCAAAAAAGGAAACTTTCTCGTCTTGCTTCATAGTTACACAATGACAATTGATTCCAATGAAATGTTTGAGATAATTCCAAGATGAAAGAGGAATTTTCCCATCCTCCTCTTGCCTTGTTTTAGACAATTAATTACCTTTAAATCTTAATTTCTGAAGTATTTCATACTTTCCTATAGCTCCTGACTTTTGTGAATGCAATGCAGTAAGGGTATTGTCTCAAGAATTAAAATTTTCGTTTTAAAAATTCGCCCCAAGCGATGCTTGGCTTTCCTGTATCGTCAGCAGGCCCTGCTCTTATTAAGATAACTTGAGGACGGTATCATAGCCAGTGAGATTGATGGTAAAAGTTATCAAGAAAAATTAAGTTTACTTGTATAATTTGGTTATAGCTGTTTTATAACGAAAATTAATACCAAGAAACTACCACGAAGCAGGAAGTCAAGGGCTTGCTGAGATTCTGATTATCATATTAACTTCCTTTCAGTCACTTTTTCATGCGTCAATTACACTTTAAATGGAAATTAAATACGAAGAAGGCGCACATTAATAAAGAAGCATGGATGAGCTGTATCAAACTTCTTGTAGATATTTGATGGTGCTTTTTAGATTCTTAACTTACCCGAACATGTTCATCGACCAGGTTTAAACATCAGAATGATATCAGGCAAACACACGAGAGAAGTCTGTTAGATTCCAGGTGAACGAGAAGCGGATGTGAAGACATACTTCGATTACTTAATCGCAATTTTTCGCGAATATAATTGCACCTAAATGACTTCATAAGTATCGGATCGACCTCGCACTCTCCCTCGCTATTTCTCATTATTGTTATTCTCAACTCGTTCATGTTGCGTTCACTATCCTCTCCATTTCTCTCTTGTTCCAGACAATTATGGATTCAGCTTCAAGAATAATAACAGTTCGTTAAGGAGCACTTTCGCGTTGCGCATCGTCAATTAAAACGGATCAGACCGCGATAGCAAGATTCTTCCCATTATCTTTCTTTGTCAGAGGTGAGAATAACTGGACCTAAATATCGATGGGTAGTACGTCACAGGAAACTTTCTTATTTCACCCTATCGTCATCACGACGATCTTGGTCGATCCTGATATTTTTTGTAGTGAGAACAATGCCTGTCGGGTTTCTTTAAGAGGGAGTATATTTCTGATTGGTGCGGAGAAAGGTGGTACATACACTCCAGGCCTCGTATATGCATCTCACGATCGATCGCCGAGAAAAAGGGATTATCGTTGGTCAAGGAATGGATCCAGAGATAAGAAAGAGAGGGGCTGTAAAGATTAGGGAAACTGGATGAGGAAGTAGCTCCTTTCTTCCACCTGATAGTAGGTCATTGAAATGATTGATATCGATCTTTTAAAATTACAATCTACAGCGATTTATTTTATTGATTTAAATCTATATAATCTTTTTATTCTTAGTGTATATAATTAGTTAAATTTACTTAACGGTACTGTTATCTCTTAAGTAGAGCGGGATTTCGCCATTCGGGATTTGAATTCGCCAATGTATCCAAGTCGGCCTTTAATAAGAGAATTTCTGAGATTGTTATTTGCTTAAATTTTTTCTATTATAAGTTGTAACCATGAGAAGACTTAGAATCAGGTAAATTCGGCTTCAGCTGAGGGACTCGTCTTATGGTGATTTTCTATGCAGATAATGTTGGAAAATCTATATATGTTGCATGAGAAACATGCCAGTATAAGATATAAAATCTGTTGTTTATTGCCGTTGATGTAATTGCCATTTATAATTTAATATTTCGCTTTTCTTCGGCGTCTATAGGGGTTAAAGTGCCTGTTGTATGTGTTTCCGTGAATGTTACAACAAGAATTTTACTGTCACATTTACCGCGATCGTTTCTAATGCGGAGCTTGATATGTTCCTTGAGCCTGGGGTCTTTGAAAGTATAATGCTCCTGGTCGTTACAGATAAAAGCAATGACTAGAAAAAAGGAACACTTTGCTCCAATTCAAAACTCGCATCATCAGCGAATAAACTAGCGCCGCCGTAATTCTCGGACGGGGTTCCTTATGCTGTTCCGTTCCTTTTTTCCGCATACCGCTCCCCTATCGCCACTCTCTTTCACCCTCTCCACCATAAGGGCCTCCCACTCAAACAAACCTCCGCTTTCACGCAATCTTTGATCTCTGCACCCGGAAGGTAGTGGCTTTCGTCGGCCGGAATGCGTGGTCATGTATACCTAAAGGGTTTCTTTTCATCCTCTCATCTCCCTCCCCATTTCTACCCTCATCTGGTTCTCTCTGTAGACTCCTTCTTCCCGATAAAGCACCGTANGTGTATATAATTAGTTAAATTTACTTAACGGTACTGTTATCTCGGAACAATCCCTATGAAATAGGAATTTCTGTTAATCGTACTAGTGTATGATTTAGTGTATGATGCAGGGTATGATTGATTTCATGTAGACTTCGATACTGGAAAGAGTGTATGAATGTTGGTCTGAAAATGAAAAGAATAGCCTAGCAACATTCGAAAGAGTGGCTTTAGTTTGGAATTAAATTGTGTAGGATTGTTAGTGAGCAGATGATAACACCGAAAGGAGAACATAGAGTGAAAGAAAAATTTTTTTTTGTAGTGTCTGGAATGTTTTAACTTATCGTTTTATGTTAAATTATTCCAAGCCAGTGATATTTAAAGGATGTCAGGTATTATGCTTCTCATAGAAGTGACAATAGTAATTTCAAAAATGCTGCGACTGCTTCGGCCATTTCGCACTTATGCTCTGACCGGGAATCGAACCCGATATTGTTTTCACCGAATTCGAACACTTCACCCACTGGTATTCGGAGGCTGTCCTGCTTCTCATTCTCATGTGAAGGTGGACTTAGAAAGTATTTCTACCTCATCATGAAATATCTTGCGAGCTAGCTATTTTTTGTTGATATCTTAGCATGAAAATATCTCGCATTCCATCGCTCTTGTTTCCTCATACATTTATCCGAGCGGATGACGGATTTCTCTCAAAATTGACTAATCAGTGATGCAGCAAAACTACGACTTAATACCATGTCATAATGATTTCATCTTGTGTTGATTTTAAAGAAGGATCGCCGTTGATAAACTGAAGGTCATTTCAGAATTACTTCATGCATGTTTCGGGATTTTTTTAAGAATGGATTCTCGTCTAAATACTCAAAACACCGAAGGAAAAGGTCTAATGTTCCCAAGAAAGTCGTCGGATAACAGCAATGCGTTTGCTTAATCCTAATGCTGACAATGTGACGACGTTGTTATAAACTTGCTCAACTAGGGAAGTCATCATAGCAACCGGACACATTTTCTGCACTCTATTTGAAAGCAAGTTCATAAACTTGACGTTCCTTGGAAATCACAAAGTCAGCGTTACGCAAAATTAAAGATACTTTCTCCATAATTTCCTTGGAGGCTCGTAAAAACAATGAAAAGTATTCGTATGTAGAGAAGGATGGTTAAATAGAAAAGGAAGAGAGGGCGTGGTGCGCGAGTGGGAGGAAGTCATTTGGTGCGACGATTGCGTTCTTAGCACGACCGCGCCCTCGTGTGTTGATTCACTAATCACACGCCCCGCGTGCACCACCACGCCTCCTTAAGTGACGTGCAATTACGCTTCGCGAGGAGTGCGATGCGAAAGGAGCGTGCCTGCGCGTGCCTGCTCCGCCCCAATGTGTCCATCGGAGATCGAAGCCTCGATACCATGTCCAAGTGTGGTCGATGACACTGGTGAACGTGCTCCGTACGCGATTCATTTGGCGATCCTTTCTTACCGAACCAATTTTCAACTTTGACGTTATGATGGTGTTGGCAATGCAAAATCCTTACCAATTCTCTATCCGGAGTTAATATTAGATAAGAAACCACGAGTACTTATTTCAGTATCATCACCGGACTTGCTGGGCTTCGTGAAGGCCTCTTACGCTTCTCGGTCTTTGGGAGCCATTCGGCGTGCAGGACGAGAAAAACTTTTCTTTAGCATTCCTCTTTCTACTTATGTTGTTCATAGGTGAATACCTGTCTTTGAGAATAAGTTAGTGTAAAAGGCCAGCAGAAAATTAAAACCTCGCTCACTTTTGTTATATCGTGTAAACGTTAGCGTGCTGACCAAGCAACGCATATGTCAGGAGTTCGATACCTGGTAGTTTTTTTTAAATATCTTTTGTTGCTGATGAACGCTTGCATCCCTCAACATTACTAACCTTTCTATGGCATTGTAGAGAAATTGCAGCACGATTAACTGCGGTAGGCATTCATTTACCTAATGGAATTGCAATTAAATATCAGAAAATAATTAACTAGTTGATTACCTGTTCAACAGTAGTTTCCCACTATTCTGCTCACATTATTAAAATTGCTTACACTTAAGCAGTGATATGTTGATATTTGTCATGTGTTCGAAGTTTTGGAGGAGACATATCTCTACTTCAAAGATAAGCTAAATCATGAATAATTAGCAAACACATCTCTTTGTTAATTTTCTTTTATTTTAACCCCATAAACTATTTCTTTTCGTCTTTTATGACATAGGGTTAGATGTAAGAAGAGACTTACTAGTCTCAATCTCGCCCTGAAATAAAGTCGATTTATTATTATTATTAATNCCATTGAACTAGGTGGAAATGGAAGAACAAATTCGATATTCTCAGGTTTGAATTTTTGCAAGGGTGCAATTATCGAAAATACATTACGGAGAAATAGGGGAAAATTCTGCGGATGTACGAGAGGTTTTATTTAATTTTCTTATAAAAATTCCAAAGTTTTTCCCGCGGCGTGATATTTAAATTGATAAGGTTTGATGAAAAGACGAGTTATAAGACTACTGAATTTGCGAACTGAACTAAATAGCAAATTCACGCGGTCACAGACATTTTAAATAAGACGGCATTCGCATAAATCGCAACGATTTTATGTTTTACTTTAAGCTAACGGTTTACGCTTAAGATATATTGCCTCTTTTTCTTCCATGAAAGGTTTCAGAAACCCATTTCAAGATTTCTCTCGCAAATATTCAGGAAATTAAGGAGAACTGCGAGGGATACCTAATGTCGAAGCGCTAATTTTAAAGTTTAAAAGGCATTAACTTCCCTCATCGGAAATTACTTCCTTCGTTCCAGAAGAACACGGACGTGCCAATGTTCAGGAAAACGTCCAGTTTAAGCGTGGATGGTTAGAGAAAGGCACGAAGAAGCTGCCGCCCTCGAAGCAAAATTATGGGAATGCGTTTTTCTGTTCCGTGAGGAGGCTATCACGCATGTGTGAAACGGGTGCCCTAGTTGGAATACCCCTTCCGCATCATAGCTCACCTCCCCCGCCTACCACCCGCCGTTTTCTCTATTCACTGATTCTTCCACATCATCCTTTCCTATCAATTCTCACATCCCCAACAGCCTTCCATGCAGCCATCGGCGGACGTGCTATAAATTAAGCCGGCGAACGTTCTCTGGGTGCAGCCCTTTTCTTCGTTAAAATAGCGCTTCAGCCAGTATTGGGAGAAAAGCGTTAGAACAGGGAATAAATATCGCCGCGGGTGATACATTTTTCTGCTTCCTCTTCATCAACGCCAACACCGCTGCCGTCGTTGCACGGTGGGGGAAGGTGTGATATACAATGGAAAGGATATAAGCTTGGGATGGGCTTTGTTGGGAAAACATCGACAACAAAACACCAATTCGAAAAATATCGACCAATAAAAATCAGATACACCGACAGGCTCTGGTAATAGAGTTAGGTGTTGGTGACTGGCGAGTTGTTCCGCTGCACCATCTTGACCTTGCGAACTCAAGAATCTTGAAGGAAGGTAATATTTATGTCTAGAGGAAAAGTAACATGTTTGTTTTATATAGGTACCTACAGCGAAAAATTCTAGATCACTCGTAATTTTACCCATTCCTCGTGACTGTAGGCTAACTCATGGCTATATTTTGTCTGGAGGAGGATTTCTTGCATTCACTAATGTAAGGGTGGGATTGGGTGAAAACTGTGGATGTGGATTATTAATAGGCCACTGAGAAAAAGAAAATTTCAAATTTCTAATGTCTTTTAACAGTGTCAAAGATATTTTCTCTAACGATTTTCCGTTAACCTCGTAGGTCAATGGTTTGCCATGTCTCACAATCAGTCGCCACGATTACCATAAAACGAATCGAGAGTGTGAAGTTAAGATGTGCAGGTGTTTGAACTCACTTGTATTATATATTGACTTATTTTCTGTATTGATATCTGTATACTTCAGCTTATGTATGAACTGAGGATGAAGCTATTTTTTTAGAGCACCAAATAATGCTACGAACGCTAAAACTTTTTAAGAAATGTACTAATATATGCCATTATTCTTGGAAAACGGATGTTTAGTTAAGAACTGATCGGATCGAAGCTTTCCCGTGCTTAAATGACGTATCGTATTCACCAGTCAATCCTTGGGAGCGATGCCCCGAATCATTATACAGGAACAAGGGATGACGCTAAGATTTTCTTTGATGAATCGGAGGATTTGTCCGCAAAGGAAATCACAAAATACCATTTGCTTTTCCCAAAATTATTCATCCACCGAATGCGAATTTCTCCTACTGTTAGCATTTCCGTCGAGAGATGCGCCTCTCCCTCAATATTTATCCACGCTAAATTTTTGCAGAACCTCTCTGGAAGTCGCTTTCAATATCCTTAATTAACGAATATTATTAATAACGAAGCCCCTTCCGTACATTTTCGCCCAAGTTCATTCGCCTTCGGAGTTAACCGTTAATTCCCAAAAATAAGTCGCGACTCCGTGGATAAATAACGCTCTTCCGTTCGAAGGAAACTTTTTAATTTGCGAACCGTCCCGCAAGGTGATTTATCGATTCGGAAAATTGTAAAAACGTGACGGATGCTCCCATAGACCTCTTCTCGTTACGGCCAAAGCAAACATTTCGGTGGTGCCGTCGAAGGTATGGCCATAACAGATTCAAATGAGAATCGACGAGCGGCATATATACTTTCGCCCGGGAGAAGCGAGCAGAACCACGGAATAAATTATTTCGGACCACACGCATTAAATTAAGAAAAAATGGTCGAAAAAACAATTAGGACCCGCGTGGATCCATCGCAGTTGAAATTCCGAAGCCGCGGGCGATTCCAAATGACTTAGCGGCAATTCCACGCCCTTAAATAACAGATATTGCGCTTCGTGATTGGAGGCCTCCTCGATGGAGGGAGAGTGCCTTTAACCCCGCGAATAAACTTAGCTCAAGGATCAAAGACCAGTCTTTTTCCTCCCTATTCTCGTCCTTTTTCATACGCGTCGGTCTTAAAGCTCGACAACTTGTCTCCGATCTGCGTTATGCGACTCGTATCGGAGCTATCTGATTATTAACCACCGGCTGTAAATATCCTTTTTACGATTTCCTTCGGAACAAATCGCAGGAAGTCGCGTCCGTGACTGAAAAAGTGGTTGAATAGATTCTCATCATTATAGGGCCTCTTAAATCGTGGTGTTGATGCTTGGACTTAGAGCAATCCAAATCTTATCTTTCGAATCTTACCACCTACTGCGACGATCGATATCCGCGTATTTGAGGTATTTTAGTCGTTTGGAAGCTAGACTTCGTTTATCTTTTATTATATCTGTTAATGCAGTTCTATCTGTTGCTGCCACCCCAACCCATATTCGTTTAGTAAATGATATTTCATTGTTTAATAGGATATAAGCGTTAAGGCTCGGAATATTTTAAAGTACCGAATATGTTAATTCCTAAAGGTGATCAGATGGAAATCATTTGTAATATTAGTGTGCGTCTAAACGAGTTGAAACGTCGGTCTGCGATGGGCCAAAAATATTTAAAAGCATTAACTACATTGATTTCTGAACTAGATTTATCAAATCCATTCTATTCAAGCTATTAATTTTTAAAACAATTTTTCTACCACCAAATTATCGCCTAGATTTGGATTACAATATCATCTTCCAATAATATATTATCCCCTTGTCGTTTGAGTATTTTCTGCCTACGTACCTACTTTCGGTGATGGTCGCGGATAACAAAGACAAAATGCTGGAAAATGTAATTAATTGCGGGTTTGATTCGTCTACGCAAATTACGATGACAAGAAACATGAAGATATATATGAAAGATTTTACTATAGCATGGAAAAAGACGTCAAGAATGCGGAAATACATATTATTTTGGAAGCTAAATTCTTTTATGTTCCAGTCATGAAACTTACTCACGATTACCTCTCGCAGCAAAATGGGCTCGCCATCGAAAATGATTCATTGACATCTTTAAAGCCATCCGTTTTCTCTCGGCAGAACCTGTTAGAGATGGGGACACTCCTGGTTGCGACCGTTCACAGAAGTTGAAGAATTACAGGTTATCCGCAACTTATTTTCACTTACTCTGCGTAATACCTCTGTCGTTACGCCCATGCAGTCTTGTTTTTCGAGATCTTCGACCTTTATTTCTCTCTTCATTACGTGTGATATATCTCCGTTATCCTCTATCAGCCATTTATTTTTTCTTCCTTTCAAACGTCTCGGTATCTAATTTCTTTTGGTTCCTTTCGCGTATTAATTTTTCACGCATACGCCCATTTGATATTTTCGCCTGTCAAGGAGTTACGCCCACCTCGCAAGAGCTTTCCTAGAACTTCCATACGATGACCATCCAGAAGTGACCAGAATACTAATTTCCATTGTTCGCTGCGCGGTAACCACGTACTTTCTCATTGCTTTGGGCTAGGTTGTAATTGCAGTAAAACCCTTCTTACCAGCGGAAATTGTCCATTACACTCCCTCATTAGCATTAATTATTTTTAAATTAGTTGCTCTTCTTGCATCGTAGGATAACTTTCTAATATTACTCTCATGAGGGCTTCTCAGAATCTAATGAATTGGCTAAAGAACATTTATTTCACTTCTATCATTGTAAAAAATGTCTTTAACATATAATCATATCGAGAATCCATGTGGCTCATTCCATTTTTATTAAATTAAATTTTCTAAAAGTTAAACTGGTGGTTTATTTTATATTTTCTCGGCTATTCGAAAAGATTTGTGTGCCTCCGTATTTGTCAAGCGAAGATTTTTCGAAATTTATCTTTATCTCCCATGTGATATCTCTGCAAAATTGTTAAAACGCAATAATAATCTAAATGAGTTGCATGTGAGCAACAAGGATGTGCTTTTGGTTTTAAGATTGCCTCGCGTAAATTATTGTTCGCAGAGTTTTGTCCAAGGAAATCGCTTTCTCATATAAATAAAAATGGATAGATAGTTTTATGAAAAAAGATTTTCAATTGATATCGTTAGACTACATAACAAATAATAGGATCCAGAACTAAAATTTAATGATTAATAGTGATACGGTAAATTATTTATTAGATATTGTATTAATTTGTGACCATGGGTGACGGTTATGAAGTATTTCGTATAATGGAGGAAAGAAGAAAATGGTAAAAGGTAAACACTTGGTTGTCGAATATACAGGGCATTAAACAACGAACTGAAAAGGGAAACAAACAGGGCAATGGAACGGTGATGGAAGGGTCAGTGCAACGAAATCTTCGAAAAAGCTAGATGAAAGATGGAGGGTCGATCTATTAGATAGTAAGGTGAAACAACAAACGGGAAATAAAACAAGGAATGGAATAAACACCATAAAACCATAACCATAAAAGATGTCATTGGAAACATCATACGGGATCCAACCAACATAAGGGGAAGGTGAAAAGAATATGTTGAGGAGTTATATGGGAAAATCATGAAGCCACCTTACATAACGTTAAAAAGTAATCAAGAAGTTGAAAAAGATGATGTTGGACCTGGGAGATTAGGCAGTGAAATTGATAGGGCTCTTCATGACATGAAAGGGAATAACGGGTGTTGACCTGTGGTAAAGGGATAGAAATATTTCTACGAATTATGTAGGAACGTTCGTGATGATGGAATGTGGCCATAGGATTTTACTAAGACAATCCTGATTCCTTTACAGATAAAGAATAATGCTGCAGAGTGTCGGGATTATCGTACAATCAGTTTAATATCTCACGCAGCAAAGTTTATTCTAAGGGTATTGAATAGAAGATCGAAGGAAAAATTAAAGGGAAAATCTGAAATGACCAGTTTGGTTTTCAGCGGGGAGAAGAAACAAGGGATACTATTGGAGTAATGAGGGTACTGGTAGAACGAAGAATGGAATTTGAGAGAGATGTATATGTATGTTTTGTCGATTTTGAAAAGGCTTTCGATAAAATTCAATGGCAAAAACTGATTATAATCTTACAGAAAATTGGGTTGGACTGGAAAGACTGGTACAGAATTTGCACTTAAATAAAATAGCACGAGTTAAAATAGCTGATGGGAAACCACAATGGGTAGAGTTAGAGAGGGGATAAGACAGGGCTGCCCACTATCAACATCACTCTTTAATATATATGTAGTGGAAATGGTTAATAAAGCTTGGGAAGTATTAGACCAGGGAGTGAAAGTTTGTGGGGAAGTAGTGAAGTCAGTAAGATATGCTGACGATAAAGTCATTATGTGCGATTCCGAAAGGGGTTTACAAACACTAGTAAATGCAATAAACGATAAAGCAAGGGAATTTGAAATGAAAATAAACGTAAGAAAAACTAAATCAATGAGATTCGCTAAAGGAAATAAAGCTCAGTTAACGATCAGAGTAGATGGCGAAGAGCTAGATCAGGTAGATAATTTCTCTTACTTGAGATGTGTTCTATCTTGGAATGGGCGGTGTACAGATGAAGTTCGAAAAAGAATAGCATTGGCTAAGGAAGCTTTTGTGAAGCGAAGGGAACTGATGACTAGAGGTCTCGATAAGGGAATCAGGAAAAGATTGGTAAAATCCTTGAAGTGGAGTGCTTTGCTGCATGGGGATGAAACGTGGACCTTAAGAAAAGAGGACATCGAAAGATTGGTGGCCTTCGAGAGGGTATGGCGTAGAATGGAAAGGGTAAGTTGGGTTACTTGAAAAACTAACACAGAGCTACTAGAGACAGTCGGGGAAGAGAGGGTTTTAATCGAAGTAATTAAACGTCGACAGAGGAAATGGGTGGGCCAGATATTCAGGGGAGAGGGACTACTATTACTTATACTACTACTAATTTTATCTAGGGAAAAATACATGGGAAAAAGCAAAGGGGAAGACAAAGACGAAAGTTTTTACATTACCTAAAGGGTGGGGTTAGTTACCAGGAGGTGAAAGAAATAGCGATGATTCTGGAATATTAGTGCACATGAACCTCAGCACTTAAATTTCGGATTCCATCCCGGTTATTCTGAATCAGAATTCATTTGTAAAATTTTCTGAAGTTAATATTCTTGCGGTTTATTATTATTCAAGTACCTATTACCTTTGCTGGTCTATAGAATAGGTGATATTATGGAACGGGTGGCTAGAATTTCCTAAAGTCTTAGATGTTTAGGTGTGGCATGAATCAGGAAAATTAACTTCATGGAAAGCTAACGAAGGAGATTCAAATGAAGACGTTGAAACAAGAAGTAGTGAGTGAGATTCAATCGATTACGTATATCATTGCTGAAGTAGAAAGGATATGATGAAACTAGAGAACATTGTTGACAACTGTACAATATCTTAATGATAATTCGTGATTCATTTCATACTATGATATCAGTTTTTAATAAGTTAATTCTCACTCATTAAATCATTACTAGAAATGGGTTGATTGTCAATTAATATTGTAAGAGAGCTTCCACAGCCATGGTCGTTTCGCACATTTGGATTCCCACCGGGTATCGAATCCAACAGTGAACACGCTAATTGGCCATCCTGGAGCCAATTATTCTGGGAAATAAATCTATTACTTCCTATATTAACTACTAAATGTACTACTTCTATGTTCGCTAATAGTAATACTTTCTATAATTTTAGATACTTTGAAAACTGATTTGGAAATTTCACCAAATAAGGAATCTCTATAGTAAAGCTAAGAAGCTGCAATGTAAAATAAACCGTGAACCCCCTGATTCGAGACTGATGGAAAAGTTTATCGTCCTATAATAACTTAGTCAACTCATAGAGACAGAGATTAATAGGTGATTAACTTTCTCGCCTTTCGCCCGTCTCCCCTCCTCCCCCCGCTAAGCCCGTCACGGTGATGACTAATTGATAGTTTCGGGAGCATCCTCCCGGAGCTTGCAGATACCACTCGATACGGTCGCGGATTACTCGCTCCTCCATCAGTCGATGGCCTTAGGCGCAAGGGCTCCAGTGGAGAGACATCGGGTGTGCCGTCTTCTTGATGGATGCTGCGCTGCCACTCCCAGGGTGTGTGGGGGGGTCCTTCCTGCAGCGACCCTCGAGGGGCTGGCGGAAGAAGGCAGCGGATCAGTTCCCGAAGATCGTGCTCCTCTCTGCCCCTTCTTCCTCTGATTCCACCGCTATAATCTTCGAGACTCGGAATTGATGCCATGGCTTGGGTTACCCATTGAAAAAGAATGAGCACCGATTAATCCGGGAGAAGGTCACCAGCCGCTGGTGCCGAGGAAGGAGTGGATGGAACCTGTTTGGAGTGGAAATTTCTCCAGCCGCACCAACACCCGACCCACCCTCCAACACGTCTCGTTCTTTCGCTCCCTCATACCCTCATATCTTCATCCCTTTAGCGCTCCCACCTATTCCCTGAGGTAGTATCCTCGTGTAATTTGGTAGAGCGGAGAAGATGGGGATGTGGAATGCGCTGATTAATATTATGTTCTTCCTTTCTTTATTTCTCTGCCTAGCGAGAGGTGCCGGTTCTTTTCCCCTGATCTCGCCTAGTGCACCCTATATTCTCTGCTTTTGTGATACCTCGCTTTCCCTCCTTTCTCTTTCATTCTCCTGTTTTCAACCTCGCGCACGCTTTTTCCCTTCGAGGGCTTTCTGATTTCGGATTCCACTCCCGGTTATTCAAACAGTCCGAAGCTTAGGTCTGCTAAAGGTTACGCTTTCTTGATTTGGTGGGCTATGTTATCTATCAAAGCTCACCGGGATTAGAGAAAGCGTCGAGAAAAAGCATCCGAGAGAGATTTTAGCAAATTTCAGTAGCGACTGATCTATTGGGTAATCCAGCGCAGAAATAAATAGGGTGGAGAATGGAATACAAATTATCTTCGTCAGCATCAATTATGTCTACCGGCGTAGATCTATTTTATATTAATGATAAATGCCAGCCAGAAAGCGAAAATATTGGAAAGTAAAACGGATTAAACGAAATGAAATGCGTAATAAATGTGCTGTTAAATTCCTTGGAAATTCAGGGTACCTATGAAAGATTTATGCCTATAGATCGGATTAGAGCGCAGCTAAATTTTTAACGTTGCATAAAGGGAAAAGGAAATCATTGTACTTTTAAGGTTAATTACAGAATTAAAAGTTTGCAACCAGCTTACCGATAACTTCCATAAATATATATCTTAATATATCTGTGATGGGAATAACAGTGAATCGTTACCAAGAATCATAACGAATTAATACCCATAAATCTGTTAAATCTCTGGTTAAAACTCTAGTTAAGCAGCAGTTTGAATTATGAAGTAGAAAATAGTTCAGATCATTGTCATACCACTGTAGTGCGTTACATTAAAACAACTTGGACTCTTTTGTTTCGTATTTAGTTCTTCAATGAGGTAATTTGAACCTTATTTTACAGAGATTATATTGAAGGATATCTATCAATGGTTATCTTATAGAATACTAGCTGAAGTGCCCGTTGATTCTCAACGGGGAAAATAGCTGTTGGATTCAATATAGTACACCAATTTGTGCGTAAGAGAAAATAACACCTCGCATCTTAGTTTAGTCCAATGGAACAGGTTATTGAAAACAAAAATTTTCTAATCAAAGTTCGAAGCCGAAATCTACAATCAACAATAAGAATGTGAATCATTATGGAATTTCCCTCTTATTATTAACATGTCTCAAAGTAATGTGTAAGTTTGCAAGATTTTCAACTTCCGATTCTGGTAACTTTAATCGTATAATTGTCAAGAGTCCGAAATGATAAATAAAAAGTTACTCCTCCATCTCCACTAATTTATTACGGTGCTACGCATGTTTGTTGCCCCTGTAATTCATCACTACAAATTGTTCGTGACTGATATAATTAAAATCTCTGAAAATTTTCATCCTCTTCATATCGTCATTTGCTTCTAAATGGGCCAAAATACAAATGCATTCTTATGGGAAAATGCCTGAACTCGGAATCAACAATCGCATTGGTCGTCAGGGGGACGGGTTGTTTACAACCTCAAAATTTCACAAAATATTCGCATATTTTATCTAAATTCTCGCAATTTCGAAACGAAAGCTTTATTCTACGACAATAATAAGAATCTGTATTCAATTTCCCTTCTTTTGGTACTTATTTTGACTTTATACGAATATTCCTTCTAATTTAATTTTGCAAAAGAAATAAAGTCTGTACCCGATAAAATCGAACTTTACATGTATTTCTTATGGAAATCTATCTGAACGATCTTGGTTCAAACCCAGCAAATTTTGCGAATGAAAAGTTGACAGTACTTCCTTCCGGCTCACGGAGAACACGTACGCAAAGTTTGATGCAAATCGGACAAACGGTGTGGACTCCAATCGCGGACAAACAAACAGACATACAAACACACAAACCCACAGAATTTCTGCTTTATAGATTTATCTAATAGGGGTACTACCATTGTAGACACTCTTCATCGGATAGTAGGTCATAATTATATAATATCTGGTGAAGCAGAAGATATGGTGACATCTCTCTCTCTAGCTTAATTTTCAGGCGTTAATGTTTATGTGTATACATTTCTTTTGTCCCTAGGCATTGCTGTTGCAAGGAGTTTCTCAATGAGCCGTTTTACTGACAAAGAAATATTGCTTTATTAACGCGGTAATTTAATTCAAGGACCATGGTCGAGATTAAGCTAAAGAAATGTTTTTATGATGGGGCGGTAAAGTTTCAAATGAAGTGGATAGTGCCTTGTTATCGAAAAACGATTGATATTCTCGATTCGCAGTTTTGTTTTTATGACCTCCAAATTCTTCGGGTTATTAAACTACAAACATAGGAGGAAAACCACAATCTTTAACATATTCATCATAAGCTTTCGCTCTCCAGTTAATAAGCGCCCGTGAATGTAAAAAAAATCTAATTTAGCGAAACCTTTTTCCATTCCCTTCAATCCATCCCTAAATTAGCTCAAATCATCCAGCAACAAACCGTCTATTACCACCAATTCTTCGGCGGTGCCTTGCCTCGAATTCCTTCCTGTGTACTACCTTTTCCCGAAAAGTCTTATTTTCTTCACTCTCACCTTCATCCTCTCAGAAATTTCTTCAATTTTTCTTCCTATCAATCTCCAGCCCACTATTTTTTTCGTTTCTCTCTTTTGATTATTTTGCCAACTTTCCGGTATGGAAAGGGAGGCTGTTTATCAGGTCCTATACTATTAACTTTCGAGCTCCGCTCCGTCCCAATTTTGTACCACTTTGCTGTAATATGTATCTACGGCTAAATACGTGATGGCGATAGTTTCTTATGCTGCGATTGAAAACCTGACGTTCTGTTTTTAAACCATACTTCCAGATGGATTTATAAAATATCTAAAATCTTCTTTATTAACCATCCTCTCTTCATTATGTGATGTGTATGCATACAAATATTATTCGAAGACTATATTTCAGCAGAATATGTATCATAAAATTACTCATATTAGTAATTCGATTGTTACTTACAAGGGGAGATCACTAAATATGCTCCGCTGATTTGAATGAAACATTTTTTTTGTGTTAGAGAAGGTGAAATGTAGCGAAAGTGAAACGGGGTTCGTGTAAATGGGCCTTAGTTAATTTGTAATAAATAATTTTCGTTTCGTATTTTTCAGCATTTTGAGACTGTTATCGTTACACGTAGAGGACCTGGGTTCGAGTCCGATTAGTGACATTTTTTTTTCATTTATATTTTTTGCCATTGAATTTAGTTTTTCATATAGTCGTATGTAATCATTCACTGACGGACGAAAATTCATTATTTGGATTAATGTATACGATTGAAACCAACTCAGGCCTCGGAGATGTGATTACATGTGACTATAAGAAAAACTAAATTCAATGGCAATGCCGGATAACCGGACTACTGGACGCGTCATTATCCTTCGGTTTCGAGGTGCATACATGTATGAGCAAAGTTAAACACTTAAATACACTCTCCCTTAAATATAAAATGGTAACGAGATGAATTCTTCTCCAATGATTCCAACGCGTACACAGTTTTATTATTCATTTTTGTATTATCTCTAACCCAAGAATACTCAGAGGCTCCCATTCGTTAATCTCGTTAATAAACGCCGGTGAATCAATAGCTTCTTTNGATGTAAGAAGAGACTTACTAGTCTCAATCTCGCCCTGAAATAAAGTCGTTTTATTATTATTATTATATAACTTTGAAGGGCTCCCGGATAGCCAAGTGGGCAACGCGTTCGACTTCAATGAAAGCGGTCCCGGGTTCGATTCCCGGTGGGGGCCCACGTGCGAAATGACCTAAGCTGTCGAAGCACTTTTAACAATACTACTACTACTACTATAACTTTGAAAATTTGTTTAATCTAATTGATTTTTTGCAGATTGGAGAGTGCTGCTAACGGAAGTAAGATTATTCAGATATTGAAGAACTTTCGTTCAACGTAATACGAACAATGAATTCATGAAATAACCGCCGTAGCGGAAATTGCTTTGAAGTTATAACTGCAGGTGTCAGCTGGTACGATAAAAATTTATTTAGCCCAGTTAACCACGCTAATTGTGATAATATGCATTCGGATATTAATATTTTACTGCTCTCTTATCGCTCGTTTCCTCAAAATTTTGTGTTTCACCATGTATGGGCAACAATGAAATCATGCTAAGGATTTCGAAAATCTGTCCGAAAACTTGTAAATTGCGCGACTTGAAGACTCCTTTTCATTTCTTATTGGTATTGGAATTCGACAAATGTTTCCTTTATTGGAAGTATCTAATGAATTGCCACTTTTCGCTACTTATACAAACGTTATGATGAGTTTCAAGAAAGTTTTCAAACTTGAATACCTCCATTTAACGCACATCTCCGTTTCCATTTGAGCAAATGAGAGGAGATATGAGTTATTGTTTTTCTCAAGTGGTAGCTTAAGTTTGTAAAATTTAATTTACAAGATCAATAAAATAAGTCATTACTTATGAGAGCATTTATTACAATACGTGTACAAGTTACATACGTGTAATAAATACTCTCATCGTTATGAAGTTCCACCAGATCTCCCTGGACTGTATTCAAGTCATTACTTGATTTTAATTAAAATGTGGGCACATCTCGGAAACGATGCTTCGCTAAATATAGTAATTCAGTTATTTCACATCATAAAGAGGGTATAAACTGGAAAAAAGATAATTTATGCTCTACAATATTCTTAATCTCACATTAAGTCAATGAACCTAAACTATCTGGTTTTTATGAACGATTCATTTGGGAATTTGACCCAATTTAGCGCCATTATTTGCGTCAGTCATAATGTCTTAGCAACATGGCTTCTCTCAAAGACTACATTCGTGTCATGTCCATTCTCGTTTTCACTCCATGTGCTCATTGCTGAACTATTAAAGAGAAACTCGCCTAATTATGTGGCAAAGCAAGAAGATGTATGTTCTTTACCCTGAAAAAACACGTTGTGAAACGTTAGATAGTTCCTCTTCAGTCTCCGTTACGAAGAGAAATTGCGCTTGTAATTACTGAGACTGTTAACTTACTTAATAGCCATGCATGTCCACGTTACTTCCTCTTCGAAGATATTTTCATCATTATTTCAAATTATTTACTTAAGTTTATGATGTTAACCTGCACTTTTCTTCGTGTTATTGCTTGAGAATCCCTAAATATACCCCAAAATAGCTAGACTAATGTATATCAAAGAGATTTTCTAAAAAAAATTATGACTCGCGACCCCTTTCTTTAGCACGGTTTAATTAACTACTACAGCCGCATGTTCTGCTAAGAGCAGTTGTATTTAGGACTGCTAATTCGTTCAGTGATTACGTTATGAACCATTAGAAAGTTATTATACGGAAAAATGTTTCCTTTATGAATCTATAACTAGAAGTCATTAGATTAGGTTGTATTCCGAAGGAAGTAAACTTCTTTCGGCTATCAGATTTAAAAAATTTTATTCCAGCACGATTCCGCTCTCAAATGTCAGAAGTGATGATGTTTTCAAAAATAAATTGACGACTATTTCCACCATAATAAAATGTTGGAAGAATAGGGAATTAATCTCCTTACACCATTGGTTATTAATGGCTTTAGTTTGGCCTGAATTGTCTTATAAAAGGAAATTGAACTTGCTGGTGTTATCATAGTCAGTAACCTTTTGATTCTCTAAGACTTTTATAAACCATTGAACTAGGTGGAAATGGAAGAACAAATTCGATATTCTCAGGTTTGATTTTTTGCAAGGGTGCAATTATCGAAAATACATTACGGAGAAATAGGGGAAAATTCTGCGGATGTACGAGAGGTTTTATTTAATTTTCTTATAAAAATTCCAAAGTTTTTCCCGCGGCGTGATATTTAAATTGATAAGGTTTGATGAAAAGACGAGTTATAAGACTACTGAATTTGCGAACTGAACTAAATAGCAAATTCACGCGGTCACAGACATTTTAAATAAGACGGCATTCGCATAAATCGCAACGATTTTATGTTTTACTTTAAGCTAACGGTTTACGCTTAAGATATATTGCCTCTTTTTCTTCCATGAAAGGTTTCAGAAACCCATTTCAAGATTTCTCTCGCAAATATTCAGGAAATTAAGGAGAACTGCGAGGGATACCTAATGTCGAAGCGCTAATTTTAAAGTTTAAAAGGCATTAACTTCCCTCATCGGAAATTACTTCCTTCGTTCCAGAAGAACACGGACGTGCCAATGTTCAGGAAAACGTCCAGTTTAAGCGTGGATGGTTAGAGAAAGGCACGAAGAAGCTGCCGCCCTCGAAGCAAAATTATGGGAATGCGTTTTTCTGTTCCGTGAGGAGGCTATCACGCATGTGTGAAACGGGTGCCCTAGTTGGAATACCCCTTCCGCATCATAGCTCACCTCCCCCGCCTACCACCCGCCGTTTTCTCTATTCACTGATTCTTCCACATCATCCTTTCCTATCAATTCTCACATCCCCAACAGCCTTCCATGCAGCCATCGGCGGACGTGCTATAAATTAAGCCGGCGAACGTTCTCTGGGTGCAGCCCTTTTCTTCGTTAAAATAGCGCTTCAGCCAGTATTGGGAGAAAAGCGTTAGAACAGGGAATAAATATCGCCGCGGGTGATACATTTTTCTGCTTCCTCTTCATCAACGCCAACACCGCTGCCGTCGTTGCACGGTGGGGGAAGGTGTGATATACAATGGAAAGGATATAAGCTTGGGATGGGCTTTGTTGGGAAAACATCGACAACAAAACACCAATTCGAAAAATATCGACCAATAAAAATCAGATACACCGACAGGCTCTGGTAATAGAGTTAGGTGTTGGTGACTGGCGAGTTGTTCCGCTGCACCATCTTGACCTTGCGAACTCAAGAATCTTGAAGGAAGGTAATATTTATGTCTAGAGGAAAAGTAACATGTTTGTTTTATATAGGTACCTACAGCGAAAAATTCTAGATCACTCGTAATTTTACCCATTCCTCGTGACTGTAGGCTAACTCATGGCTATATTTTGTCTGGAGGAGGATTTCTTGCATTCACTAATGTAAGGGTGGGATTGGGTGAAAACTGTGGATGTGGATTATTAATAGGCCACTGAGAAAAAGAAAATTTCAAATTTCTAATGTCTTTTAACAGTGTCAAAGATATTTTCTCTAACGATTTTCCGTTAACCTCGTAGGTCAATGGTTTGCCATGTCTCACAATCAGTCGCCACGATTACCATAAAACGAATCGAGAGTGTGAAGTTAAGATGTGCAGGTGTTTGAACTCACTTGTATTATATATTGACTTATTTTCTGTATTGATATCTGTATACTTCAGCTTATGTATGAACTGAGGATGAAGCTATTTTTTTAGAGCACCAAATAATGCTACGAACGCTAAAACTTTTTAAGAAATGTACTAATATATGCCATTATTCTTGGAAAACGGATGTTTAGTTAAGAACTGATCGGATCGAAGCTTTCCCGTGCTTAAATGACGTATCGTATTCACCAGTCAATCCTTGGGAGCGATGCCCCGAATCATTATACAGGAACAAGGGATGACGCTAAGATTTTCTTTGATGAATCGGAGGATTTGTCCGCAAAGGAAATCACAAAATACCATTTGCTTTTCCCAAAATTATTCATCCACCGAATGCGAATTTCTCCTACTGTTAGCATTTCCGTCGAGAGATGCGCCTCTCCCTCAATATTTATCCACGCTAAATTTTTGCAGAACCTCTCTGGAAGTCGCTTTCAATATCCTTAATTAACGAATATTATTAATAACGAAGCCCCTTCCGTACATTTTCGCCCAAGTTCATTCGCCTTCGGAGTTAACCGTTAATTCCCAAAAATAAGTCGCGACTCCGTGGATAAATAACGCTCTTCCGTTCGAAGGAAACTTTTTAATTTGCGAACCGTCCCGCAAGGTGATTTATCGATTCGGAAAATTGTAAAAACGTGACGGATGCTCCCATAGACCTCTTCTCGTTACGGCCAAAGCAAACATTTCGGTGGTGCCGTCGAAGGTATGGCCATAACAGATTCAAATGAGAATCGACGAGCGGCATATATACTTTCGCCCGGGAGAAGCGAGCAGAACCACGGAATAAATTATTTCGGACCACACGCATTAAATTAAGAAAAAATGGTCGAAAAAACAATTAGGACCCGCGTGGATCCATCGCAGTTGAAATTCCGAAGCCGCGGGCGATTCCAAATGACTTAGCGGCAATTCCACGCCCTTAAATAACAGATATTGCGCTTCGTGATTGGAGGCCTCCTCGATGGAGGGAGAGTGCCTTTAACCCCGCGAATAAACTTAGCTCAAGGATCAAAGACCAGTCTTTTTCCTCCCTATTCTCGTCCTTTTTCATACGCGTCGGTCTTAAAGCTCGACAACTTGTCTCCGATCTGCGTTATGCGACTCGTATCGGAGCTATCTGATTATTAACCACCGGCTGTAAATATCCTTTTTACGATTTCCTTCGGAACAAATCGCAGGAAGTCGCGTCCGTGACTGAAAAAGTGGTTGAATAGATTCTCATCATTATAGGGCCTCTTAAATCGTGGTGTTGATGCTTGGACTTAGAGCAATCCAAATCTTATCTTTCGAATCTTACCACCTACTGCGACGATCGATATCCGCGTATTTGAGGTATTTTAGTCGTTTGGAAGCTAGACTTCGTTTATCTTTTATTATATCTGTTAATGCAGTTCTATCTGTTGTTGCCACCCCAACCCATATTCGTTTAGTAAATGATATTTCATTGTTTAATAGGATATAAGCGTTAAGGCTCGGAATATTTTAAAGTACCGAATATGTTAATTCCTAAAGGTGATCAGATGGAAATCATTTGTAATATTAGTGTGCGTCTAAACGAGTTGAAACGTCGGTCTGCGATGGGCCAAAAATATTTAAAAGCATTAACTACATTGATTTCTGAACTAGATTTATCAAATCCATTCTATTCAAGCTATTAATTTTTAAAACAATTTTTCTACCACCAAATTATCGCCTAGATTTGGATTACAATATCATCTTCCAATAATATATTATCCCCTTGTCGTTTGAGTATTTTCTGCCTACGTACCTACTTTCGGTGATGGTCGCGGATAACAAAGACAAAATGCTGGAAAATGTAATTAATTGCGGGTTTGATTCGTCTACGCAAATTACGATGACAAGAAACATGAAGATATATATGAAAGATTTTACTATAGCATGGAAAAAGACGTCAAGAATGCGGAAATACATATTATTTTGGAAGCTAAATTCTTTTATGTTCCAGTCATGAAACTTACTCACGATTACCTCTCGCAGCAAAATGGGCTCGCCATCGAAAATGATTCATTGACATCTTTAAAGCCATCCGTTTTCTCTCGGCAGAACCTGTTAGAGATGGGGACACTCCTGGTTGCGACCGTTCACAGAAGTTGAAGAATTACAGGTTATCCGCAACTTATTTTCACTTACTCTGCGTAATACCTCTGTCGTTACGCCCATGCAGTCTTGTTTTTCGAGATCTTCGACCTTTATTTCTCTCTTCATTACGTGTGATATATCTCCGTTATCCTCCATCAGCCATTTATTTTTTCTTCCTTTCAAACGTCTCGGTATCTAATTTCTTTTGGTTCCTTTCGCGTATTAATTTTTCACGCATACGCCCATTTGATATTTTCGCCTGTCAAGGAGTTACGCCCACCTCGCAAGAGCTTTCCTAGAACTTCCATACGATGACCATCCAGAAGTGACCAGAATACTAATTTCCATTGTTCGCTGCGCGGTAACCACGTACTTTCTCATTGCTTTGGGCTAGGTTGTAATTGCAGTAAAACCCTTCTTACCAGCGGAAATTGTCCATTACACTCCCTCATTAGCATTAATTATTTTTAAATTAGTTGCTCTTCTTGCATCGTAGGATAACTTTCTAATATTACTCTCATGAGGGCTTCTCAGAATCTAATGAATTGGCTAAAGAACATTTATTTCACTTCTATCATTGTAAAAAATGTCTTTAACATATAATCATATCGAGAATCCATGTGGCTCATTCCATTTTTATTAAATTAAATTTTCTAAAAGTTAAACTGGTGGTTTCTTTTATATTTTCTCGGCTATTCGAAAAGATTTGTGTGCCTCCGTATTTGTCAAGCGAAGATTTTTCGAAATTTATCTTTATCTCCCATGTGATATCTCTGCAAAATTGTTAAAACGCAATAATAATCCAAATGAGTTGTATGTGAGCAACAAGGACGTGCTTTTGGTTTTAAGATTGCCTCGCGTAAATTATTGTCCGCAGATTTTTGTCCATGGAAATCGCTTTCTCATATAAATAAAAATGGATAGATAGTTTTATGAAAAAAGATTTTCAATTGATATCGTTAGACTACATAACAAATAATAGGATCCAGAACTAAAATTTAATGATTAATAGTGATACGGTAAATTATTTATTAGATATTGTATTCATTTGTGACCATGGGTGACGGTTATGAAGTATTTCGTATAATGGAGGAAAGAAGAAAATGGTAAAAGGTAAACACTTGGTTGTCGAATATACAGGGCATTAAACAACGAACTGAAAAGGGAAACAAACAGGGCAATGGAACGGTGATGGAAGGGTCAGTGCAACGAAATCTTCGAAAAAGCTAGATGAAAGATGGAGGGTCGATCTATTAGATAGTAAGGTGAAACAACAAACGGGAAATAAAACAAGGAATGGAATAAACACCATAAAACCATAACCATAAAAGATGTCATTGGAAACATCATACGGGATCCAACCAACATAAGGGGAAGGTGAAAAGAATATGTTGAGGAGTTATATGGGAAAATCATGAAGCCACCTTACATAACGTTAAAAAGTAATCAAGAAGTTGAAAAAGATGATGTTGGACCTGGGAGATTAGGCAGTGAAATTGATAGGGCTCTTCATGACATGAAAGGGAATAACGGGTGTTGACCTGTGGTAAAGGGATAGAAATATTTCTACGAATTATGTAGGAACGTTCGTGATGATGGAATGTGGCCATAGGATTTTACTAAGACAATCCTGATTCCTTTACAGATAAAGAATAATGCTGCAGAGTGTCGGGATTATCGTACAATCAGTTTAATATCTCACGCAGCAAAGTTTATTCTAAGGGTATTGAATAGAAGATCGAAGGAAAAATTAAAGGGAAAATCTGAAATGACCAGTTTGGTTTTCAGCGGGGAGAAGAAACAAGGGATACTATTGGAGTAATGAGGGTACTGGTAGAACGAAGAATGGAATTTGAGAGAGATGTATATGTATGTTTTGTCGATTTTGAAAAGGCTTTCGATAAAATTCAATGGCAAAAACTGATTAAAATCTTAAAGAAAATTGGATTGGTTGGACTAGAAAGACAGACGTTTGGTGCAAAATTTATACTTAAATAAAATAGCAGGAGTTAAAATAGCTGATGGGAAACCACAATGGGTAGAGTTAGAGAGGGGATAAGACAGGGCTGCCCACTATCAACATCACTCTTTAATATATATGTAGTGGAAATCATTAATAAAGCTTGGGAAGTATTAGACCAGGGAGTGAAAGTTGGTGTGGAAGTAGTGAAGTCAGTAAGATATGCTGACGATAAAGTCATTATCAGCTATTCCGAAAGGGGTTTACAAACACTAGTAAATGCAATAAACGATAAAGCAAGGGAATTTGAAATGAAAATAAACGTAAGAAAAACTAAAGCAATGAGATTCGCTAAAGGAAATAAAACTCAGTTAACGATCAGAGTAGATGGCGAAGAGCTAGATCAGGTAGATAATTTCTCTTACTTGAGATGTGTTCTATCTTGGAATGGGCGGTGTACAGATGAAGTTCGAAAAAGAATAGCATTGGCTAAGGAAGCTTTTGTGAAGCGAAGGGAACTGATGACTAGAGGTCTCGATAAGGGAATCAGGAAAAGATTGGTAAAATCCTTGAAGTGGAGTGCTTTGCTGCATGGGGATGAAACGTGGACCTTAAGAAAAGAGGACATCGAAAGATTGGTGGCCTTCGAGAGGGTATGGCGTAGAATGGAAAGGGTAAGTTGGGTTACTTGAAAAACTAACACAGAGCTACTAGAGACAGTCGGGGAAGAGAGGGTTTTAATCGAAGTAATTAAACGTCGACAGAGGAAATGGGTGGGCCAGATATTCAGGGGAGAGGGACTACTATTACTTATACTACTACTAATTTTATCTAGGGAAAAATACATGGGAAAAAGCAAAGGGGAAGACAAAGACGAAAGTTTTTACATTACCTAAAGGGTGGGGTTAGTTACCAGGAGGTGAAAGAAATAGCGATGATTCTGGAATATTAGTGCACATGAACCTCAGCACTTAAATTTCGGATTCCATCCCGGTTATTCTGAATCAGAATTCATTTGTAAAATTTTCTGAAGTTAATATTCTTGCGGTTTATTATTATTCAAGTACCTATTACCTTTGCTGGTCTATAGAATAGGTGATATTATGGAACGGGTGGCTAGAATTTCCTAAAGTCTTAGATGTTTAGGTGTGGCATGAATCAGGAAAATTAACTTCATGGAAAGCTAACGAAGGAGATTCGAATGAAGACGTTGAAACAAGAAGTAGTGAGTGAGATTCAATCGATTACGTATATCATTGCTGAAGTAGAAAGGATATGATGAAACTAGAGAACATTGTTGACAACTGTACAATATCTTAATGATAATTCGTGATTCATTTCATACTATGATATCAGTTTTTAATAAGTTAATTCTCACTCATTAAATCATTACTAGAAATGGGTTGATTGTCAATTAATATTGTAAGAGAGCTTCCACAGCCATGGTCGTTTCGCACATTTGGATTCCCACCGGGTATCGAATCCAACAGTGAACACGCTAATTGGCCATCCTGGAGCCAATTATTCTGGGAAATAAATCTATTACTTCCTATATTAACTACTAAATGTACTACTTCTATGTTCGCTAATAGTAATACTTTCTATAATTTTAGATACTTTGAAAACTGATTTGGAAATTTCACCAAATAAGGAATCTCTATAGTAAAGCTAAGAAGCTGCAATGTAAAATAAACCGTGAACCCCCTGATTCGAGACTGATGGAAAAGTTTATCGTCCTATAATAACTTAGTCAACTCATAGAGACAGAGATTAATAGGTGATTAACTTTCTCGCCTTTCGCCCGTCTCCCCTCCTCCCCCCGCTAAGCCCGTCACGGTGATGACTAATTGATAGTTTCGGGAGCATCCTCCCGGAGCTTGCAGATACCACTCGATACGGTCGCGGATTACTCGCTCCTCCATCAGTCGATGGCCTTAGGCGCAAGGGCTCCAGTGGAGAGACATCGGGTGTGCCGTCTTCTTGATGGATGCTGCGCTGCCACTCCCAGGGTGTGTGGGGGGGTCCTTCCTGCAGCGACCCTCGAGGGGCTGGCGGAAGAAGGCAGCGGATCAGTTCCCGAAGATCGTGCTCCTCTCTGCCCCTTCTTCCTCTGATTCCACCGCTATAATCTTCGAGACTCGGAATTGATGCCATGGCTTGGGTTACCCATTGAAAAAGAATGAGCACCGATTAATCCGGGAGAAGGTCACCAGTCGCTGGTGCCGAGGAAGGAGTGGATGGAACCTGTTTGGAGTGGAAATTTCTCCAGCCGCACCAACACCCGACCCACCCTCCAACACGTCTCGTTCTTTCGCTCCCTCATACCCTCATATCTTCATCCCTTTAGCGCTCCCACCTATTCCCTGAGGTAGTATCCTCGTGTAATTTGGTAGAGCGGAGAAGATGGGGATGTGGAATGCGCTGATTAATATTATGTTCTTCCTTTCTTTATTTCTCTGCCTAGCGAGAGGTGCCGGTTCTTTTCCCCTGATCTCGCCTAGTGCACCCTATATTCTCTGCTTTTGTGATACCTCGCTTTCCCTCCTTTCTCTTTCATTCTCCTGTTTTCAACCTCGCGCACGCTTTTTCCCTTCGAGGGCTTTCTGATTTCGGATTCCACTCCCGGTTATTCAAACAGTCCGAAGCTTAGGTCTGCTAAAGGTTACGCTTTCTTGATTTGGTGGGCTATGTTATCTATCGAAGCTCACCGGGATTAGAGAAAGCGTCGAGAAAAAGCATCCGAGAGAGATTTTAGCAAATTTCAGTAGCGACTGATCTATTGGGTAATCCAGCGCAGAAATAAATAGGGTGGAGAATGGAATACAAATTATCTTCGTCAGCATCAATTATGTCTACCGGCGTAGATCTATTTTATATTAATGATAAATGCCAGCCAGAAAGCGAAAATATTGGAAAGTAAAACGGATTAAACGAAATGAAATGCGTAATAAATGTGCTGTTAAATTCCTTGGAAATTCAGGGTACCTATGAAAGATTTATGCCTATAGATCGGATTAGAGCGCAGCTAAATTTTTAACGTTGCATAAAGGGAAAAGGAAATCATTGTACTTTTAAGGTTAATTACAGAATTAAAAGTTTGCAACCAGCTTACCGATAACTTCCATATATATATATCTTAATATATCTGTGATGGGAATAACAGTGAATCGTTACNGAAACGAAAGCTTTATTCTACGATAATAATAAGAATCTGTATTCAATTTCCCTTCTTTTGGTACTTATTTTGACTTTATACGACTATTCCTTCTAATTTAATTTTGCAAAAGAAATAAAGTCTGTACCCGATAAAATTGAACTTTACATGTATTTCTTATGGAAATCTATCTGAACGATCTTGGTTCAAACCCAGCAAATTTTGCGAATGAAAAGTTGACAGTACTTCCTTCCGGCTCACGGAGAACACGTACGCAAAGTTTGATGCAAATCGGACAAACGGTGTGGACTCCAATCGCGGACAAACAAACAGACATACAAACACACAAACCCACAGAATTTCTGCTTTATAGATTTATCTAATAGGGGTACTACCATTGTAGACACTCTTCATCGGATAGTAGGTCATAATTATATAATATCTGGTGAAGCAGAAGATATGGTGACATCTCTCTCTCTAGCTTAATTTTCAGGCGTTAATGTTTATGTGTATACATTTCTTTTGTCCCTAGGCATTGCTGTTGCAAGGAGTTTCTCAATGAGCCGTTTTACTGACAAAGAAATATTGCTTTATTAACGCGGTAATTTAATTCAAGGACCATGGTCGAGATTAAGCTAAAGAAATGTTTTTATGATGGGGCGGTAAAGTTTCAAATGAAGTGGATAGTGCCTTGTTATCGAAAAACGATTGATATTCTCGATTCGCAGTTTTGTTTTTATGACCTCCAAATTCTTCGGGTTATTAAACTACAAACATAGGAGGAAAACCACAATCTTTAACATATTCATCATAAGCTTTCGCTCTCCAGTTAATAAGCGCCCGTGAATGTAAAAAAAATCTAATTTAGCGAAACCTTTTTCCATTCCCTTCAATCCATCCCTAAATTAGCTCAAATCATCCAGCAACAAACCGTCTATTACCACCAATTCTTCGGCGGTGCCTTGCCTCGAATTCCTTCCTGTGTACTACCTTTTCCCGAAAAGTCTTATTTTCTTCACTCTCACCTTCATCCTCTCAGAAATGTCTTCAATTTTTCTTCCTATCAATCTCCAGCCCACTATTTTTTTCGTTTCTCTCTTTTGATTATTTTGCCAACTTTCCGGTATGGAAAGGGAGGCTGTTTATCAGGTCCTATACTATTAACTTTCGAGCTCCGCTCCGTCCCAATTTTGTACCACTTTGCTGTAATATGTATCTACGGCTAAATACGTGATGGCGATAGTTTCTTATGCTGCGATTGAAAACCTGACGTTCTGTTTTTAAACCATACTTCCAGATGGATTTATAAAATATCTAAAATCTTCTTTATTAACCATCCTCTCTTCATTATGTGATGTGTATGCATACAAATATTATTCGAAGACTATATTTCAGCAGAATATGTATCATAAAATTACTCATATTAGTAATTCGATTGTTACTTACAAGGGGAGATCACTAAATATGCTCCGCTGATTTGAATGAAACATTTTTTTTGTGTTAGAGAAGGTGAAATGTAGCGAAAGTGAAACGGGGTTCGTGTAAATGGGCCTTAGTTAATTTGTAATAAATAATTTTCGTTTCGTATTTTTCAGCATTTTGAGACTGTTATCGTTACACGTAGAGGACCTGGGTTCGAGTCCGATTAGTGACATTTTTTTTTCATTTATATTTTTTGCCATTGAATTTAGTTTTTCATATAGTCGTATGTAATCATTCACTGACGGACGAAAATTCATTATTTGGATTAATGTATACGATTGAAACCAACTCAGGCCTCGGAGATGTGATTACATGTGACTATAAGAAAAACTAAATTCAATGGCAATGCCGGATAACCGGACTACTGGACGCGTCATTATCCTTCGGTTTCGAGGTGCATACATGTATGAGCAAAGTTAAACACTTAAATACACTCTCCCTTAAATATAAAATGGTAACGAGATGAATTCTTCTCCAATGATTCCAACGCGTACACAGTTTTATTATTCATTTTTGTATTATCTCTAACCCAAGAATACTCAGAGGCTCCCATTCGTTAATCTCGTTAATAAACGCCGGTGAATCAATAGCTTCTTTAAAAACAAGAATCATTTCGAATCTCGTAAGATGTATGAACTAAAGCTCAGCTGTGCAAGTATGTGTTTATTCTTTTGATTCATCGAAAGTCTTTGAAGCCTGTAATGTAGTTTAGATTCAGCAAACGCGATCTGTTATCGAATACAAATACTTCTTATACTCTCAAGCAACAAAAGTCTGCTGAGTATCGACCCTCAGCATCCATTTGTATATTTTCTTTGTGAAGGTCGCTGACCAATTTTAAATTTATAATGATGGCTTAAGCCAACTCTTAAGGCCAATATGACTTAAGGATAATCCATTCTTAAATGTGGCATTATTATCTCCCTTACTGCTATAGCATTCACTATTTTTGAATGTTTTTTCCAGAGATGAACTTTCCGCACATATTATCCGCCATTATCCCTTTGGAACCTTGTTTCAGTGCACCTTTCACGACCATATTCTCACGCTTCCGTTTGCATTGAGATGAAATGCATGCAATCATACTGTTCTTCATGCTTCTCCCAAGCGAAGACTCTCGATCAGCATTAAGTCGTCGGACTAGGCATGGTATAAGTCGAGGAATGTCTCATTCTTCATAGAACGCCCCCCTGAAATGCCAGCCGTAAGCTGACTTTACTCGGTCATGATGAGGGGAAAAACCATGAAAGGAGTTAATCTCTTAAATATCAAGAACCTCTTAGTTCTACCGACTCGCTCCTAGTCTTTTCCGGACGTTGCCACAGGGAATATAAATGCCTGATGGAATGGTACTTCATCCAGAGATGAAATGCGTTCGCATACTTTCACGAGGTTGCCCTCAATGCTTATCTCTTTTGGCGAATGATCATTACGCCTTTAAACAAAGGCTGCTTTCGTGGTTGGGAGATTACGAAGCATCCATATGGACCCACGACTGCTGATTTCTCGGTCGTGACTTTGACCACTAACAATGAGATTGCGAGAAGACAAAGGATATTCGCCGAGATAAGATTATGTTCGACCTAGGAAAGGTTGAGTAGGTTAAGTGTCTGGCAAAGCCGGTTTGATTTGTTTGTTTCGTGTCTCTCGTTGAGCAGTGTTTGATCTAAGCTAAGAAGGTAAGTGTTCACTGTTTGGGATGGATAAACCTTAAGTACGTTTCTATTTCTCATATCGTTTGTGGATCCGAATCTGCGATGCTCAAAGTTGTTTATCTCTATCGTTTGTTTGTAGATTCTCTTACAATTATGCTTCAAGTAGGAATCCCGAATGTTATTTTATGCATTCGATCCTCAAAGACTATGCGGATTTTTTTTATAAACGATAAGCTCTACCTCCAATTATTCAGGGAAGAAATGTTTCACAGGAAATGAGAGAATATTCCTTAAAAACTTCTGGTCGCGAGAATTTTTGTTCGTAACAGTACTTGGACAGTAAATTACTTGGAGTAAATTATTTGGCTATACGGTCATGAAATTGGGTCGAATGGTATTCGTTCATAAGAAGAATATACGATATGTGCCGAATCGAAATTTCTAATTTATTCTTTCCATTTTATCGAAAGTTGTGAGTGAATAAGTCCCTAAAAAATATTAGAATTATTGATGCCACAACACTCCGATGGTCTAAAATAAGATACGTCAATGGAGATATTTCAAAAGCTTAGAAAGAAGAATTCGAACTGTTAATCATTTCCTATTCTAAGGTAAGCATTTTGCCGAATAAAATTCAAGTGCTCAAGATTTTTTAAATTGTATCACCTCGATACTATTTAAGTATGAGAAACGTCGGTTTTATACGAGCAAATATGCGTCTAGTAATGCAGGCTGCGGTTTGGATGCAGTATTTGCATGAGACTGAATCTGTTGACAGCTTAAACTTAAAACAGGCAAATAGGGCAAAAAATAGAGAATTTTCTGGCAAAAAGAGGCATAAGAACTGTAATTGTTCCGCATTTGACGTCATGCAGCAAATGAAGCGAGGAAAACAGACTTCCTAGAAGTATGAAATACAGGAAATTGGCTCTTGGTGCCAATGTTTGAAATTTGAGCAATTTAATTTTTAAACTTAAGTGCTTCCTTCTTCATATAGATTTTACTTTTAAGTCGTTGCAATTCGGCCGAATGCTGTTGAGTTTTTTTTTCATAAATTGAAGTCATATAATTGTTATTATGTCTTATCTTATTGAATTTGAGTATATGCTGTAACAGTAGAGTATGCACTTCAAATGACTTTCGTGTGATCTTTGAAAGATTCTTCTAAAGATTTACATGATTAATTCTTCATTTATTTGGCTTCTATTTACGGAATTCAATAAACAATCTCTGATCAATTTTCTTGTGCTGCGATTCATAACAAGTGCTGTTAGTATGAAATGTGTAATTAGGATTCAAAGGTTGGTTTAGCGGGCTAAATGCCTGTTTACTTATTTTAATAATTTTATTTATTTTTTTAATAATTTTGTTTTAAATTTTTTACAATGTTGCCCATGGAAAGGTTACACAAGCTTTTAAATTAACCAATTGAAATTCTGTTTTGTACGACAATTGGAGTATATTGAGAGAGATTGTTACCTTAGTCCAAACATGTACCTCAAAAGATACTTTGAGTTCTATTGAAACATTCTAATATTTCTACTGTCAAAGGCATTACTATGATTTCAAAATAAAAGAGAACCATTTCCTCTATTATCCTTGTGCATTATCCATACAATTTTTGTATGAATTCATTCTCATTTTGGAATTGACTGTTAATCATCACTAACTCCTTTAATTTAATTAAACAATTATGGCGATATCTGGTAGAAATTATTCTTGTTTTCATTGAACTAAAGTTGTTCCATTTTCTTGCGCCCAAGAATATCATCAGAATATTATATTCAATTCCGAAGTATACATTACTACTTTGTCTACAGTGATAATTATAAGTGTATGTAAGCCCAAGATATGATTCGAAAGTAGGTAGCGAAAAAATATGAATTTGGTAATGAATGAATAATAAATCAAACTTGCATCCCAAGCTCTCCTAGCGCGTCAAAGTCAAAACCTAGCTCTTTGTGGCGTCTGAATTGTTTGTTTTGCGTACGCATTCACTCCCGGCCATTGCGAGGGTGTGTTGTAAACACAGTGAGCATACGCGATCCCTCGTTGCCTCCATTTGAAATGTTAAAGGGTCAAATTACATGCATTAACATCGTCCTCGGCGGTTTTTTTAATACATGCCCTTAATTTCAACGGATGCCTCCTCTTGCACTCTTGAATCGACGCGAGGGTCGCGGGAGGCTAGATAAATGCTTGAGTGCAGATCTCAGGGACTTAAAGGGGTACCGAGAGGGGGTGGATAAGTGAAGGGCATGGGAAGAGAGAGATAGAAGGAGTGTAATGCGCCGCGAAGTCAAATCAAGGGTCCGCTACTCCCGTTGGGAAGCACACTTTGGGCGTTTTTTCACCGTCGAAGTGTGTCGCCTCGACGTCGCCGTCGAGTCCCCGCGAATGGACGGTCCCTTTTGGAGAAAGAAAGACTGTTTGGGTCGGCACGTGACATCAGTTTTCCGAGGATCGAATGTCAAGAGGATCCTTGAACGAGAACTTCCTCATTTCGAAACAAGGCCGCCGGCGCGGCGCGGGTGTGCAAACTAGTGCTGTGGATGGGTAAGGAACGATGCGACAAAAACCAAACTGAAATTTATGGTCTCCGTAGTCCTTAAGGGAAGTTGCATCTGAATGTTGTTCGCTGTTTTCTTCCTACTTATATTCAAGATGGGGATGCAGCAGTTCTTCGGCAAAGCGTCGCTTGGAGGATTGTTTGCTCTCGGTGGTGGGACATTCAGAGTAGCTTAGTATACCGCATTTCTGATTTGTATTTTAAAGCTCGTTTACGAATTATAGCGCCTGCTACGTGGATCGTGAAGAATGTTCGATCTCGTACGAATGATATTTTCTTCCATAAAAATCCCGTCCATCCATTCCGATATTTTAATTCTGTGTATTTTAAAAATTAGGAAGCTTGGGGCAAAACAAAGTAAAGTTTTGTAGGTCTTGCAGTTAGTAACATAAAATATTTGGTTGAAATTTTGGTTGAAATGTTATTCCCGGATTTTCTTACAGTTGTACCTATATTATTTCCCGTTGCGTCTTTACTTGCATCAAGGATGACTTCGTAACTGTAATAACACTATTATTATCTGATTCTGCAATTTCTTAGCTGCCCATTCTTTGCTTTCTTAATAACTGTCTCCAGGTTCCGATTGCTTTCCTTATTCTCTCCATATCTATTGTTTAGGATCTTTCGATATATCTGCTGCTTCTGGAATGGAAGATTAAGCAGCAGCATTCATCCTAGCAAGTAACCTAAAATGTTTGCAGTTTCAGTAATTTTAAAAAGTTAGATATATAAGCGTTACTTCGCAAAGGGCTATAATATCATATAGATAACGAATGTATAATATAGTATATATACTTGTATAATTATAAAAATGTAGTATATGTAATTGCAGCCTTTGACTTTCTCTCGGTACTGTTAGCTACCGATTTTTGAGCGAGCTGCTATCTTGTCGAAGGAATTGCATTTGTAGTCGTTTACTTAATTTGAAGGTTTGAAAGTAATGATAATCTTTTTAGATGCAATAACTGTGGATGTTATTCGAAGCCATAGTGATAGTAATTTATTTTTTGCTGTTGCAGTGAAAGTATAAATAGCGGAAGGTGAAATTTTTTTGGCAGCGCCGACCTTGATCCCATCCTAACTCTCCGTTTCTCTTCGGATCGGTGCGTCTTAAATGCGAAGGAAGCGGCACTTGTTTACTTTCCCGCAAATGTTCCCTTTTGTCGGACCGCTGACTGCAGAAGCGGATCGAATAGAGTGCTTCCAGATAGAAATTTCGTATTCGCCTCACGTATTGAGATGTCCTCGGTGGTCGATGGAAATGCCTATTTCTCCCTCAAACGGGTTTCCTGGCGTCCTCTACAGAAAATTGGAAGTTCTTAGGGGCACAATCCTGCCTTCTCTTTTCCTGCTTGCGGCTCATTTAGCAATTTTTCCAGTTTATGATATATCTTTAGAGATATATAGACTTGACTATTTCGGATTTATTGCGTTACTATACAATTTTCCTTGAAGCTGTTCTTTGTTTTCCCTTCTTTGTACCTTTCCGTTTATCGTATATCTTATGTCATTTTCGACCTTATTCTCTATCTGAGACGAAAATCAATGAAGTTGCTCACCCGGATTTTCTCTACTTGGACGTTGCTAATTTCATTTTGAAGTATTATTTTTCAGTGAAAGGGTACGCTGAAATGATCTCTCTCTTGATATAACTTTTCGAAGCATACCGTTTTTTGGAGTAATTTACCGTTCATTAGTATTAAATGCTTTACATTACAGATACTGAATCGCCACCACGCCCATATTTTACCTCATATAGCTCTTTATTTCACTCGCAGTCTTCGTAAATCTTAGTTTATCTCTACTAAGATATGAGAGATTTGTAACAGCTCTGAATTCTTCACATACACCGCTATTGAACAGGATTCCAAGCAAAGTTAATATTAGAGACATTATTATGCACTTTTAGAATGTATTTGTTGCGAAGATGATTATTTTTGCGATTTACCCAACACATTACTCAACGGATTTCTTTCTACTCTCTACTACGTGTGATACCTCTCCTGTTACCCAAGTTATCTTGGTAACTTGCGTTGATACAGGATAAATCGATTGGATATTTTATATCCTTTTTCTTTGCTATTTGAGAAAGTTAACGCTCCATAATTTATAAACTGCAATACTATCCAACGTTTATTTAAAAAATTCGTTGTTTTTCGCCTTTTAATGTGTATCAGGATTACCTGAAATCTAAACCGTGAGATTATGAGAAATCGGATCTCACGACTTTCATTAAAATTGCGGATTTACAAAATTTATCTCATAATTATTCTTACTTCCTCTGGCGTTAAGTTTCAGATAGCATATTCATTTCGTACTTCACTTTAACTCTAGGTGTTACCACATGATGATATATCATAAACCTTCACGGCTCTTTCATCTCCCGCTATTTCTCATCCTAATGGAATTGCGCGTCCAAGAACTAGTCTTCCTGGCGATTTTCGCCTCATTAATCTGCAAAGCGTCCCGTATTTTTCCCGAGCAAGATCATCTCATTTTAGGCTTCGCGGCGGTGGCATGTGAGCAAAAAGATTCAGCCGACATCGACGTTATCGAAGGCTAATTGGGCGTTGGCCAGAAACCGAGGCATTTCGTTTGTCAGGTTCTGCACGTCAAGGCGTTATCCCTTCACCTATCTTTCTACATTAAATTTCTCCTCGGTACAAGAATTTTCTCATCTCATGTCATTCATTAAGCTTTCCCCGATGCCCATCTAAACTATCTGCATATCCGTTTAACATTAGAATAGTATCGCATCTGCATCGCATAGTATCGCATTCTGTAACCCAACCCGTTATCTGTCCTAAATGGAGGAAATATTATGCATTTCTCACAAAGTTCCTATTACTGCTCGAAATTTTATTTTCGGTTCGCTTTAAAATGCCTCCTTTTCCTTCAAGGTTCACAAGTTGGCTTCAATTTTTCCTCGATGTTTTATATTCCTGGATAGTATTAATCAATTCTATATCAATTACGATTAATGTTATTAATGCGATATAATGATAATGGGTAAACAGTGGTGAATACCTTCCATGGACTTCATAGATAAACTGTTGGCGTAATATCGGTGTGGAGGGTGAAAGGAAGGCTTAAAGGTATCTGATTTAAAAGATAGAGATGAAAAATCGTGAATTTAATTTTGAGACCACTATTAGTATGTTGCTACTGCCATTTAATATGTGTTTTCCTATCTTGTTAAATGTTTTCGAGATATTAGAAAAGGAAATCGCGTCATTTATATATTTTATTTGGCGATCAATTGGTTTTGACCATAGGAATTTCTTTCATGCAAGGTTTGCCCTATCTTTTTTTTTGCAGTTTCTCTGCCTTTGGCGGACCCAAGTTGAATCCTTTCATATCTACATTGATACCCTAGAAATCGCCTATTGGCATGCGGCATGGATTGTAAACACCTAGCGATTGACCTATTTCTCGCTATCCTTGGTCTCAACAAGGAAGTCAAAACGCATCCTCTTCCCTAGGAAACTACTTCCGGTGACTTATGGTTGAATTCGATTGCGTAATTTGACTGCGGCGATGCAATTCAGTCGTTTAATTATCCAGCCGTAGCAGTGGTATAACGTACTTCGAAGAATCCTAAATATTTTAACACGATTCAATAAGGTTTATTTTCAGTTTTCATCAACTTTCAATCATCAGCAATCTTTTTCTTAAAAATTCTTTTACTGCTTGTTGACTCTGACATCTACCCCGACCTTTGTAATCCCTTCTATACTCTTGCATGGCGCTTGGATGCGTGGAATGAAATTCATAGAATCTGTGCAACGACGCGACGTTTCTAAGCCCCTCGTTTTCTCTTCTTTAACACGTGCTGCCACCTGTTCCTCGTTTCTTGAACAAGCGGCGAAAAGGATCGCGAAGGTAGTGCGGGCGAAGGGAGTCGATTCAAAATGTAGACGCAGACGAAGTAATGCCTTGAAAGAGAGCGTTAGCTGCTATCGACGCAGAATCGACGTTGATTTTCATCGCGTGGAATCTTTCGGCCAGATTCGAAGGTCGGCGTGTTCTCTCGATTCATCATACTTCAACCCTTCACGTCTATTTCGGTTACATATCTCTCATTCGCATTTAAAAGTCGCAATCAATCGCTTTTGTCTCCGATCTGATAACTGGTCCGGTCGTATCTATCTGATGAGAAATTCAAGCGATCGATGAGTTCGATAAGCAGATTAATTATCGAGAAACTTGACCAGTTTGGTAGGATAATGTAAAGCAATGAGAACCACTCAGTGGTTCAGATTGTCATCGGCCGAAGCGAGTAAAAGTAACCGCGATAAGGGAATGTCCGACACAATTTTTATCGGATAAACTCGAAGATTGCTTCAATGTCGTCGTGAAATGTGAGGTAATATAATTCCAATTCCTTTAACGAACTTCTCAATGTTATCTCCTGTATAAAAAAGAACTTCGGAATCGCCGATTCCTCGCGACAGAATAAGTATTTTATTTTAACAAAGTATTTTTTAGGGATAAAAAGTGTAATATTTGGAATACTCTATTTACGCAATGTAATCAGTGATCAAGAAAATCCAAAGTATAAAATTTGTTTGTTATCTTTAGAAATACCTTTATAATTTGCCTTTTTAAAGTTTATTCATTAACACCGGAAATATTTCCTGAAATTACTTGTTTGACTAACATCTTACATTAAATTTGGACTGTTATCATTTCAAACTATATGATTTTGAATATTATCAGATTCTACTAAATATCGCTATACATTTCATCTTAAAATAACAACCACTTTAAAAGTAGCAGACTACTAGAAGGAAGTTGGTGAAAAAACATACATATCTCAGTCGAACTCAAAAGTAGTTGTTTCAGTACTTTTTCCATTCTTTGTTATTAATAGTTATAAAAGAATAGAGATAAGAAAAGAAAGATCTCGTCATTTTCAATGGCGTTTGCCCTAAGTTCTTTTGACAGAAAGATTAATCGTTTGAATCCTTTAAAAAAATAAAAGGACTGTTCAAATATCCAAGAGTATTTTAACCCTGATTTGAATTTATTAATGAATCCATAATTGTTTCTATGTTTATGAGTTATCTGTCTAAATTAATTTGTCTTTCTTTCCAGGTGAGAACTCATTCGATACTGATACCAGCTATAGCGTGCTGTTTATAAGGTATGGCTCTTGAAATTTCATAATTTAATGTTGGAAAAGAAAATTTTAACAATACGCAATGAGTTGTATGGATTTGGCAGGGTTCACTCCTGTCCAGAATTCTTGCTTTTTGTTAACAGAAAAGAACCATTTATTATCTTATGAGCAAGATAGATTGTGGTAACGAATCAAGATTGAATGTAGCTAAAACCGTGTAGGTGAGTCGACTATCACACTTTTCCCATATTTGAAGGCAACGAAGAATTCATACTTGGGATGTTTTCATAATTTATAAGCTTCGAAAGCATAGCTGTAATATTATTGAAATTTTATTCTAAGAAATTGGATTACGCTTGACATTAATAAAGCGACGCTGCTATAATCATTGCGGTGTTTCGAACTAATGGATGGAGTTTGAAATAATGAAAATGTAATAGTGGTTTTGTGTAAAGCAAGGAATCACTAATGTTACGAGTTCAGAATTATCGCTGTTTTTAATCTATCTGGAATTGTTCTATGTTAATTGTTATTTTGAAATCGTTCTTGAAAATCTCGTCTCGTCGTGGAATATTTAAAATCTTGTTCTTCCTTTGACTTGGTGTTGACATTCTGAGGAAGAGCACTTTCCTTGGTTTCATATCCGCTGCGAGCTTGCTATCGCTTCTATCCTAAGGGTTCGAGTCCCGGCTATCTAATTCGATAAATCGGAATTTTCCGTTTATGGAATGGTTGTTACTGTTCATAAATAATAATAATTATAAAAATTGGATGTAATTGAGGTCTTTCAGTTTCTTATTGTTAATTTTGGTATTTAATTCTATTTTGCTGAAAAATTTGATTACTATGGTTGAATAACTGGCAGAAGATCTCCAGAGTAGGTATATACATCTGGAGGTTCCAAAAAGGCCACTCACTCATACAGAAGGAGAAAAAATATCTCTTCTCTCTTCAATGGAAAGTTTGGAAGATGTGCTAGGAAATCACCATATTATGTTCTGTAATTGTTTAATGAAAATATTTAAAAGAATTTTCAATACCGAGGCATTCTCGTTAAGGTCTCTAGCCAAGGTTTCTTCTCATTTTCGAAATCGCCATTCTAATATTTTTTTCAATTTTGGTTTGATTCCAAAATCTTGCAGGTCTCACCTTTAAGTTAAAAATTGAATCTCCTTGTGTGATTAATTTGATCCTTCAGCTTAGCTAGAATGGGATCTGGTTGTTCATTTAAATCAATTGATGTAGGTACTTACGTATCGTAAGCATATCTAGTGGATTAGAGGGGAGATTTTATTGGCTTTAAATATTTGAACTAAAAAGTAACAGCTAGAAATCTTCTCAAGATACACACTGAAAACATGTTCACATCGAAAATAAGCCAAGGTAAGAAATTCATCCTTAAACTAGAGATTTCAACCCACATGGAAATTACATCATTAGCGATAACGCTCTTTCAATCTAAAAATTACTATTTGTTTAAATGTGAATCTAGACAAGCTGTTTAAGTAGGCGAAATTTTTTGCTTGTTTTTGCCATTACAATTTTTCCCTTCGTTGAATGCGAAAAAAGCTTTAACGCAGAAATTCTGTCTTGAGAAAATTTCGAGCTCTTTGCTTCAGTTCATCGTTCTGCAAGAGAAAAAAACAGCAGCTGAAATATGATGTATAGAATGTCTGGTGGATTCCTCTGAGAAATATGTCCGTAAAAGCCCTCGCCTCCGTTGGTGGTCCTCGCCCTAAACTCTCACATCCGGAAGAATGAAAGAAGAAATCCGCCGCACTCTAATAAAAAGTTTGAAAAGTATTCCTAGATTCCAGTAGTTCAGAAAAGTTAGCGGCCTTGCCACTCACAATCTTGAGAGATGTATCGACTTTTGTCTAAATAACATAGCATCTTCTCTGGGAGATTCTTTTCCACGGACGGGGATAATGATTCCACCAAATAGCTTCAAGTAATCCGTAAACGTTTCTCAGACCCGTTTGGTCCTCTATGGTTTTTCTCTCAGGCGATTTTTTCTCTTGTGGATTATCCATTTTTGATACACGGCAGCGAAGTGCTATCGAAAATGTTATTGCTTACTTAGGACCTCTCTACTTCCTCGTAAATTTCCATACCTCTCTGAAGAGGTTTATGCGTAAGACCATACGTTCTGATGTGATAATAACGAAATAATCGAAAGGAGCGGCTACAATTTTTGGTTCAAACTATCATAACGTGTTCTTAAGGATTTGAATACTAATATTAATTGCAATTCAAATTGGAGAAATTTATTTGGATTTCTGTCTCACATCAACCAAGTCTATGTAAAGCAAGAAAGGAAATAAATTTTTATAAGTCATAGAAGGTCAATTTTTTTTTAGTTTCTCCGCACGCCAATTATCGGTAAAGATTAAAGATGTCATCACAAATTAATTCAGTCTACTTTCTATTCTTTGATTCGCGCTAACATTAATTTTCCTTTCTCTATTATAAGGCCTTATTGGAACATCCTAGTTCAATTTAAAATCGCAGTAATTTATCTCCAAGTCTCATATCACAAGAATTATTTCCTTTCAACGCTTGCTGCGAATGTATCCTCCAGCATAAAATCCTTAAGATTGAACGGTTGCCATGTTTTGTTTCTCCCCATTCAAAATAAACAAATACCATAATCTAAGGCAACGCCTGTTACGCTATTATCCCAAGGCAACTGCTTGACCGTGGCCTCGAACCTTAACCCGTGGCGCCGCGAGCTTGTCCTGGGTCAAGGTCATCCCTTCGCTCGCAATCTCCCCCCCTCTTTAATTACTCGGGCGGGGCAAACGATTTAATGGCTGGAATGGGTATACATTTCCACTCTGAGGAGTCCGGGAACGCGGCTAGGTGGTCTCCTTTTTGATTCCGTAGAAGTCACCCGTGCTGAGAGGTTCGAGCAAGGCTCTCTCCCGCGGCGCTAATGGTATCTTTCAGTGAGGCCAGCAGTCCATTCGGGACCTCCCGTTAGGTTAGCGCCCATGCGACCATCCGCGGTTCTTGAGACGGGCGAAGGACAACGGTCTGCATTAGAGTCTTGTTGTAAAGACCGAGCGCTATAAGATACCGCGGCTTTTTTATCCCATTCATTTACTTGGCGTCCTTGCGTTGCGCTAAGTATGAACCTGGTGAGTCCTATTAAAAGTTTCTACCGCATAGTGTGCTTCGTCAGCATCTCTGGCAAAGAGAGATCTGCTTTGCAGATAGAAACGGGTGGTGTCTCGGGGAGGGAGTCCCAGGCAACTTACGTAGGGGAAGGCATTGATGGCAGTATTTCACAGTTGGGATAGCTGCAGTTCAGCTATGAATTTATGGATCGTTTTAATGGCAGATAAAGGACAATGTAGAAAAACGATAAAAACCCAAAATATTTGTATTTATATAAGTCCAAATGCAGTGATGTATAAGAGGATGGTGTATGGGTGACTGAAGAAAAGTATTTTTTAGTTATTTTCTACGATATTCAACTCCAAAAATTTCTTGATTTTGATTCTAATTTTCAAGGAGGTTGTTGGTGAACGAATCATGCTTGTAAAAAACTAAATTTATTGAAGGAGGATAACCTCCCTAAATTGAAGTGTAATCTATTCAAATTCAGATGAAAATAAAAATGGAATATAAGGAGGTCAAATATTTCCATTAACTTCAATTGCGAATTTTCGGAATCGAAAAATTAAGTTTAAATTTAAAGTAGCTCTCAGGAAGGTCTCGTTTTACTGACTGACCCCTGTGGATTACGTTATCAGCTAGACGAAAATGGATAATTGCGCCAATATTTCAGTTATTAGAATGATTACAATGGTGTATATAAAATATGATAGTAAATGTGCTTGAATTCGACCATTTCTAAAAAATCTTATATATATTATGAAATATTTACTATTCATGTCGCGGCAGAGGGCATGAAGGGGATGATTGCTGCTTTAAAAAATCTGGTTTTTGGGAGCGTCTAGAGGTGGAAATCTTTTAATGTCACTTTCAACCCTTCATCTTCTACAGTGAAGTATGGTAATATTTTTCCCATTACTTTTAATCAACCGGAATTCACTAGGTTTGAATTCGAATTCAAAAAGCTTTCGTTAGACACGGCGAGGTGTTCGGAAGCTCCCAATGGGACTAAATAAGAAAAGCTATGATGTCTGGTCGTTAGTTGCACATCTGATTTCCAGGGAGAATGTTAGACTCTTGGAGTAAATGACATCTTCCCACAAAAAATGGATCTGCATCGGATGCCGTTCTTTTCCTTGACCTAAAAACCGTATTATTACGAGCAGCTCGTTGCATAATAGGCCTTCCATAGATCGGCGAGAATACATGAGAGAAAGCTGATGGATTGCACTTAGAGCCCCAGATGGATGGAAATAAGGTGATTGCGTTCGTGTGGTACGTTTTGCCGCAGGAAATGACTCTACCGTGTCAAATGAAAACTTTCTTCAACAGGGACTGAGGAAAGATGAAAGCTTCATCCTTTTAAAGTGGAATAGAAATATCGGAATTTGCATTTTGCGATTCCCGGAATGGAGGCATTCCCTCCGTGATCGATAGAACAGGATCTTTTCTTCGCGTGGATGATTGTGAAATTATTGAGTGATGCAAGGAAACGCCTAACGTTCCGAGCTTAGGCATTTTTCTCGCTTCCAAGCATACGCGACGTTTAACGATCTCTCCGTTAGAAAATAATCATAGGCGTTGTTTTGGAAAGAGATCACGATTATTTACATCTCGTTGCATGAATTTGTAAATTAAACCTGTTTAGGAGTGGCTAAAGATCATTAATTCGACCTTGGTTTTTGCTCTTATTGTTAGTGTTCGTGACTTCAAATAGTTGCTTGGCACATATCCTAATACAAAGCCTAATCCATCCGTTATTTCTTGGCTAACTTGTTAAGACGCCAGTCCAAACAACACTGCTTAAATGAATGATAAATTAGCAACTGTAAAACCGATATCTTAAGTATTAGTGCAGTTGCTCTTATTTCTTTACGAGAACGAAATGTTTTGAAATATACTCACTGTTTCTTGATATCTTTGGCAGCTGTATCTATTAAATACTGTGCTTGTTATTCAGAAATTTGACGCATTTTCAATGGTCAGTTTTCAATAATAGATTCTGAGATTCTAGCTCTTCAGCGTTCCCTTTATATCGGTCAGGGCGAATTTTAGCCACAAGAGGTCCTAGACGCAGATATCGCATTGAATCCACGATCAGAGATCCTACTGAAAATCGACAAAACTTACATTTTTTACCCCTTTTGCGCCTTTGACAGTGAGAATCTCGGCTGGCGCCTACTAATGGAAAATCCGTCCCTGACTCAGGGCTGTATACTAATTCATATTTTAGCATCAAGTCATTACGAGATTGAGGCGTCGAGATTTGGGGAAGTATGAAAGAGAACAATGATAAATCACCGCCGTGGCATGTTCTTCCTTCCTTCATGGTTCCTGAATTCTGCCAAGGCTAGGAACAGTCTAAATATGGAGTCATTAGAAGCTTACGATAGTATTTTTAACAAACTGTCGAGGTTTGCTCTTCAATTAGGTGAAAATAATTCCGAAACCCTCATTGATTTGATAAGGAGAGCAATACTTTTAAATGCCATTTTTTCATCATTTATCACTCTAGTTGTATGCAAGAGATGAAATGAAAGCTTCAAAAGAATAATCAGATAATAGATGTGTGTCATTAATTTTCAGAGGTGTCAGCGAGTAACCGCTGTTGTCACTTCTGTCATTCCCCTTAACAAGTAATAAATAAATAACTTGAGGAGTTCTGTTAATGTTATTCTAGTCATGGGCTTTCAGGCCATGATTTACCTGTGCAGTTCGGGTTAGATTTATGTTTCCGCGCGTATGTATGTGTTCAGCCCCCTACCAAGAACCACGGACCTGCTGACAATTCCCGCTCTTAGGTTTCGGTGCAAAAAAGCGAGAGAAGCGGCGTGACGGTAAACAATTCTAGGAATGAAAAGAAGAAAAAGTCGCCCGATGAGGGAGAAGAAATGATAGGGACGCTTCGTCCTCAAACCCTTCCACTCTCTCAGTGGAAGGGCCCTTTCCGTTTACGATTGACGACTGACGCCCTCTAAATTCGAAATGCCTCTCTTTATTCCCGCAAGCGAGTCGAATGAGCGAGAGAGGGATGGGAATAAAGCGAGTGCGAGAAAAAAGTGGTGGAAAGTAGGGAGAAGACGGTGGCAAAAAAGAATGGAGGAGAGATCCGCCGGAGAAGCAGGGAGAGAAAACCGGATAGAGGATGTATTGCATCGTAGAGGGGTCAGAGTGGGAAGGAAATTGACCCAAGAAGGGAATAATAAAATGGTGAGGAGAGTGGTTCGGATAGTTTTAAGAGGAGGGAGAGATGGGTTGAGATAGAGAGGTGGAGTTGGAGAGGATGTCGGTGGAGGGATAACTGTAAATCCCGGGGGAGTGATAGATATCTTTTAAGGGGAAAAGTCTGTTATATTAATGTAAGGGTTTGTGGAAAGTAATATGTTTGAGGGATGGGCTGTTCGGTGGGTAAGGGATGATTGAGTCGCATGGAGGGTTTAACGAGAGCTGGTACGTTCCTGTATTCCGCGAAGCAAGGTAGCGTATACGTTAGAGTACCACTGCTACAAAATATCTAAAACGAATGAATAATTACTAGAGCGACATTCGAAAGTAAAAATTGGGAAAGGTTTTTGGTGGTGCATTAAATTTTGCACTCTCCTTATTTTAGAACTATTTAAAGGAATGGGACTTAAGGCTATCAATGCCATTTTCTTGATTTTAAACCTACTTGTACCTTCTTAATTTTTTATGTAACGATTAATGTTTTTAATTTGTAAAATTTCTTTGAATTTTGATTAAATAACGTTTCTTTTCATTCAGAGAAATATTTCCGTGGAAATAACCACATTTCATGATGAAATACGTTCAATGGAAATGTGGTATAGAGAACAGGTCTTATTTCATGTAATGTCCCATAGCAATTATCAGCCACTAATTTGTAATATATTGTAAAACTATTACTAAAATGGATTCAACCCAGATTCTTCTTAAGAAATTTTTGATCGACCATTTTTTATCATAACGAGCATTATCGAGTATTAAAAGAAAAATGGTTTGGTTACCAAGATGCATGCATGCATAGCTAAATTGCGAACCTTACCGAACCATCTTTGGGAACGCCTCATATAGGGCGTACAACGATGGTTCTTTTATAGGATCGAAAATTACATGGCACTCAAAAAAGAGGCGTAGAAACTTAAGCTGTAAGAACATTCACACGATAGACGGCCAAAGGTGAAAGGAATACTTAAGTTATAGGATCCATAGATGAAATGGAAACACAAGCGGAATAGGCGCGGAGAAAATATGAAAACCTTGTTGCTTCGGGAAAGATTATAAAGGCCGTAAAAGAAATGGGGAATAAATGAAGGATCGTAAAAGTGTTGGAAGCGGAATTGTCGTGAATCGGCCGTTTTCTCTTTAGCCCTCTATTCTGAGCCCGGATTTTCCGACTTAACGCCCTCGTACCCAAAACCATCGTTAACGCCTTCTCCCCGCCCTTCCCAATCCTTCCATCGCGGAGGCACGCCGTAGGAACAGCAGACAAGGAAAATAAAAGAACGGCGCGGAGAAGTTTTTGTGAAAGAATATTTCTCACCGGTACACAGCTGCGTCCGCGGAGAGCATTCGTTTAACTCCATTTTTTACGTATGCAAGGATCACGCGTTCCAAATCCTTCCCATCCTACTCCTTTTTCTCTTTCCGTTCTTTTTCGCCCTTATTCCTGATGCGTATTCCTCCCTTTCTCCTGTCACTCTGACTTCCCTATCTTTGATTCTCTCACGGTTCTCTCACTTCCTTTCTGAGTGGAATATTTTTCTCCCTTTTCACTTTCGCAATTTCCTGCTCTTATCTAACCTCCTCTTTCTTTGCTTGTCTTCGTGAAACGAAATCGAATTATGTACGTTGAGGAAGAGCTGAGGATTTATGTCTTGTGAATGAGAGAAGGGAAGTGGTGGTAGTATTTTTAAAAGCGCTTCGGCAGCTGAGGTCATTTCGCACCTTAGGCCACCCTACGGAAATCGAACCCGAAACAGCTTTGCCAAAAGCGAACGCGCTACCTACTTGGCTATCCGGCACCAATGTGGGAAGGACAGTTTTCAAAAGTTATCTCATATATCAGAGAGTAGATTTAAGTTATAGTCTAAAATTGTGCACTACTTAATCGTATTTAAAATTTTAGAAAATATTTACATTTGTATTTATTTCGATTACATTTGCCGCATCTATTTTAATGCTAATCGTCAGAATAACCATTACTTTACCAAAGTATCAAATTATTTGTGGTTCGTAGTTGTATTTGTATATAAGTATATTTAAGCTTGTTCGTTTAATTGTTGAATAATTTTTCTACTTTAATACTACTACCGTAATATTTCAATATTTGCTACTTTCATACATCCTCTAATTGAGGGATATTTTACGCATATCCTATCAGCCTTTATTAAAATGTTATTAGACTAATCATAATTGGCCTCAGACATGGTATGGTTCGAAATATAGGTTCAGAAGATAAGGTTGATTCGTTGAATTTATCCAATACTATTGTTTGTCTAGTTAGATTTGTTGTGTGCATAATTTCACGTATAATAGTGCTCTTTATATTATGTACAGTTTTCGACATATTAGATTTTTTGATAACTTGTTTTGCGAATAATTTCCATGGTATAGACGATTTAATTTCACGTAAACGTACTTTCTGAATGAGCCATTTTATATGTATGAATATTTTTAGTCTCACCAGTTCACTTATTCTTTTATAACTGGTTCTCTAGAAGAGGAAATTTAGTGATTCGGTTTTTGTGGAACCTTTTTTCCTTGCAAGAGTTCATTTGCATTTTTAGCGACATTGTTGGCGGGTCGGTCAGCATTATTAATTATTAAGCGCATTATAAGATTAAGCGTAAGCATGTGTCATTCAGATGATTAAATCGTTCTATGCATTCAAATGAAAGGAATCTCATCTTCAATTCATGAAGTATCTCAGCAATTATCATTCGATGAATGCTACAGCCTCTTTTAGAGAGTAATTTTCCATCTTCTCTCCCTTCCTTTCATCAGTTCTCTTTCACCGCGATCTCACCACACTGTACAGGCGCACTGATTTTTTCATTCCAAATTCCGCTAATCACTTAAATTCCCCCTAGCATACACTCCCAACCACAGAGCAGGTCTTTTTTCGCTCATCATCCTACCGCCTCCGTAATCAGACACCTGCACTCTCCGCAGTCCTAGAGCGATTAATAATTTAGCACGTCCAGTCACAATTTTCTCTGGTCAACTTTTTTTCCTCCTCGGGAATTATTAGCGCCTGAATTCCTTTATAAATGGAAAATAACCGGAGCCTTTCAGATCCCCGCAGACTAGTTAAAACTTGCGAGTGCAATGAAATTTATACCGCGCATAACTCTTTTCTTTTAATTTCCCTCGCTTTGTCTTTAATCTACAATTTATACGTTAGAGATAGGCGGCCCATACCGTCCAATTAAGTTCGCATATTCCGAGGATTTATCATCCTGGGAATTCACTTGCACAACGGGTATGATAAGTGAGTATTTACGCTTTTGCATCGCGGCGTATCTATCTTCGATTAATCTCTAGCAACCGTTTTCCCCTCTACTCTTCTTTCCATCGTCATCGCTTTTCCAATCTGACCTCACGTTACTCTTGCCTGGCGGATCCAATGAGAGGGTTACGTGACCCGCGTGTGCGCACGCTTCAAGGAATCGTCATCTCAGTTGTAAACACTTGCGCATGGGTTCATTCGCCAGCAACTTCCTACGCCTTTTCCTATACACAAATTATTATCATTATTGTTCATTTCAGTTTGCACATCTGGTTGGTGGTAGCTAGGACAGTGGAACGGACCAGAGTCAAGTTCCTTTTCCGATTGATATATCGTCATTTATAGAACTGTATAGTTCTTCTACAAGTGTAGATGATTACTGATGTTTGCGTTAGTGGAATAATGATCGCCCGATTACTTTTTTCCAGGAATGTGAGTAGTAATTTAGTAATTATTCCAGTTGTTAAGATTACTCTTGGTAACATGTTAACATTCTTTATTTTCTAAAGCATCCAAATTTCTATTGAAATGTAGTGTATTTATTATTATTTCTATTATTATTTCTATTACTATTTCTATTACTATTTCTATTATTATTTGTATTATCATTTCTATTATTGTTTCTACTATTATGTATATTATCATTTCTATTACTATTTCTATAATAATGTCTATTATCATTTTGATTATACCTGTCGTAATAAATTTCGAACGAGTACATATCATATAATGAAAACATACACCCATGCCTTAGCCAGAATAAAAACCCGATTAGCTGAGAATCGAACCCCAGCTCTTGGCATTGAAAGGTTAAGAGCTATCCATTTCTCCACCGAAGTCGTGTAAAATTTAATCAATCGAGTAAATACTCGTGCTTATGTGTGAGTGGACTTATTTAGACGGTGTTTGATTTTTAACGCAAATATTCTGCCAAATCTGTACCTAATTTAAAATTCTTCAAGCCTTTTTCGTGAAGAAGACACTGTCAATGGTTTTTTACTACTTGGTAAAGTAGTTTACCTCATATTCAAATAGATGCTTGTGCTGAAGGCATTCGAACAAGAGATTACAGTTAACCCTCCCCTGAAAGCCAAGGACACCGTCAAGGGAAAAACGAAATTAACTGTAACAGCTGCTCTTATTCTGCGCGTCTCTTTGTATTTTTCCTTCGATTAAGCGAGATGTAAAAAATATCGCAAGGTGCAGACGCATAATTTATAACTGTTCACTGATTGGCAAGACCATTCGGAATTCTGGTGACCTTGATAATTTGCATCTTGAGGGGGCGACATCCTTCAGATGCGATCGTAAGAACTGAAAGTGAATTTACTATCAATTTCTTCGGTAAAGTGGAAAATAGTAAATGGATACTCAGGTGTATTTTTTGCACCGTACAGCCACGGATATGCTTGTAAACTCAAGTTTTAGGTAAATAGTGTAGTTTAATTTTCCATATACGGCCTTAAATATATGTAATCTCACAGGAATAACAAGTGTGAAAAATAGCCACATGACTGGACCACTGAACTACCATGCCGCGTCTCTTCCACACTGTTTAGGGAATTAGTTTAGTTGCATGACTTCATCATGCAAAGATGACCTTTCCTTAAATCCTTGTGATTTCCTTGGGGGGTAATCCTTATAAGACCGCTTTGTGAGTTGGTTGCCTCAGTGAGGACCTCAGGCGGCAGTTCGTGCCACTAAGTTGGAGGCTTCCCGCCTTGCTGACAAAACATTCCCTTAACAGTGTGGAAGAGACGCGGCATGGTAGTTCAGTGGTTAGAATACCTGCCCGGGAAGACCTGAGTTCGAGTCCCAGTTTTGTCGCTACTTTACACACTTGTTATTCCTGTGGGATTAATTGCATGACTTCATCGTACAAAGAAATTCACCTTTCCTTAAATCCTATATGTAATCTGTAAAAGTGTGGTCCTTGGAGATATGTTCATCTTGGTTCCCTCAAACGTCTATATTTCCCTAACAAAATTTACCTCTATATCTTTATTTGAAGAGACTTCACGAGGGAAGTAGCTGGCAAAGAATTTCTACTCGGTTAATACAGGGGTATTTTAGAAATGACGGACATACCTTAATAAAGTAGTATAATATGATAATGCGCTGGATTACAGGTTATCAAGAGCCGCAGGAGTTGATGACCAACTTGAGTGTTGTTAAGACAGCGGCTTTATTGCATTATTAATGGACTATACTTCATTTTTATTTAGATATATGTCTATTCTGATTCAGATATATGCCTGTCTTTATGTCTCTCTAGACATGTATGATATAGTACACTATGATATTACGTCGGATATGTGGTTATTTAAACTTTAAGGAGTTAATCGCAGTTTGACTACGACTACGATAAGACCACGCCTTTAGGCGGTACGTGATTTATTTTCCTATTACTTAGTTTCACGAAATTATTTCCTCGGCAAATTTTCTTTACAAATATTTTTATTAAAAATTGAAACCCAGAAGTTTCAATTCATTGAACGTACTGATAGAAAGTATGAATGTGCTCATTATCTTTCGTTGTTGTGTACAACATCACAAGGGTCGATGGCAGGTGAATGGGTATCTGTAGAGGTCGATGGGCTTATAATTTTAAGAATCCGTGTTCCAGATTGATGCCAATCCGCGGCGTTTCGCGTGGCGAGGCTTATGCTTCCATCGAAGGATCCTCTCATTCCAACCAAATCCGCTTCTCTTCCGTGGACCACGTTTTTCCCGCCTCCCAATCCGATTCTAACGTTCGAAATGGGATGTCTAGAGGAGTGGGGAGTGGGGGAAAAGAGTTATCTTTGGTCGGTTGGGGTCAGTCATGCGCGAGGGATAGGAGCTTTCCATTCTGACGCCGGGATTTCGTGAGAAGCCGCGAAAGAAAAGAGCCATGCGCTCCGCACAAGCGGAAACGAGGATCGAAAAGATAAAAGTACGCTGTTCAAGAGGCTTTATGCAGCGCCGCCCACTTTTTCGCGGGAGACTCCGGCGAGCGTCTGTAAAAGTGGTAGGATGCGAGAGGTAGGCAGTGGGGTGGAAGGAAAAAAAAGCATCTCGTCGGGGTCGAACCCATTCATACATTACACGATACGAAAAGACAGAAAAACTGTCCCAACTTTTATGGCAGAAAATCTTGTTCTGCGAGGAGGTGGGGGCTGACCAGTTTACGATCGGGAAAAACTTCGCTATCGGATTTTCTGCTTCAGTTAGCTTCGCACAAATTTACGATCGTATAATTTTCACGGTAAGGATTTCAGGAGTGATCAGGTGTTTTTTTTTTAATGGGTATTTATTGAATTTGTCATCTGAAGGTGTTTCTTGGCTATCAGATAAACAAGGAGGGGTGAAAATCTTTCGTGAGAAGATCTCGCTAAAGTGGTTCTCGTTCCTGTTTTTCTGAATAAGTGTGAGATAGGCTCAGTTAAATCATTCTTCTCGGTTTTGTTTAAGAAATACCTTAAACAAACAAGGAAATGCTACGTATCAGTTGTTCTAAGCACGACCTTCTGGTAGGACTCCATAATTGGAGAAAGAAAAATGACGTAAAGCGTCGAAATATTGGTCGTGGAATAACATTGTATGGTGGTACGGGTAAAAGTACGATTTTCTCTCTTCAACTAAGGAGGGAATGGTTTTAGTTTTTTACGACAATGACAATAAATGTCTCAATTTTTTCTGTATATAATTTGAAATATTTCTTTTGGTATGGTTCTGTTCAGAATATTTATTAATATGTATTTTTGTTCTGTGTGTTGACATTGCCTCCGGACTGTTGGTTCCTTTGTAGCATGATTTGTAGTAATTACATTGACAGGTTTTTTCCTGCGTTCTTTTAATAAAAGCTATTTTAAATTAGAAGAAAAGGGTAGTCGGTAGTACAATTACCTCGTAGGATATCATTATTCATTTGCTTTATGATATTTTGACGGTGTTAATTTATATGATAAATGATCATATCCGGCGCCCCGTACAAGTGTAGCTTTCATTTTCTTTGCTTTTTTATTTATTCGTATCGAGTCAATGCTGCGAGGACTGGAAGAGCATTGAAATTCATGAGATCTATTATACTTGGAGCTGGTTTAAAAAGGTACAGCGCAGATTATTTCATGTTGTTATGTGCATCTCAAAGAGCCTCGGAAATATATATCTGCTTTGGACTTGTCAGCAGGTTTTCTAGAATGTGACGGCTTGAAAAAGACTCATTGTATTTCCTGTCATCTTGATGTTTCGTCTCTTATGTTAGAAATCAAGACTATTATGAGAGAATCATTATTGATGATTGCGACTGAGTTAGTCGTTGTCCTCTTTTTTTAAAACCTTTTAAAGTCATGAATTTAGAGTTATAAATTGGGGTGAAGACTTACATCGATTCGACTTTCAACTTCGTCTTAAGACCTATTTCGTTTGATTCTAAAGGGGATGTTTCATAGATTTCATAGTCATGGAGTGCATGTAAAATTTGATCCCTAAATATTTGATCGTCAACGTGATCTTTGTTTCCGCGTCGTGAGACCAAACTTGGGACGATAAAGAAAAACGTGGCCATTGTCATGTCATGACATGAGTGTGCACATTCGCTGTAAGGCGTGGTCACACTTTCTGTGTTGGAAGCAATACTGAAGGATAATGACCCCTCTCTGTCGACGACCGATGTACTATCCTTCGTCACGGTAAATATATTTAACCAAGCACGTCCTCTTTATCGGGAACATGCTTCACACCTTGCAGAATTATTTCTCGATATGCTTCATTAAGTTCTGTTGGAATTATGCCTTTGACAGCGAAATGCGTTTTCGAGCATGCTCTTAGAAAATGATATGCATTTACGGTACAACATTTTAAATTTTCTTTTAGTCATATTCAGATATGTATTCTGACACTTTTCCATATCTCGGGGGCAGACTGCTCTTCTCTATTGAGTTTCCATCCTCCTAACTAACTCAATTGGTAGTTTCAATTGACCGTGTATATATCGAGTTCAACTGATGTTTAATATTTTATCGAAATACTTTCTTTTTGAATAAAGTTTCCAAAGTAAAAATTATTTTATATACTATATGAAGAACTCTTTCCTGTGATCACATTTAGATAAATGACATATCTTATATCTGGCTGTTCGTAGAATGGATAAAAGTATATCTTTCGTTCATTTTTGTCTTACTCTTGGTAATGGCTGTGGTAATATGATAGCTACCGAGATAACAATGATGCTGAGTGACGAAACTCACTTGCACTGCACTTGGGTGGACATTTTCCACTAATACGAGTATCTTTCTGGTTTAGTTAAGCAGGTAATCTAACATTCTCCTTGTATTGAATTGTCGCCAATGCTTTTTAAAGGCCATGCTGGAGGATATGAGGATCTGACTTGCGGGCTGATGACTATACAGTCAGATAGTCAGTCAGAAAAGGATTCAAAATTCACTCTAGGCGTTACAACGTCAGAATTTCGCTCTTCGGCTGCAGTGGCGGAGTGGCTAGCATGATAGCTCTCCAATCCCAAGGACCTAGGTGCGAGTCCCAGCTACTGGGATTTTTCTGGAATGGTTGTGTGTGTTCGTTAATAATAATAATTATTAAAATGGATCTAGTTGGGGTCTTCCTGTTTTCAATTAAAGAAATTATTATTTGATTGATAATATCACCTACGCGCGATGTTATTTAGTTTGAGCAGCTAATTTCTTCTGCGCATGTAATACAACATCCATGCGTCATGAAACTATTATTCTTTTAATATTTACGAATTCCGAGAGTATGGAGAGAGAGTCTCGATGTGTAATCTTTTTTATCTTTGTAAATGGGAGAACCTTTGTCAAGGGCGAGTATTGTTAGGCATGGCCTTCTATTCTTGAAAATTTTGCGCATGACCCAGGGTCGAAGCAGGGTATTTTTATTTCGCTGCAGAGGTTAGGGCGTTGTTGAATTATGCTTCTCCGCTAATAGGTGGGATGGCTACGACCCTGAGAGGGTGCCTTCAAACGGAGGCGTGGCACAGTGCGTCTCACGACCACCGACTTCCTCGGAGGATCGCCTTCGCTGGAGGCCTCCACGGAAGACGGTGATGGAACGGGAGATTTCCGTTCCAAAAAGTCCCTTTCACAAACAGCATCCTCTCCAAGTTGGACCTGGACCCCACCCTACCTTCTCAGCCCTCGGAATCCCGCTCCTCGTCCATCAAGGAGCGCCTTCTTCTTCGTGAACTCCTTCACTCAATGGTTAAGGTCTTACGGATTGTTTGGGGCAAGGGCTGGGTTTTTTCCGAAGCTTTCGGATTTTATTTTATTATTTTAAGCATAATTTTTCCACTCGCTTTCCGCGCTCATGGGATTGTTCTGAAGATCCGTGACGTGCTGCTGGACGTTAAAAGATTTTACGGGTCTCGTTAGGTTAATGCCGCGGTAGTCATTATTCTGTCCTGTTATGCCCATATATAAGCTGGTCTAGTCGTTGGGAATCGGTTGAAGTATTTTGTGTTGGGTGCGGTTCGTTCTTTCGTTTCGGCGTATTTTTCACGGATGTCTATAGGTAAACAACGTAAAGTCCACTGAATTAATCTCGTGAGCTATTGTAAGATTGTTTTTTTTTAGAATTTTCAAGATTAATTACTCACGTCATACATCTGATTCTAGGAATGGGAATTGATTAAATTTGAGCATAGATCAATAGGGGGAGTTCTTCGTTTAAAAAGGCTCCAAATATATTTCAACCTAGGCTTAGTTTTCTGTTAGAGGTTTAAAAACACTCCGTAAGCCGTCTTTCGGCAAGCGGAACTCGCGCTCAGAGAAAAACGGGAAGCTCCGGCTTACCGATTTCTGGGAAGCCCAATGATCATTTCGAAAGCAAGGCTTTCATCCTTGGGGGGTCTCCACAAAGGAAGGTCACTTCCTGTGAAGACCCCCCGAATGGTCTTCCCAGAAATCGGTAATCCGGAGCTTCCTTCTCTTTGTCTTTGTCTCTGAGCTCGAGTTCCGCTTGCCGAAAGACGGCTTACGGAGTGTTTTTAAACCTCTAATTCATATTCAACCGTGTTCCAACCTTCTATTTTTCTTAGTTTTCTGATTTTATAAAAGTCATTCCGGTTAAAGTAATAATAATTAGCACATACTCTTATCTATCGATAGTTTTAAGCAGGTGGATATTCAAGTATCAGCAATCGACGTGCTCGTGGAATTTGAAGGGCATAATTCTCTAATTCTCGCATTTCTTACATAGATTAACTCGTATGAAATGCATCGGAAGGGGAAGGTATCGAGTAAAGATTTATGTTTAACATAAAGTAAGAATTAACGTCTAAATTAGAAAGTGAAAGCCATTTTATCTGCTGACTGTGTCAGATGTGAAGCTTATTAATTTCATTTAAATATCAAGTGATAATTATGTATCAGCTTACTGATTAACTTTTACTTTACAGTTTTGAATTAATTGGTTATCCTTTGAATTATGTGATTCGTAGCTAGTTATAGCCTTAAAGGCAACGATGCTGAGATGAATCACTAGTTTTCTCGTTCAACATTTGTTTATATCTACTTAAGTAGTAATTCAGTTTCAATATCAACTCGTATTGAACCAACTGTCGCTAAATATCTCAAAGCATTTTCTTGGTTTCACTATTAGTTTCTAGGATTAACTCCGCTAATATACCGAAGTCCTTCGCTATATCCTCGGATCAAATTTCCCTCGTCTTCACCTCTCTTTAATTTAAGCGCACTGAATTAGGAAGGCAGTTGCGGATAATTAAAAAGAAAATTTTAATCCTAAGCAATTACACCAATCCCTTAAAATAACGTTGTCAATACATATACACAAGATGGTCACGTATTGCCAGCTCAAATGTTAAATTAGAATCCATAGGTTAATTACTATATTTCTCAACGGATACTTACCCCCTCTCTCACGCTATCTGTTTTCCTCTCACAGCTGCTGTTGCATCTGCTGAGTTTCTTGTACCGTGTACCTACCTAATGCATGGATTCATTAGGTTATTGCGCATTATCCCAACACCTCTTTAATTAAGCGCGATAAACCAAGCGAGGTGGACGTTATTAAAAATGTAAAAGGAAACTCATGTAACACCGTTCGATCTTATAAGCCTCCCCCTTCAATTTCTTCCTCTCACGGAGATGTTCATCTTTTCTCAATGATGTAGGAGTTGGAAGTAATCTTAGACGCCTTACTACATTCCTCCATGGAATAGCTAGTCTCCAAAGCCCTTGTATTCTTTAGAGGTCAACAGTAAGTTTGATGAAAGACTTACTCGGAATTGTTTAACTTAATGGAACAGATTAAATTTAATAAGATTGATAACTCACTTTTCTCGTCGTAACATTTTGGCTTGAAAGAACGACCTGAGGAAAGCTCTATTTAGCATAAACGACCTGTTTTTTAAATAGAATACTTACTCTTGACGAAACTCTAAGTAACAAACTGCGCACTCGACTGTGAATTAAATTATTGCAGGAATAATTAATTTTTGCAGTTAAACGTCTATCGAGATAAAATCTTAGAATAATTTATTCTCCAATAGTTGATTGGATCAAAAATAAAATTGACAAATTATATCGTGATTATTTAAGGGCATTCATAATCACGTAACTAAAATTAATGTAGTTGGCATATTACTGCTATTTGTCCTATGTAGTTCTCTATATTGACCAAGCTTAACTATTTTATCATAAGAACTCCTGTTAAGACCAGTCAACCACGAGCTATCGAAACTGTGGATAAGAGAACAATACTTGAGTTCTAATTTTACGGATTTTAGCTAATGTTTCTTTTAATGGTAAGTAAACATAATAAACGGAAAATAAGAACTTGTAATGTTGCTTCGGAACGCTAGCAACGATGAGCGTGGTAATAACAGTTAATGAAAGCTAGGCAATGCGATGCGTTGCGATAGAACTCTCCGCGAAATTGCCAGCTTGTAAACGTTAGGCACAGGTCATAAATCTCCGACGGAGCAGTATATTTCATAACCAAATCAAACGAATTATTCCAGATTCTTCCCGAGTGAACCAACCATGAAATTAATATCTTCCGGAATCCTCTCTTCACCAGAGATTCACCCTTCCCTCTTTCGCCTTGCTCTCTTTCTGCCGCCAAGCTTTCTTCATTCTTTCTCCGAGTTTAAGCCGAGTTGCTCTCAGGGTATTTTTTTCCTTTCCGCCCAGACACGCTGCTCGTAAATCTTGACTCGCTTTGTTTCGAAACTGAAAACCGTGGCCTCGTCTCCCATAGTCGCTCTTCGCTCTCCTATCCGTGGTATGTCAATGGAGAAGGAAGGCGCAAGAGTGGCATGGGATGAGGCGTCGGTCCACGAGGAGTGGGTTACGAAGACGGGACTTGTCTAACCGGCGGGCGACTGGGAGTGCATCTCCGCTCCCCGACGAGATGCGTGTCCCATTAGTACTATTTAAGGAGATCTCGGGGGAGCAAAAGGGTACAGACGGAAAGAGCAATTGGTAGTATCTCCGTTGCTCCTGTCTTCCTACATCATAGATGCTCTGTTGATTTATTTGGAGAGATAGGAGAGGAGTGATTTCCGGAGTAAACCTGCTCATTCTTGTGCAGTTGGAAACCTGTTATAGGCAAATGCTTCGATAGCAGAAAACCTCCCGAAGAAGCGCTTTAATTCCACCTGTCGAAGGATAACAGAATTTATGATTCCGTTTTAACATTTTGCCATATATTTTCTGCCGCTACAAATTTCATCGGTTTCATCATTGTTAACTAATAAACAGCTCAGTTGTTGGGTCTACGTGAACGGTTACCAAGGTGCATTGCGAAAATTGTTTGTATGCAGGACTTAAGCATGACGCGTTTACTGTAATTACATATCGATTTAATTGTATTTGGCCACTATATTTTCAAGAGCACCGATATTTTCTGACCCTGACATTGGATTGTTCGTACAATAAAGCAAAATTGCGAGCGAAAGAGAATTATGAAAAATGCGATCGTTAGAATGTAAAAAGCTATGCAAAAGAGAAAATGATAACGTTTAAAGTTTGATATACGTAATTAATCATTCGATTTTCTAAATGACAAATCTTTCATTTTGGTGATTTTTTTTTCATTTACATACGTAAATTTCCATTTCTACAAGTTGATATATACTGGACTCTGTCGTACTCCCAAATTTAACTTAAGCCATCCAAATTATCCAGCGTAATTTTCTTCGGAATTCAATAATATTAACTACTCGATTGAATGAAATAATATGGAAGAATTACACTTTAATTTATAAAATACTAAAATAATTACCTGATGATGTTGCTAAGCAGTGAAACCCAGGTCATGCATGTATTGTGGTATTGTATAATTTAAAGTGTTAATTTTACCATCTTATTTCATTCTGTTATGGCATACAACCAAGTAAAGGCCGAAACCATCAACCTCACATATTCGATCATATGAACTTTTCGTTGCATCTCGTAATACCTAATAATACGTACTCCTAAACACTGAAAAATTTATTTTTGGTTGCAAATGGAGTTCCTTGGGAAACAAGATTTATTATCAGTTCCAGGAGGTGATCTTTCGGAAATTGAGAAGCTGAAGGCTCAAACAGAGACCTTTCAGCGCACCGAAGCTAAAAAAGTTATTTATTTGCGAACCTTATTTTCCAAAGCCAAAAGATGAGTTCGCACCATGAATCTCACTTTCCCTTCACGGTTCGACGAACGACTTCGGCCCTTTAAGAGGGAGGTAATTGAATTTGATCAACGTCTTTGCCCTGAGCGGGATGTGAACTCGGATAAAGGAAAGGGCGAAAATAGCAAGCCGACGCCCTGAGACTTATTCGTTGTCGAACCCGATCTCTCTTCGTCCTACTCCGGCTGGAAAAATTATAGGAAAATATATTGACGCGAGTGTTTGTTTTTATACCGGGAATAATGCAGAGGAAGACAGGTCGGATGGGAGGGGTGAGATATAGGAATTGAGATAGGGGGGGAATAAGGCGTGGATTGGTGGCGTTCTCCAGTAAGGGTGTTTTTTCCGATAGAGAATTATTGTTGGGATGGAACTTAAGTGTAGAAAGGGTTGGGTGGCTGGTGGTCGTGAGGTGTCGGCGGGTGGAATGGGTCGGCCGTGAAGGTGTGGCGCATATCCCGCAGTGAAATCTCCTGGAAGAGACGCTCCCTCCCGCGCAGCCTCCAGACTTGAGGAGGAGATAGAGGTGCTGCTCTCTATCGGCGTCACGGAGTACCTGCGAGTTAAACTGCTGCCTTCAAGATTTGCCTCTCGGAAGGAGTTGCACTTTTGAAAAACTGGTTTTTATTTTGTGAAATTAACTTATACTCTGTGATAGTCCCATTAGCAAATTATAGTATTTGATCGACTAGATAGAACATGCAGGGCTTGGGTAGTACCGTTATTGTCGGCTCATATTATTGGTAGTTATCTAAGAAGATAGGATACCATAAGATGCTACGGAGATTTTGATGAAAATCCTTCCAAATATTCAAATTTTGTCGTTCACCAAAATGAGTAGTGTATCCCACAATACGCAGTTTAGAAATAAGTCAGCTTCTGTGATAATGATTCCAAATGATGGGGTGAGATCTACTCGGGAACCTCCACCAACGGCTAATTTATTTAGTGGTAAATTCAGTGCTCCATTGCCTCAGATTTCAGGATCTCGCAAGTAGCTTCAAATTTCATTGTTGGTTGATCAGGATAAAAAATATATTGACATCGCCTTATAAAAATTTTATAAAATTAAGGTCTTCTACTATGTGAATGTTCTATAATCGTCAGTGAGTGAACTGAGGGTTGCTAAGTCAAATATCTCATGCAGAAAAAGCCATGCTCGTTCGGTGCTCATTTTCATACCATATAGACTAGCGATATGGATGCAAGCTAATTGAGGGCCTATCCGAGTGCAAATGTATGCTCCAGAAAAGAGGGATTGAATAGACGAAAGTTTATGGTATTGAAGCTGCAATGGAGCAGTGTTTCCCAACTTTTAGGTGCTCAATTCCCACTTTCCACCTCATCAAAACATCCAAGTTCCACGAAGCACCAAAATATTTGTTTTTATGTCGTAATTTAATATTTACAAATATTTAGTCTGCTGAGGAATTGAGAATAAATTCTTGGATCAGTTCGGAATAAATAAATATATTTTTAAGTAAATTCCTAAATCGAGTGAAAATAAATATATAACCTGCTCTAGATCTGCCTAATAGATTCTAAAGCGCCTACAGTTTTACGCACCCCACCGGTTGGAAAACGCTGCAGTAGAGGATCGGGCATAGACTGTGGAGACTAGAGAGAAGAATGGTGTTTAAAATGCGTTATAAGGCTGTATAGATACATTTATTAGAGGAAAGAAAAATGTGAGAAAATATTTTGTTCCTAAAGCTGAGTAAGGCCTCTGATATCGGCACTTTTTATGCTCGATTCTTCGTATGTAATATATTACGTAGGTGACATAATGGAAAAGAAGAATCGATAGATTTTTACTCGGTTAATAAAATTAATATAAGCGTCAATTAATATAATAAGCGTTATTTTTGGGCCGTAAAGTTACAGTAGACGTTCTGAATTGTTTTAGATGTACTAGAGTCAGTTTTTGTCTTCTCGGTCGTCAATCGCGCAACCAAACTCGTCAAACCTGTTTGACTGAGAACCTTTTTATCAAACGTATTCACTAGAATTTCTATTTAGTAAATCCATAAAACTTCTGTATTGGATTAGCTTGGTGTAGCGCATTGGTTCTATAACGCTCTATAATTTGTAATACATCATTAGCAGTTTGCTCGATTCTTTATTTGAAAGATATTCTGAAAAATAGTTTGAGAAAAAGATTTCTGGTACAAGAATTTCAGAAGAAATGACTCCCTTTCTTGCAGTCTTTGCGTTACCAAATTTTTAATGAATGATCCATTGCTTTTCATAGTAAACGCTTATCTACCACTATCTTCTTTGATATTTTATGCTCTAATTATTCTTCCCTTCGCTCCGAAGATTGAAATTCCAGTTTTTCGATACATTTTGCTCTTAATTTTTATTATTAAATTTTTCTATTTCCCTTCCTATTTTCGTTCCCTTAATGCGTTAAGCTCATAGCATCACTGCAATAATTCCAGAAATGGAAATCCATAAATTATATGTCAAAGCTATACAAAAAATACTTTCTAATTAGAAGTATGGTTTCTAAAATAGTTGCTAATCAGAATAATCGATTCTTCTGGAATTGAGATGAAGTAAAGAAGGGATGGTTGTTTTTTCTCATCTCTTCCAACCAATTCGGAATGTATAAGCCAAAGATCACAACGTTATTTCGCAATCTTTAATCCTCAGTTATCTCAAATAAGATGATAATCTTCCGTCATCTTGTTCGATGCCAAATAGAAACGTAAGAATGTATGAGGGCTATGTTTAATCATTTGTCTTACTTTCGCTTTCCAATCGCTTGGACGCTATTAAGTCATATCATATCTCAGAGCGTCACAAGTATATCGTTTCCATTAATGAGAATATCCTACCGACTAGTTATATATAGCTCCAGGCAGGCGGCTCTCGACGTATGTGTAGGCAGACCGTGGTGATTACAAGGCGCGCGGGTTGCTTAGCTCTCAAGGGGCGCGGGGTCCCAAGCCTCCGTTCCCTCCCTCGAAATTCACCCTCACCTTATTCCTCGCTCCCTTTTACCTCCTTTTCGCCTCACCTTCCCCTCATCTCCATTAATGCGATGGGAATGTTTAAGAGGTCGCAACCGCCCTAGCTCCCCTATCCTTTCGTCACGCCCAAGGCCGCTTCTGCATTCTCTCTCCCGCCGTCTGCTCCTCCATTCCCACCATCTCAACGGGACGGCGTAGCTGGTGGACTTTTAATCTTCGGAAGACCCGAAAGGGGAAAAGGATGAGGAACACCACTCGCGTGTCTCCCGAGAGTAAGAAGGGGATGGTAGTTGGCTTCCTTTTCTCTCTGGCGGCCTTGCTACGGCGACCTTGACAACAAAAAAGAGTCGACACGACGATGTCGGTGGGGGTGTTTTTGAACGAAGGCTGGCTTTGTTGGATTAAAGCGGGGAAAGAAGAGGATTATTTTGCTCACCGGCTGCAGTGAATCGGAGAGGATGTTGATAGTCTTTTGTATGTGTCAGACTGTACTCGAGTGAGAGGAATGCCGCGTTTTTTCTGCCCTCGGACTTTGAGAGGTTTCCACCGATTTAGTTTCGAGACGTCTCGAAGATTGCATTATGGTACTATTTCTGGGTTCTCGTCTGAAAGAGAATAAAGAAGCGAAGGCTATCGGGAGTGAAACTGCAAGATTGAAGGTCTGAAGAGTGAGTTCCTTTGTAATTCCAATGAGACGTCAATTTTTCGACTAATCACGTTGGTGATTTCTCGGTTTATAAGAGATTGGGTTTGTTTCCTGCAAACTCTTCGTTTCTATTCTCATATCGATACTGGCTCTGTTAGAGTTACTTTTTTCTGAGTCCCGAACAGCTACACTGAATTATTCTTAACAAGAGATAAATCCGAGTTTTCTAAATATAAAGATGTCTGAGCAGTTTTATCATAATTAAATTTTTAAAACGGAAGAGTAGGGCGTAGTTTTGAAAAAATTAAGGTATAGGATGAACTTCAATCCGTAGGTTACCCTTAATGCGACCGATTTCTTAATAATCAATTAAGGAATACTTTGATAAAGTAAAAGACATTTCGATGGGTTTAAAGCCCTTTATAAAAATCTTGATTTAAACTAATGGAAACAATTAATTAGTTACGAGTTACTCGTATTTTAATAAGTTTCAGTCAAAATATCTTTTATCTTACTAATATAAGAAACATTATTTCCATTCATTGTTGCTTATCTTCTTATTCGCTTTCTTGTCAATACATTTTGTTAACCTAATTATCTCGATACTACTGTTGAAATATTTCTGAAATTCCCACCTATATTTTTCATTTTTAAATCTGTAGCACGTATTTTTTTACTTGAACTGGTAAAGAATCAAATATGATCTAAACTTATAGTTATTAGGTGTAATAATTCTCGCTAATAACTTCTTATGTGTGTTTAATTGTATCTAGAAACACGTGTTAACGATATAATGAGTTACATCATTAATTAACGTTTTCCCCACAGCTTTCGGCTTGCAAGGTATGATTTTAGTTGTGGAGCAATGGGTATTAAGGATGCTTTCTTTCATTCGATTTGTTTCAAGGTTAGAAATCTTCGCACACTCAGCTTTTACATCTTTGAGCATATAAGTACTTCTACTTACCTCATAATCTCATTAAAAAATTCCTTCGACAAAAATAAATTCATGGTTTTTATCCCATTCCTTACGAATTGAGACGTTGGAGGAAACGAACAGCTGCCATGACTTGAACGGTGAAAAAAGCAGCAGTCACGAGCACTCGTTCTTCGCTATATGGAATACTTTGATAAAGTAAAAGACATTTCGATGGGTTTAAAGCCCTTTATAAAAAACTGCTTTAATACGTCCTTGGGCGAATGCAGCAGTCGGGTGGGAAGGGGAGCGTCCAGCGGAGTCTCGAAGAATCACGGAGATGGAATATGTAGTGGCGTGGGTTCGGGGGAAGTGTGGGCGGTCGGCAGAAAATAGTCTTACGGGGAATAGGGGAAGTGAGGCAGGCAGATGAGAAAGGACCAATAGAGGAGGGGAAAGCCCGGAGCGAGAGTCCACGTCCTTGTGCATGTAACGACTTCTAAGGACGTCTGCTTCGTTTTATCACATGTCATTAAGAGTTTTTCACTCCGGTGAATCGTGCGCATGCAGGCGTACTTATTCATTCGGATATTTACATATTTCTAAGTCCCTCGTCCCATTTCTCCGCTTTCATCAGCCGGATACCAATTTTTCTCGCAGCCAAACAGGTTATTATTGTCTCCATCTTCGGGCTCGCTTTTAAACTGATGTTGTAAGCGATATCGAATGTCGGTGTTTTTTCCCGAACTTGATGTAATCGGAGCAAAAAATTGGTCCGTATGTGAAATTTTATGCGTGGATTGATCGGCTAATTAAGTTTATCAATTTATAGAATAAGTACTGTAACAAAATTTGATTGGATTCTGTGATTTCAATCGTTTAGTAATACGGATTTAGAGCATGATTACCTTGATTCAGGAGCTTATTAAATGATGGTTTATTGACGTTTCAATTTGTATCTGAAAGAAGGTAGTACTAGTAAGTAATTGGGTGAAAAATAAGTTTGTAGTCACGACTTGTCTTGACTTAAAACTAAGCGTGAAGGATTTAACCATCTTTCAATTCTTTTGTGCAGAAATGTTGAGCTATGATCGCTCCATCGATTTTAAGGATCGCTCAATGAAAAATATAATCACTTCAATCTGCTTGTAAAGAAATCTTTTCAGCTCACCAATGCTGTTACAATTACAGATATCTCAGATACCAATAGGCCTATAATTATTTCAACAAATGAAAGTCATTCAAATACATATAAGTTCGATGCTATAGTTATACAATCGAAGGAATGTATCACTGTTGTTTTAAGTTACTTAGAAACTTAGTAATTCAGCAAACCCTATAGAATAACACCAGGAATGGTCACCAAGAGTATTGCTTGGAATCACCTACTATGTACGCAGTTTAGAGATGTATCATTCGGGGTTCTTTATGAGAACATGTGGTAGTCTTGACTAATTGTTGTCATCTTAAAGTTGGAATACCTTGATGTGATTTCCTAACATTTAGGCTTCCTTGTTGCCGACTTTTGCCTAACATAGTCCTTGATTCTATAAATAAACTCGTCGCGCGTAATTCATTTACTTAACGCAATAATCTATCTATTTTCGCGCATCGGCTGGAAGGAAGCCACACTTTACTCCCCCTCTCTCCTTTTTTCGCATTCTTTTCTTCGCCTCTCCTTTCCACAACACGTGCATTCCTCTCTTCCTTTATGGAGCTTCTCCCAACCTCCTCGATGCAATCGCCCACTCCGCGGCCTCCTCTTGTAATTCATTTATTCTCCCTCCCGAACGATCTCATCTCGAAGATGCTTTATTTATCATAGATAGGCAACACGCGGTTCATTTTCCTGACTCTATAAATGCGCAAGATTGGTGAGAAGAATTTCGTTTGATGTAATCGAGGACATTATCGGAAGGTGGAGAGAATGAAGGAAGATTTTTTCTGATGGCTGCTTCAAGGTGTGTTACATAATCACGAGCTACTAAACTCTCCTCCTGGATTTCATATTAAAATGTGCGATTGAAAATTCATTGAAAAAACACCTGAAATCTGTAGATCGTTTTTTTTTAATGTGTAGTATGAGAACCTCGGGTTGTACGTGTAAAACATTGTGTTACGTGGATTACTTTTTAAGGATAATTTCGATGGAAAATATTGGAAATATTGTGAAACATTCCCAAGAACGCAAGTAAAATATCTATTTTAGGATAGAAAATACTTGGTGGCGTAAAAATAAGTCGAGGCATTATTAATTGGTTATAGATGTTGTTTTCCATCTTTGTGTTGTTGCCAATTTTTGGAAAGGAACCTACCGTAGATTTATATTCTAAAAATTACTCTATCCGCACTTCTACTTACCATTCACAGTATGTAGTATGTTGCAGCTATTGACGTTTAAGCTTTTCTGCCAAAAAAACTTTTTGGGTACCTTTTCGACAATATGGGACCAGAATGCTATTTCTGGTCTGTGTCATTGCTGCATTCACAATCATCAGCCGAATAATGTAGATATTTTGAGAGCTATACTTAAACCGTAGAACCCCTGAAAGGAGTAGCAGAATCAGATATTAAGGATACTTGGCTGTGGCAATTACTATTGAGAAGATTGAAACATTGAACTGTTTACTAACGATCTAATTTGGGGTAGTGTGTTGCAAATTTAAATAATTGTCTTTGTTTTAATATTGATCTTATTTATAAATCGTTTCTATTCCTAATTAAATGTAATTATGGCTATATGAAATTGGACAATCATTAATCATTAAATTATATTGATGGTTTTAACCTCTTCTTGCTTTTTAGAAGAATTTCACCAACAATTAAAGGTTGCGAAATAAAAAACTTGCAGGGATCGTACAATATGGGATTTCTTTCAGAAGTTACAACCACTGCCGTTGCGGATGGAGATTTCAACGCCCAAAACTATATCCTCTCTCAAAGCGCGCGAGAAAGAAATCGGATTCAACAGCGCCATCTCATCGAAAATTTCTCGGATTTGAAAGGTTAAAGAAGTCTCTAGGTCACTCCGCAACGTTTCTCTCGATCGCACCCATAACGTACGCACCATCTCTTTCCATCTCTATCCATGCGTGTCCCGAGCATCATGATATCTGCCTTCTAACTCTACCCTTCCTCACTTCACATATATCACCGAATCTATCCTCTCTTGGCACATTATTCTTTGCCCACCTCTTCTCCAACTTTTTCCTCTCTTGAGCCTTTTCCTCCTCCCCTTCCCTGTATCTCCCAAAGATCTCTGGCTCCTCCGTATGGAAAGACACGAGCGAGTAGAAGAGGTGTCGTGGGAGGGGACGAGTTTAGGGATAGGGCTTGTTTACAGAGATGCTGAGATTCTTCCTTTTTCCTCGTACTTTTACGTCTCTTTTCCTTTTATCTTTCATCGATAGTGAGGGTCATATTCCCTAGTAGATGAAAGAAACTCACGGGGTACCGCAGGCATTAGTTCTAGATCCCTTTCCGTTCTTTGTTTACATTAACTTCCACGTTTTCGCTTATTTTAGTCCTCCCCTCTGTTTTCCTTTCCTCTATCTATCCTTCACCCCTCATTGTTTTTTTCCTCCGCATTATCTGCTTTATCTGCCGAGCGCACACATGACAGCCCTTGACCCTCTAGAACCATTTCCCAAGATCCCCTCATATCTTTCGCGAATTCTCGTACAAAAACACGATGCCCTCCGGTGAAATACTTTTTTTCTCGTCGTGTGCGTCTGAATCGTTGAATTATGCGATGGGAGTGTTATGTAGTACCTAGCCATTAGCGATTGAGATCATCAACCTTTGAATTATTTCTCAACCTAAACGGTCTCGAATTGCGGGTTGGTTTTTCTCGAAATGCTAGTACTCATGTCTGAATAAGCATTTTTGTGCAAAACTGACCTCCTCAAAGACAGTCATCCCTTATCTGTCACAACTGATTTCTTTGCTTTTTCACATTTATCCCAAATCCTTTGGAGAGAAACACGATATCCAAAACCAGCTTGTATTTTGATTGTTAGTGAGTAATGAAAACGAATGGTCGGTAATACAGTGAAGTTGTTACATCTTTCTTAAATTCTTGTTGTTGTTATTTCTTATCTAATATTCTTGTTAACTGCTATGGGAAATTTTGTTGTCATATCAGTTTTCTGTAGTTTCGACTTCTCTTCTTGCCTTGGCAGAAAGAATTTAAAAGGCTTGGGTCGATAATTATATCAGATTACGTAGTTATTCGGGTGAGGAAAATTATATGAATAGTAGTTTATTAAAGTTAAGTTTTCCTTTAAAACCTATAGTAAAGTATGCGAGCAACTTTTGCATCATCTCAATAATCGTCAGTTTGTTATCGCTTATCTCTGATCGGAATAAGAGAGAAAGATATATTACATCTGACTGTATCGGTTCTGAGCAAGTTTCAAGAACGTTGTTTGTAAGATTTATGGAAAATCTCCAAAGTGTGCTACGTTTAAGTTTCTTTTAGCTATCCTGGTCCTCATTCTTTCATTTCTAAATATGAATTCAGTATTTAACATCCAAATGATGTTGGAAGCAACCACGGAATTCAAAAACATGTTAGATGAATAGAAAATACCGTTTTTCCTACTTCCGCGACGGAAAAATACGCGTTAGAAGGAGATGTTTACGGCGATTCCCTGAGGTATGTAGGGCAAATGGGAGAAGGATGTTAAAATTTCGGGTTACATACCGTCGTGCATCTCGGGGTAGGATGCGAGTGGCATTAGATATTGGAAAATGGAGATAGAGAGGCAGAATGGAATAGGAGGAAGAATGGTTAAAAGGGGAACCAACCGTGAAACTCTTTTTCATCCTTATCGCGATCCGCATCCACGATTTGCTCCGTGATTTGCAGTTGGTCCGTGAAATGGAGGGAAACGATCCTTTGTAGAGGTCGAAGAGAAGGCAGAGGGAGCCACGAGAAGCTTTCAAGATGATCCGCCGCATTTGGGAAAAGTATTTTTTATATATTAGACGGTGCCTTGTAATTCCCTTAATCATCTCAAATGCGGAAACGTTGCTTGCCTCGGAATCACGAAAAATGGATTTCCGGGGGAGTAGGTTGACGAGATGAGGAAGCTTTGATTGATTTTAATCATACATTTCTGTCGGGGACAACGGTGGGAAAGCAAGGTAAGGAAATATGTGAAGCAATTTGTTGTCCGCTAAAATCCCTATGGAAAATAAACCGACAATAATGAATGCTAGTTGATCTTTAATAATTCGATACCACTCGTTGCCCTTAAAGGTGTTATTACTATCTGTATTGTTAATTTGATTATTTTATCATTATTTTTCTTTTTAGAAACCTTCTCATGCCTAAGATTTTCCAAGTTTTTTTCCATATTGAAATCCCGCTCCCGAAAATTCTAAAAGAAAACGGAAGTCGATGCCCTGTTTTTGTCATAAATAGGTTCAAATATGTAATGCGTGACTAATTTGTTAACTGAATTCAAAGTACATGGAATGCATCTGCTACTTTAAAATGTCAGAGTTATGAATTTTTAACGGTACGATTTCTACCTTTATAGGTACAAGGAATATTTGTAAGGCGAAAGCCGTAAGTAAATTAACAAAATGAAAACGAAGCGCATGGCGGTGTAAATGCAAGTTCCCAAATTAGAAAATTTTTCTCGTGAAGAGTTGAACTGGATTTCCTGAATTTCCCATGCGTTATTGTTCCTATAATGGTCCGGAGAAGCGGTAGATTTATTTGATGAGCTGCTCGCCCATAAATCATTTGCCCTTTCCGTGCTCAGTGACGTTGCTTGTCCGTGACTTTGGAAGCGGAGGGAGGATTCCATCAAAAGCCATTCCGTTTTGCCACAGTCGTTTCTTTAGCTTCGCTTCCAACTTCGAATGCTCTTGCCTTCTTCTCTCCTCCCGTGATCCTCCACTTCTGACCTTTCGGGCGCGTGTTGTTGACCTCTAGCGGTGCGATCGTGATTTGCAGTGCAGAAGGGGCCGTGGGAGGAAGAGTTTAAGGAGGAATGTTTTGTGGTATACGGTATCAGTCTTATTTCACCAGTCGAAATCTGCCCCACAAAAGATGCCTGTGCATCATATCTTGTCAGAGGTTCGGCCAATGACGGAATCAGTTTTGCTACTAATGAACGCAATGGTCTTTCACGAATTTTTGTGAAGATTTGAAAACACCCTCCTTGCTGAAATATGGAATTCTATTCCGTAAACTTGCTTCTTCACTCGTACTATTTTCCTTAATTCATCCTCTTCCTTTATTTATACGTTTACATTAGTTTAGGTATGAGTATCCTAGGTAGCCTATAATGTCTTCCAACGCATCCATCAACAGAAACCATAAATAATGAAGCCAGAGTTGAATAGTTAAACTTTATTATGCATTCTCTTAGAAAACTTTGAGGGCGTTCTTGAAGATTACATGATAATTAAAATTAAAATCAGTTTGAAATTTGTTTAGTTTTTGTTTAAAGCGTGTAAAGTAATTACGGTATTTTTATACGAGGCTAGGACATGGCATAGATCGATTTTGTGTTCTATCCATACGGAAATTGATAAGGTTAGTTCAAATTCAAGCTATAGAACAGTAAGGGTAACCATCTAAACCTTATGACAAAGCATGAAACTTGTCACCTGTCCAGATTTTGTATCGATTCGATGAAAGCAACCCGCCTTTCATCCATGTTTCGTTTGAACAAGTTCAGATGAATCATGTCTACTTACTGAAATTCCCTTAAACATTCTCAAACTCCAAATAGCTCATACATATTATCCTGGCATTCTCACGCTGTATGTTTCGTCCAGGATACTCGTAATCCTTTGACTTTGAGACGATGTAATATTCGCGCTAAACTTTTTATGAAATTGGATAGTGAAAAATATTTGTAGCCGTTGAGGTTAATTCACAGAATGTAGTTTTATGCTGAAGGTTACACATATATTTATACACAGTTTATTCACTAGTTAAAATTAGGCTACAAATGGATAACTAATTTTATTAAGCTAACGGGTTTTAATTAAAGATATCATATTTAGAAAGACAATAAATAATATTTAGGTTTATGAAAGGACAAGTAATAGATATTTGATGAAGCCTTTTTTGAATGTAATAGTAAAGAATGATTTTTAAGGAAATGAGAGAGTTGGCATTGAATTTTTTCGTTTCTTCTCTTTAATTTAAGTTGCATTTTCACTTTCTTCAATACCGCTCTATATCTAGACGAATTGTAGGAAGGAAAAGGCCACCAGTGGTACTAGTAGTTTAATCATCATTAGAAAATAGCTGGAAATTATGTCTCGTCATTGTATTTTCGCAATTAATATAATTCATTCTCTACATTTACATAAATACCCCGCAAGCCGCCTTTCGGCGTGTGTGAATGAAGGGAATTTTACCGTCTACATCTCTCTTAAATGCGGATACCCATTTTTTTTTTCTTGCAATAAGACCAAATTCGTATTACTAACTGTATAAGAATCGGTTATATTGACAAACGGATGTGCTGGATCATCCTATAAACCCTTTCCGCAATATTTCACATCCGCTAAACAATTCCTTCGCATTCTATCATTACAGTTGATTCATATCATAACATGGATGATTTCCTATTCAATCCTTTGTTTCCTCTAAATTTATTTCCTCGTGGACGTGGTACTGCGCAATCCTTTTTTTCTCTCACGTTCGTTCAAAAGTTCAGCGATTTGCTCTGTGCCTCCTCTAGTTTGTTCTCACTCCGAAGAGGAAAAATCGAGGCCATTTTGACCTATTTGTCCCGGAACAATAAGGTGATAAATTAAATCTCCGTCATGCTCTAGCTGCGAAATGCATAATCTTTGAAATCGCTCTCCGTAGCTTCGTCGTTGTCACTTATCGTAACTCGTCGGTGGGCGTTTATCTTTGGAAAAAACATTGATTTCGTAACGTGTGTCCGATGTCGAAAGATCGAGGATGCCATTCCTCATTTGTGATTTGTAAACAGCGAAATGTGCCATCATTATATGATCGAATGGAAGTGAAGAAAGACGTCACCGCGTCACACTTTTAGCCGTTGCAACGATAAAAAATTGTTGTCTTTAGATAGAAATTCCAATTCTAATAATTTGACTCATTGTTTTACCTAGCCACACCTTATTGCCTCACTTTCATCGTTTGACTTATTTGTGAATCACGTTATATTCTTTATTAGTCATTAAGTGCCTATATGTGTTTAAGATGCGCTTTACTGCCGATTATTGGGGAAAGTTTTTCAGTTGTGCTCCCCGGATAATCCCTGATAGTGTGCCGCGGAAACTCGGAATTTGAAACCATAACGTACAGTAGAATTGTAGACAAACATTTTCATGAATTTAATTAGAATAAATTTCTTAGTTCAAGTTCTAAGAATTTAGTTTTATTTTATTGAATTCGGTAGAATTTTGTTATTAATTTCATTTCAGGGTAACTATTAATTGCAGCAAATTAAAATTAGAGTGGAAATGAATCCATTATGGGATCTTAATCACAGAATAATAAGTGACGGTGAAATATTCTACGAAGAATCATATTTATGACACATTTCGGTCTTTTACTCAAATGATGGCAGTAAAGGTAACCTGCATTACACGTATCATATTACATTTTTACATCACATTTCCAGTGGTAGTTGCTATTTCAAGAATTTTAAAACACGTTTCAATTTAAATTTAAAATTTGGAAAGAATACAACCGCCGTTTATGATTTAAAATAATGTACAGTGCAATTCAAAACGTCTTTATTGGTCGAAAGTGGGACTATGAATTCCAATTTTCCGTAATTTAATGTGTGTGTTCACCCAAATTGAAACTTTAGGGTACTTTTCAAATTCGTGAAAATCATTGTTGTTTTTAATGTATTCATTGTTTATGGAAGGGTGCGATGAAATAAAAAATCAAGTCGTAGGGCGTAGTCGTAGTCTGCGTATTGTTATTTCATCATTGGTTCATCAGCTATTCTCTCGACTTTTAATTGTGAAGGTAGCATTAGTTTTATTTTCCTGGCTTGTTTATGGAGATATAACATTCACTGAACTATATTGGCTGGTCAAAATATTTTAGGTTTACACTTTATTTTTCTTTTCAAAGGATACCTAAGCAATATTCGTCTGCTTCTGGGTTTTAGTAGGAGGATCTTTATAGATTAATATACATACAATCATATAGGTAATCTTAACGGAAAGATTGTCTCAGAACTGAACAAATGGAGAGTTTAATTCGTCTGAAAACCTTTCTATAATATAAAATTTTTCTATGAGCTTCATTCTATTATGCCAGATCTGGGAAGACTAAATATATTGCACTTCGTAATTTCTCCTCGCTTTTTAATAAGATTAATCTGTAATTTTTACATTTTCTAATTTCGCGCTTTTTTTCTGCCTTTGACCGTCTAAACCTGGTACAACCAAGTAAATCATCTCATCCTAAAATTATCGTTTTTAAATCGTAAACAAAAAACCTGCAATCGTAAATAGAGACCCAGTTCTAGTCATCTACTTCAATTCCACGAACATCCCCTCATTTATCGCATCTACACAAACCCCCCTTAAAGAATCCTTCACGCATCACATAAATCCAGCCTCAAACCTCGTGGTTTTCTTTTCCTATCCTACGATGCCGTTTGACGAATGTCCCTAAACGGGAATCCATCGGGCATGCGGGTCCATCGGAAATTACGATCACGAATCGAGCAACCTCCTCCCTTTTTATAAAGACATTGACACTCGTCCGACTCGCTTTGCCCCCTCCACCCTCGCCAATCTCTTTCTCCTCCCATCGCATGACTTCTCTCACGGACGTCACCCTACCCACTCGTCCGCTTCTGGGAAACTTGGAGATGCGAGCGTCGCCGGAGGACAGACGGGGGTTGTGCATTTTGTGGCGGTACCAGAGGACGTTCTTAAGGGGAGGAGAAGGATTGCCGAGGACCGTCTCGTGTCCTTGAGGGACGTGTCTGTCGCAGGGGGGAGAGGACCCTGTCCCGCGAGGAATTTTCCCCCGGTGCACTTCCTCATCCTATGTGTGGGCGTCCCCTTTTATTTTTTATTTCGCTCTCCGAAAATCTTTTCGGAACACGTACGAGCATTCCCGAAGGTATGCCTTTCCCACTCCTGCCATTCCTCCAAGACCAAACTGCCTCTCCGTTCCCTTTGCGGATCGGGATTATTTTTTTGCGCTCCTTAAAGAGCGTAACGCGGGTAAAAGGAAGGGATAGATGATGGAAGGACGGAATAGTGGTTGATTGCCTTGTTATCCTCCTCTTCCTCTCCCCTGGAGTTTCCATTTTGCGGCGCGGGTGTGCTTGTAATGCGTCGGCGTGGGACGGTGTAGATAAGGAGACTTTGACGATCCGGCGAGGAATGCGGGAAATGTAAGGATGATAAGGATATTTGCAAAGTAATTTATAATCTACACTTCTGCCACGGAATTATAACGTTGTTGGTTTGTGATTGGGAAGATAAAGACATGGAGCTGAAGAATGCAGAATATAAAGGGGGAAAATTGTTTTTTTTTTTCTTTTATAACTAGGCGCACTAGGCACTAACTCATCCATATGAAGGGTCTCAGTAAAACTGCACTAATAAATTCTCGATAGCAAATTGTTCTGGTTTTTCACTTCAAGAAACAGTTTTATATTTTTTAAGCCAGTCTACATCATAAGTCTACATAATACGTATGTTTATGGAATACATTTGTTTACGTCACTTTATAATTTTAACATTCCCTGTAATTGATAGAAATACTGCGTATTGTACTTCAAAACTTGTTTGTTTATTCTTGCTATAGTTAAGCGACTGAGATTTCTATGGATCGAATCGAAATGGAAAAATCGAATTGTTACCCACAATTCCAAGTGGGGACCTCAATATGATCTTCGCGCCTAGGGTCTCTGTCAGCATAAATGCGTCTCTGCTTGGGAGTTGTCTATCATGGCATTAAAAGTAGTAGTAATAGAAAAAGGAAGATAAACTCAAACGAAATATGCTTAACTAAATTACGGTGATTTATTGTATAGATCAATGTTTGAGTAATATTAGCTCGTAGGGAGTGAAATAAAAAGTATTATTCATTCATTTTGTCGTCATATGGAAGTAAACAGGTGGCGGTCCAAAATCGGAGGGATAATAGCGGATAGAAAACCGCAAAATGACTTGTCAGTCAGTGGAATTTTTGAACTATTCTCGAGCTAAGAAATAAGTACACACTGCATTTACGTAAAAATGTCATTCGTAAACGAACTTTGAAGTATAAAGCTTCAAAATGTATCGCTAGTCTAAGCGGTGTCCTTTACTATAACGTCAATTTCATGTTTAATCATTTAGCTCTCGGTTGCGGTTGATACCTTTCGGGATCATACCCCGTTCATGAAATATAACGAGTCGCATCCTTTAATATGTAGACATTTTAAATCTTGATTGGTTTCCCACTTTAGCACTCTTATCTAAATCAATAATGAAAAATCCATTACCAATTATCTCAGAATTCCACCGGTTATAGTTCTATTTATTACACGGGTATCTTTAGGAATCCTTACCTTAAGTCCCTAATAATTGATTTTTTAAAGCACTCTTAAGTTGCGGGAGATTACCACAACTTCGGAATTCGAAACTTCACGAGAGAGGGCGTGCAAATATTTGAACGTCAAGAATAAATCTTTCATAAAACTTTAATGGAGCTTCACTCAAGTACTCACGCCGTTTTCCGAACCTTGGATAGTAATGGATTTTCCGGTTCATTCCATAGCTGATTTTTTCCCGCGCGGAATTCGCTTGTGTCCTCACCTGGGGGCCATTAATGCATCGTCTTACCACTATAACCTTACTTTCTTCCGCCTTCTATTCCTTTAATAATTCGACGGAAATTGGGAAGGCTCCTTTTTTTATCTCGCCAGAAAAAGGATAGTCATTCATTCTCCTGCTACACCCTCTTCCTCCTCAAATCTCTCTGCCTTTCAAAAACAGCTTCGCTTCCTTTTTACCGCAGCACATGCCTTCTTCTTTAGCATAAAGCCGTTGCAAAAAAAGATCGAGAGAAGGCACTTCCGCGGCAAAAGTGTTCCTGGGAGGGCTTTTAATTACGGGCGTTATTCTTAATGTTTCGGGCAAATTATCTCGGGGCAATCTCAGGCGGAATAGGATGAAGCGTTGTCCAGGATATTTCTCATTGCTACGGCGGGGATAATTGCGTGGCCATGTTTACTGATTGCTTGGATAGATTTAAAAATATTTAGGTGGTTTATAATTCAGCAAATATCTTTTGTGAGCTCCCACCCAATAGCGGATACGGTTGTTGCAATAGTCGGAGAGATGTTTTAGGGAAAAGAAGATGGTATCGTTGGGTGTATTATCTCCCTAAGGCGGATGCCTATATATAAATGCCTGGAACGCATGACTGTGATTTTCTTATCGGTCCATTCTTTGAAAATGACGGTTTTTTATCGTAAACGATATTTACATTAAGGAGAAAAGATTATTGCAGATGTTTACATTTCCGAAAGGAGACGTATTATCAATTCAGAATTAAGGAATTTCCTCTTACATCCGTTGACGATGACGTGTCTAACTGTAAGTTGATGCTATCGCTGAAAACGTTCGTTTAGGTGGGCAAAGGCGATGTAGGGGTTTCCCACCAGCAATACGTATTGAGATTTTCTACTACCATTTGGCTAGTAGATCTATACAACTTAGGAAGTCTTAGATTGTATGATGATAGTGATATATAGTATAATAGACTACGTTGAATGTACATATGATGTTTATTCTATGTTGTTTTCTAAAATGTCCTTTGCGCATTGATAATCGATTACAGATATTTAAAGGAATCTAACTACTTTTCTACCTCAGTATGATTTGCCAAAGAGTTGACTTTCAAGAAATGAAGTCAGCTCTTGCTTCATCCTAGGAAGCCATAGCCCGTCCTCGTATAAAATTGGAATCACTCATATTTAATGGAACAAAACTCTTATTGCCATTTTTATCTTGAGACAGAATTTATAATGTAGTATAACCAGCCTTCATTAATTTTTCAGTGACCATGCAAAACAAAAGGTTCTATAAACTTCACAGATTCAGGTGAAGTATTGTTAAAATCTATGGTTCTATGCTTTTCCGCTATTGCACTTCTTTTAGACTCAACATTCAACGATATTCTAATTGTAGACACTTATGTGTTTAAAATTCTTGAGTAAAAGTTGCTCTTACGCAGATTTTATATCCTTAGAGCGCATTATCGGTTTGATGTCGCCACCATTTCTCAAGTATGATTTATTTTTATTTTAAAGTTCTTACATTTGCTATTAATATGAGCGTTTTTCTATTCATCGTAAGTTTTTGCTGTTATATTTTAACTTGGACATATCTGCTTGTTTTAAGCTGAAATCTAGCGAACAGATAAATCATTGAAAATTATGTACATTAACTTCTGAAGTTTAGTGGTTTGTTGTTACCTTGATGTTTGGAAATCCACATAAACTAAAATGAATTTCTTTATCATGTGAAATTGACCTTATGGTGTGTATCCGAGTTTATAATATAAAAATGTATCCTAACGGGAGCGAAGTCAGAATTCCTCCAAACCTCGAGGTCAATTATCCTTGATTAAAAATGGGGGGCGCGTCTCAGTGAGAGAAAAAGAAATGGCTTGTTTTGGAGAAGCGATGACATGTTTAGGAAGCGGGAAGGGTTAGAATGTAGCGCACGGGCGAAGGTTTATGGGAACGCTTTATTCCTCTTAAATCTCTCTTTCTTCCTCCTCGCATACGTCCATCCTTCAAATCTCATGCCATCTTACATCATCCTTCCAAAAGCCTTCATCCTCCTCACGAAATTCCTTCCGAAATTTGTCCCTCTCCGCTTCTTCTTACCTTCCCTATCTTTCCGTATCTTCCTTCTTACACTCCTTCCCATCTTTAACCCCTTCTCCCTGCAATCGTCGTCGTCAATCACTGATTTCGAGAGCCGCCAAACATACGAAGTTTTTGCGATTTGCGGAAGAAGTTTCTGGTGTTTTTCGATCGGAAGACTTGCGCTGGAAGGGGTCGTCGCCCTCAAGCGGGGAGCGAGGGAACTAAAAGCGCTGCTCTGGGGAAAGAAAGATGCCCACGTCTTCCATTCTCTTTCTCCAATTTCGAGGAAATCACAAATTTCTACGTTCGATTACATCCTCGCTCACCTTTCAGAAGTCGAAGCAGACCGTGATGTTGCGGATAAATTGAGGGTGTAGGTCGCCGTAAGAAAAAACGTGATCTTTCCGAGGACCCTTTTTCTTTATTCATTTTCTCTAATGAAAGCGGTCCGTAGTTTGAGCTGCATCACGAGAACCGCTTCGTTGTCTGTTGTTTGTACTATGTACTTCTTTGTATGTACCGTTTCTTTTTCATTTTAAGTCTTCTGATATATATGGAATACTTAAAGATAACGAAGTAATTTTAGTTTTTGGGCTAAATAATGTTAGCAATTAATCGTGCAGTGAATTAACAGTAGGCCGGAAGTCCGAAATCGTTATCGATTCTCTAAAAGTTATAATCCTTATTCCTTTGGCAGTGCTTTTTAGAAATGGTGGTATTTAAACATCAGAAAATTCTCATTTTCCATAGTAAATTTTTAATAATTAAAGATTCTAATGAAATATTCAAAGATATTGGGTCAAAAATTCCCTCATATATGATTCCATTCTACTCCATTTTCGTGGTTAATCGATTTCAATTAAATTTATTTAGAGTCGTGTCATTATTGTAACGTATATTAATGCTATGAAACTTGATGACTCCATGATTTCAGTCCAGTATCAGCGAGTACTATTATTTGAAAATACAAATTTCCTCGTTTGCAATCATTCCTAAATGATTGTAAATGCCATGGTCAGAACTTGAAGGGAATTGTTCCTGCCTTGCTTTGTAGGAAAGAATGAACAGAGAAATTTGAGGAGAGACTTTAACTTTGCGATAGAGATGGAAAGCAGGAGAAAATAGATCGGTAGAGAGTTGAAGAGAGGTAAATAATGGGAGGATTCAGACTATGAAGAATGTCTGCATTGTGATGCATAATTTAAATCTTTCGTCTTCATGTAAGTTATATTGATTGCCTACGGGAGGTTTTTGGAGGGGTTTCCCTACCGTCCTTGGGCAAATGCCGGGCANAAACAGCTATAAAATTTCCTCTCCCACATTATTTCTTATGCATACTATCTTTTAGACGGAAATCCATTTACCATGTCGTCGATAGTAGCCCAACGCCTGCCTTGCTTTGTAGGAAAGAATGAACAGAGAAATTTGAGGAGAGACTTTAACTTTGCGATAGAGATGGAAAGCAGGAGAAAATAGATCGGTAGAGAGTTGAAGAGAGGTAAATAATGGGAGGATTCAGACTATGAAGAATGTCTGCATTGTGATGCATAATTTAAATCTTTCGTCTTCATGTAAGTTATATACGATACAAAGCAGATTTTCAGTGAAGAACTGATAACGTTTTGTGGTACGGTGTTAGTTGAGAAGGATTCTGCTTGCAGGAAAAGATAAAATCGTTTGAGAAATTCACTTGAATATTAGATTCGGTTAAGTAAACGAATACTTTTCCTTAAAGGACTCCATATATGTGTTGTTACAGAGACATTTCTTCAGTTATAAGTGGACATAATGTCAATGGCTTATCTTCATATCTTGTTAGACCCATTGGAATCTTTATATATTTATAATTTAGTGTTTTAGTACGTTTAACATTTAGCTGTTTCATTTAGTTCAGTCATGTGTAAATTACTATTCTATAGGAGACAGAGACAAAATCGTTATCAGTTTTGTTTCTTTATAAGTACTACTTGATATCATCATTGAGCAGAAAGTATTAAAATGTCTGGATACATTTTATTTCTAGGTGGCTGTATTTTTTATCGCTGTCTTTCTATTGATCTAAACCTAAGGAGAATTTACTCGTATTTTCAAATATTTGACAACTCTCCAACTGTTATCAGGAGATGCATTTATTTACATACGCTTGGTTATCATCTAGAATCCAATATTACTTATTTAAAATCCCTTCTTGTAGAAAAGTCACGTTTGTCTCTTTTAACCTTGAAGACGTAATTCCTTTTCCTGGACATACCTTCTCCTTTGCGTTAAAGATCAAGGCATCTTTTTTCAAAGAAGGCTGAGCTTTACTTGCCAAGTATTTGACATGCCTCACACAACCACAATGCAACTTTGTTTTAAAGTGCTTCATGGCTGATCCTTGGACTTACTTTGCGAATAACTTCGAAAGAATTTCCGGTAGGAAGATGCTTTATTATCAACCAATTTTTAAACCAGTAAAATTTTCTTTCCTGGAGGAAAGTAATTCCTTAAATTTTAAAACCTGTGATTGGATAACCTGTGATTGTATAAATTGTCCAATAAGTACAAATTTGAGAATCCACATTAGTAAAAATCGGATAGTCATCTTTGTTATTGATGTTTCACATCACACCATTTCGTATAATTTATTTAACTAACGTAAAAACAGTAAATATAGTCTAAAATTTAATGTTAGTGTAATTAACAAATCAAGTTCATTAGATCTTCCAGCTCTTAACGGTGCTTTTATTTTCATTTTATAGTCATTCGTCAGATTCAAGGTGCAGCTTTTATTCTTGTATAAGAAAAAGAAAAGGGTTTATTATTTTATTTGCTATCAGATTCCATATCTTCGTTTTAAGTTATACCAGCTTCCACGCGTGATTGTGTTTCTAGTTAAATGCTTGAAGTATTGATTTTATAATGAGAAAGATCCGTCACATTTTTATATACATATTTCCAACTCGTGTCAAGAATGAATTTCCAGTAATTTAAATGAATATAACGTGAAACAGCTTTTAACTATTTTTTTGATCAATACTTGGTCTCATTATTGAAGGATGCTTGCTTCAGTTCCGTTCGGCACAAAACTGCTAATGTTTTCATACTCGTTCGGATGGATATGTAAACATTTGCGAAGCAAAGATGATTCTGAATTCGGAAACGACCTTACGGCGTTTCGTGGGATCCTTCGAAGTAGCCGATGGAGGCAACGAAGACGCCGACCCGGTCCGGAGTGGGCCCTCAATCCTCTCCTCCTTCCGTGGACCCACGAATTATTGTCGCGGAATGTGGCCGCTCCTATTATTTCGTTTACATTCTCTTGCTCATTACGCTTGCCACGGCCCACCTGCGCCCTCTCTGCTTCTTCCGCGATGGCATGTAGCCCTTGCGATTCCAGAGGACATTTGGCAGGAGAAGCACGTGCAGAAACGGCGGGCGTTGAGAGGGGGCAATGGGGAGGAGGAGAGCAAGGACATTGACGGGCAATCACCCATTCCTCCCGAAATTTTTTGGAGTCGAGGCATGTCCCTCCGACTATCCAGTCTCTTTTTGCGCTGAGCTTCGTTCTCACTCCACTGCTACCGCCTTTGGGAAAAGAGCACTTCGACCTCTTCTACCACCTAACTTCCCGTTCCATTCCCCATTCTTTCCTTCTCTGTCTAAAACAACGAAGAAGCAAGTATCTCGATATCCCTCCCCCTTCGTCATTCCACCTATATCATCTCTACTTCTTCCGCAAACCGCCCCTCCCACTTTTCGACCGATCCTTCCCTTCGTTTTTGTTTAGAAGGAGAGAGAAAGTCCGCGGCTTTCTTTCGTTATTTTGTCGTTTTCCGAATTTTTGAACTGTTTATGGATTTTGCGGAGGTCGAAGATGGATATGTTGCCGCAAGAACCGGAAAACCCGTTGCATTTACCACAAGGAGGTGGTGAAAGTTCGAAGAACTTGCAAGAGTTCTCGTTAAATTTTCGGTAAGAGCTAAGACAACTATTGGATAAAGGACGTTTTGCTTGGTAGCAAACACCTTATTCATCAGGATGTATTTTCTAAAGTATCACATGAAAACATGCATCAGTGGTGCACCGAGTAGCATACCGAAATGGTTTGCTACGCATCCGATGTTGAAGTGTTACGTGTATTTTCGGTTTCTATTTAATCACTATCGTTCGTGCTTGTTCTCAAGGGTAATATACCAATCTTCAGGTTTTTACAGCACTACATTAAATACATGTGAAACTGCTTTCTAAATGATAATATCCTATAACTAATACACCTAAAACCGTTTCCAGCCTAGGATGGAATACCATTAAGTTTTTTGTCACTTGTTCCTTATTTTCATAAACAATTCATTAAAAATATAAGCAATTCTTTCATAAATACTTCTACAGATTAATTAATCTTCGCCCGAAGAATTATTAGGCGAGACTCAAGCGTTATTCGTATTTGTTTTCCTACTTCTCCTCCTCATGTATATTCTTATTCTAAACGTTTTCTTTAATCCATAAGAATTATTTTCGTTTGGGACAAATAAAGGATTTGTGGACAATCTAAATAAATCTATGCAATTGAAATGAACCAGATAAAAGGGTCTGGAGAAATGAAAGATTTTCTTTCCACTTCGACGTCATATGTGAAGTAATTTATGTATGAGAAAGGAAACTATTCTTTGTCTCCTCTTACGTCGTTTCGTAATCACAATGTATAAAATAGTAGAGATTTTATTGAACTGAAAACAGCTATAAAATTTCCTCTCCCACATTATTTCTTATGCATACTATCTTTTAGACGGAAATCCATTTACCATGTCGTCGATAGTAGCCCAACGAGAAGATCATACATGCAACTCGTGTTCATTTACTTGAATGAAAACGTTTGCAACTGTGCGTATGATATGAAGAATATGCAACATTTTTCGTGAAGCTTTACCCTTCCCTCCGAAAAGATTATTTCCACGATCCCGAGAGCGCGTACTGAAGGAAGCCATAGAATTAATTCTACTTTCACTCTTCCATGATTTTCACTGGGACGACATTCTTGCACCCCCGCCACGATAATGCTATGGCCATACCCATAAACCTGTTACGCGAGCATGAATGCTTGGATTTCCGCAATTCAGTCAAATACTTAAGGGGCCTCTCATATTTTACATTTTTGCTCAGAGGAAAGAAACTTTTGAAACAGCTTTATCACTGATTATTTTCATAGATCACGTAATTTTTGCAGATGAACCAGTTTGGTACTATCGTACATTTTATGTTTTCATTTAATTCCATTTTTCTGATAACGGTAGGTATGATGAGAAAGTAGTGTATGAACAACCTTTTTTCAGCATGACACAATTCCGAAATCTTAGCTAACAGCTCTAACAACAATTTTAGGAGCTAGAATGAGCTTATTTTACAAATTTATCGCTGGAAGAATATAGTATTTATAGAAATTAAGCATATTTTTATGTTAGAGATTAATCTAATGAATGAAATGATGGTTTTTGTATATGGCATTGAATTAATGACCGTTAGTAGACTAATATTTAAGATAACATTTAGATGTATGAAATCTAATACTAATGTTCCCTAACAGCGAGGTGAGGCCAAAACGACCTCTCTTCCATCTAACATCCTGATTTCAAACTTCTACACCAGTACACAACTGACTACAATTGACTCACACATAGAAAAATGAATCAGTACATTCTAACAAACAGACGAATATTAGATATTAGAATATTGACGCAGAGCATAGATAGTCTAATAGACAAACTAGTCGATAAATAAATCTAAGGATATTTGTTGTTATATCAAATGAGTTTGAAGATGCATTTAATTATAATTTTATTGGCTGGTAATGAAGGCATTTGATAAGGTTCCCTTTATGAGGATCATAAATCATCTTTAATTACCTTAGAAAATTATGAGGTGATTTTGTCTCTCGCCTTGCAGTCAAGAGTACGTTATTCATTTTCTCCTGCTAGGAAAGCTCACTGGGGAAAAGTTCTTAATAATCATAATGTATCGACGCGATTGTCTCAGAGCATCGAATTACTTTATCTCGACAAGAATCTTACATAAATAGAAGACGATCGGATAATCCTATTTGAATCCGAGGCTATTATTAGTCTCCCAGCCATGAAATATGTACGCAAAACCATGCAAGAGCTTCGACTTTTATTGCTCTCGGCATTATCCGCATCTACCAGTCTCTTTTTATGCCTTTAAGAGGCACCTTCATTTTCCTTGATCGAGTCTTCTTTCTTCTCAATCTTGCCTCTCCTTCTCAATCATTCTTTAGTATCCTCGGCAACGGAGAGAGTTTCCACCGCGCCTTATATCCTTGCACTTTCACTCGCAAGTCCTTAACTCCCACCATCCTATCAGCGATCCTCAAAAGCTGTTAACTGTAGGCGAGATGGACTTCTTTATGATCCTATCTTCCACGCGTAAAAGCCAACCTCTCTTAAACCTCGTTTTTCCTTCCTCGTTTACCTCGTACTGCGCATTACGTTCACGTTGCAAGTACGAAGGAAGTGTTACACCGCTGAAAAAATTAGGCCTGAAATGTTCATGACCGCGCGTTTTAGGCGTAGTTACTCCTAAAGCGCGGGTGTCGATATTACGTCGGTATTCTCGTCCATCTCTTTTTCGAAGTCTGAATGATTTCCACTTGTGTTCTCTTGATATCAAGGTACATAGATGGATTTTAGTAGGAAAGTTATCTAACCAGGGACTCGTATTACTCCAATTCTTATTTTAAGAATCTATTTTCCTAATTTTTTAAGCCTGAATGTATTTTTCTTTGTGAATATGAAGCACATTCTTTAAATACGATGACGACAAACAAGTGATAGGGAGCCATTTTTGTCGAAAGTCGACCATGAAACCATCAGTTTGCATCGGAAAGTGTGAGTGTGAGTGTTGCCTGTTTACAAAAAGTCCGACAGCGAGATATTTCGATGGAGAATTATTTTAATCGTCATGTAAGCTATAAGAGGATATTTCTTATTTTATTCTCATCTGATCATTATTTCGCCTGATGCAGTAACGAAGACGCAGATTACTTATTGCTCGAATATCGATATTTTAATTTTGCCATCTTCTTGCAGAATTGCTAAACTTGAATACTTTCCGAATTTACTGTCAAGGTTTAGTTATTTTTTATTACAGAACAGAAAGTATTCTCATGACCACCTCATTCTCATGACCACCTCATTTCTCACCTAAGACTTGACTTGGCTTGGTGTTTATTTATGCTGGGCCAAATGAAGCCGAGTGGTAAGATAAAGGTTAGATGCAAGAAGAGACGTGATAGTCTCAATCTCGCCCGAATAAAGTCGCATTATTATTATCATTCTCTTTATAAATATACGAGAGAGATAGAAAAAGTGAAAAAAATATCTCTCGTCCTCCTTAGGGAATCTAACGAAATTCCTGCTTATTTGATACCTTATTCTAAATTGTGGTACACAAATTTGTGGTAGAATTAGGAATTATTTTTGAGCTTTATCACTGGTTATTCGATAAAAATATATTAAATTGTATCTTGAGGTGATGCAAAAATACGATTTGTGTATGGCTTGTTTACTATTTCTGAATGTGTCGCTTATTTGCTGAATATTTAGAATGGTTGAATACACGAGTAACATATGCTTAGATAACAATAATTCTTGAAAATATTTTACTCTACCTAAGGTAATGGAATAGAACAACCATAAAGTCATCGATAACTAATTACATTTGGTCAAATAACATTACGCTTATTTCACAACATAGTTAAATGTTTCTGGAATGTGTGTGAAAAGGTATCCTAGTATGTAGCATTTTGCTTCTGCCATTATCTAACATACTTAAATTACCTGTGGAGTTAGCTCCTAATTGTGTCTTTTTCTCTTTGCAGGTACGATGCCATATCCTTGTTCATTTTTACACCGTTTGAGGAAGAACTTTCTTCTCGAATGCCCTTTGAGTTTGCTCCCATCTCGAGGAAACGAGCTACTCACGCCCACGCTGTCACGAGATAAGCATTACCTTATAACCTAATTGACCTGCCCTTATTAAACTGCCGTTCGCCTCTGAGTTACTGCTCTTCTGCTACTTCTACTTGGACCGCACGGCTTTTATGCGCTCTTTCCTCAATCCGAACAAAGCGCTAAGGTCTCTACAGTTCCAGGCGTTCCAAGCGCTAAGGTCTCTACAGTTAAAATTTCATTTTACTACCGCGTACATGAGGAAAGGTGAGGCGAAACTGTTTAGAACTGCACGAAATAGAAAACTATTTGCCTCCCACCTAATGCAGCGTTACAATTTTTATCTATAAAAATATAAAAGATATATATTTTGGAAAATTACGTGGTCTTCATCGCATTAAAAACTCAAAAAAAAAAGAAAATACCGTATTTACTCGAATATAACCGCGCCTTTTTTTTCCGAAACGTTCGTCCTAAAAACAGAAGGGGCGGTTATATTCGCGTAATTCACTTTTCACGCGCACTTATATCATCGTACTGGTTTTTTTCCTATATTTGTCAGCCCAAAACAAAGGGGGCGGTTATATTCGAGGGGCGGTTATTTTCGAGTAAATACGATATATATATTTCTAGCGCGTATGATAATGCCTCCGTTGATGTTTATTGTTTTCTTTTCAGTTGACTGTAAGATATCATATGAAGTATTTTTTTCATTGGTACAGTTAAATACAGATTTACTCTTGTAGGAATTGGAATTGTTTACGAGAAAAACTCGATCAAAGATTTGTTTTCAAATAATTTCTCAAATTATTATCACTTTGGCTGATCTTTCAGGATTATAATGCTGATGAGTGGTCCACGGCCTATTAAACTACGAAAATATTTTGGAAGAAACGTTTTCAGAGCAGTTTTGCATCTTTCTCTAATAGATTTTCATCTTTTGTTTGAAGATATTATTTACACATTTCTTTAAGCACAAAAATTAGTATCTTGGTCGGTGGATGACTAGCCCTTCCGTTATCACGGTTTGAAATGCTTTTGAGGTAAATTCAAGAAATGAATTTGTTTCTAAGAATTCGAAAATTTACGAATACTATTCTTCTTTGTGATCAGCTTCCTGATTAAATCCGTGCTTTTCGTGATTTATAAGTCGTTTAAACGTGAAAATCAACTATAAAATTTTCAAGTTTCAAAGGATTTATATTTTCAGTAATGGTTGTCGCTGGAAACACTTTGCACAAAAGGCATGAATCAAAGGACGAAGATCTAACCTTGATAAGGCTATCTTAATCGCGAAATAATCCCTTCAATGGTGGATTCTAAAGCATAAAATTTATTCGTAACACTTCACATCTAAATTCAAACACTACCATTGCAAGTAATCGTAACGAAATTGAACGATGGCTAGAATCATGACAAGTTAATCAATGCCAAGATTCTTCTCTCGATTTAATCAGCCTCGGAAAAACATTTCTGAAGTCTAAAGCAGTTTCCGCAACTTCAAAAGGAAAACATTCCGAACCGCATTCACAATGCTGCTAATTCAGCGCATTATGGAAATGTAATAGGCAATATACCTCAAGGAACGATGATATGGAATCTCGCCGTTTCCCTCCTAGTCGTCCGTCAAACGCGCCAAAGTCAACTTCCACATCGCGGCTTTCTTCGTGAGCGAGAAAATCGACTCAATCTCTTTGGACGCGCGATATTATTAGAGGGCGGGAACATGTCCATTTCCACTCCCACCGCAACAAAAGGGAGCGCCGCTCCCCTTTTCGCGTTCGCCCATCGCCGTAATGACCGGTGCATCGCATTCCGAATAGATGGAAGGCCGTGTATCGGTTCCTTCGGCACGGAAGATAGTATTAAAGTATAGCATGTTCGCACGCCTCCCTCTGGTCTCTTTTGATGCTGCTGGGCGGCGAGCCTTTCTTGGAACTTAATTGACCGCGAAGGGCGACATAGAGGAAACCGCGGTTAGTGAGCCGTGGTGTGGGTCGAGAGATGGGATGCGGCAGGAGGTAGGTGGCGCTGTCGTGGACAGGATGGCAAGGAGGGGTATGTCGAAAACGGAGGGAATTTTTTGAATCCAGGAAACAGAGGCCTTTTGGTCCTTTTGCCGTATTTTTCAGACCGAAAAATGAAGCGCTTTTTCGTCTTTGTTTTTCTCGAGAGGCTTTCACATGCTAAGGAATGTTCCTTGAAAGGTCCTATCGTTAGGTGATGGGAATATTTGTTTCCGAAGTTGATCATTAAGTTATAAGTTTCTTGAATAAGTTATAATGTATCATTTCCCTTTACATCTTTCACAGTAAAACTTTCCGCAGAACTCAACTTTTAATGAGGATACTATATGACGTAATTTTCAATGAGATTATATATATTTGAGGACATATAGAAGTCTTCGTGATCATTCATGTCGTGTTTTATACTATTAATCCAGCTATGTTCTTGATTCCCTGAACCCTATTTAAGGGAAAAGCTTTATACTTCCAGCACTAGGAATCGTAATATTTTCACGATCACTTAACTTTACCGTTGCAATATTGCATAACCATGTTCCACCATGTGTAACTCTGAGAATTTACCTTTTTTCATTATCCAATGCCATTCATTCGTCTTGTAATTCAGGCTGCGAGGTCTGATGATTGCGAAGACCAATTTTCTGCTACATTAAGAGTTTAATTTCTAATTGAATTTTTCCTCATCATGTGGAAGAATGTTTACCACCTTACATTGACCCTGTGTCCTCTCATTCGGATTATAGCCAAATACAGAAAATCTCATTTCCGCTAATGTCCCTAGCACTCCGTATGTCAATCGTTCCTCTTGATGAGGTAACCATCTGCGGCTCGAAAAAAATGCGGGGGGTCCGTCGGATCCTGATTGAAGTAAGCTATCACCTATCACAGAGAATTGCGGAATTCCAATCTAACGCATCACGAAGACCGGCTCTATGTAACGGTTGTCCAATTTTGTCCTTCCACTGGATGAAGTATGAGTAGATGATGGTTTTCAGATATGGAAACAACATTGTTTCATCCGAATGACATTCATGCGATAGATGTTTAGCGTTGAGTATAGTTCAGTATGACTTCCCACTGTAAAGAAAATTCTTTAGTATTTTCTTCTATATCTTAGTTCTTACTGTCAAAGAAAATAATGTTTTCATACCTTTATATCTTTCTTCAAATGTATAAAATTATAAAGTGTATCATACATATATTCATGCATTCCTTTTCTAATCGGTCGTGGTGAGGTAGTGTTCAATTGCTAGTACAAATCCCAAGGTCCAGGGTTCAAGTTCCTGTAAACCAGATTTATCTCTTGAGGGCATTCTTGTGTGTACTCGTCAATAGTAAAAATAATTATTAAAATGAATTTAATGAATAATCCTGTTCCATTAAAGAAGTTAACTATTATTTTGTATTATTATAAATGATTTAAAAAATGGGGCTTTTTCTAATACAGTATTCATTATTAATAAACTTTTAGTTTTACGAAAAATGTGCTTTAGTATCAAAGACAGCTGAACTCTTTGCCTCTCTGACTCGGAACTCTTTTTAGAAGTTTCTTCTTCGCCCCCTGATGTCGAGTCCTTCGTTTCAATTCTAAATGCCAAATGTTCGAAAGTACAGTATTATTCCTAGTAAGGAACGGAAGAATTAATTGCCTCAGATTTGCAAACACATTAATAAGATAAGAAATAATCATTGAAAGTCTTTATAGGAAACAGAAGGTGAATCTGACGATCAGACTCTCCCCGTTATGAAGATAAATGTTTAAATTTCGCAAATAACGCCTCGCTATGTAAGCCGAAGCTGAGGAAGACACGCAAAACTTTGATACGGGGGACTCGAGCACATAAATAAGGTGCTGCGGGTATCTTTTCTTAATTTCCAGTCCGCGTGTACTTTTATTTAAGAGCCATGATAGCAGGGTGTCGCGAACGCTGACTCTGTAAACTGACTTGTCTCTCGGGAGCGTATCGCACCTTTCTTTAAAAAACTTCCGCCGCCTTGCAACGCGCAACTAATGCCTTCGCTTACAATCTCCCACACCATCGCTAAGGAAGCGGGGGAAACATTCTCACTTCCTCCCATTCGAGATGGACTGTTGCGTGGAATTTGTCATGCCGTCCCACTCCGCTTCCGCTCTACCAGGTCTTTATCCACGTCTCCGAGAGCTAGCGCCATCTTTCTCAATGAGGAACAGGTCTTTCTCTAGTCTCTCCGGATTTCATTCACCTCTTAATAAATTACGCGCGCTCATAAACACGATTCCTTCGCAAACTCCTTAATGGTAGGGGCGGAAGTTATCGTTCAGATAGTGTACAGCGTCGGAGGAGGTTTGCAGTGACTATAGTGACATCGGCAACTTAGAGAAGGCCTTCGTAGGAGACGGAGGCTGAGTTACGCTTGTCGTGGGAAAGTTAATCTCTAGCTGGCAGAAGAATAGGAAAGCAAAGGAATATGAAGTTAAGGAAGTTGAGTCACAAATAATTTCAGTTAGGAATCGTTACGCAAAATGGCTTAATCGCCGTGTATAAATTACGATCGCCGGCGTAGAATGATATTTGAAAAGATTTTGGTCGGTACTATCAATAGATTCTGGCGAGTTTTGTGGTAAGAAGCCATAACAGAACTGAGAAAATGAAAATAGACGTTTACCCGTACCATATAACGTTTTATTTAGCGACCTAGGTTTCGACACGTCGCGTCATCATGTACTTTGCCTGATGATGACGCGACGCGTCGAAACCATGGTCGCTAAATAAAACGTTATGTGGTACGGGTAAACGTCTATTTTCATTTTCATTTTCTCAGTTCTATTTTGGTCGGGTCTTAAAATGTATAGAGTAATACCCCGGCTTACGCGTACCCGGAGTTACGCGGTTCTTGATTTTCCTCTGCCGTTTCGTCCCTCGCGCAATTGCACGCTTGACGGAAGGTTTCGGATCAATTGTAAAAGGCTTAAAAATTAGAGAAGATAATAAGGGGAAAAAAACAAAGAATAAAAAAATTGCTAAAAAGAAATTCTATTTGCAAAGTAAGAAGATATACTGTAGACGGACGCGTTTTTCAGATTATATGAAGCTATCGACATCGTAATAGCTTCGTTTTATGTATGTACATATATTTTTTAAATTCTTGTTGAATGTGTAAAGAATTACAATTCTACGAAATATTTTTCTTCTATTTCTCGTCGGTCCTTCGTTGCGTATCTTCGGGGTAGCTCTGTTTTATTTATATCGATGTGCAATGAAAACATTTTCTATTGACTTTCGGTAGCGCTGGAGTGAATAACGGAAAGATTAGAAAATGATTTAAGCTATCATCGAGTTCTATCTTGGTCGATTGGTTGATCGTATCAATAGAATTCTCAGAAGTTAATGGTTCATTAAAGATATCTAATAAATATATATTTAGAATCAAAGGTATGCTTATCGAAAAGATCCCATTTTATCTTAATAGATTGAAATGATAGCAGTTATCATTGAAATGATAACTGTTAGTTATTCTTCGCTCCCGTAGAGGGCAACATAGTTTCCGAAATACGTTTTGAGAACAATACTCGCAAAGCGTGACCACTGAGAACCCTAACCCCTGCTGGTTGGAATTCTTCAACTGTTCTTCAACGAACTTTAATGCCTTACCACAGCCGTGTTCCTTTTCCTTACAGTTTCAATTGAAACGATGAAAAGAATCGAATATTATTTTAGTCAATGAGAAATGTAGGGCTCATTTCTTAGCACCCCCCCCGAGCGAGTCCGTAATAGGAGGAACGGGGAAAATAGGAGAAACAAGCATCATAAATGGACACGCAGCGAAAGTTGGCTCATTTCTTTTACTTTGCTCTTCGCTTTTGTTCAGAATATCTCATTTTAATTTATCATCATTCTCCATATTTTCTCGATCTCCACCCGATGGAAAAGTCCTCCGCCGCTTACCGTTTAGGCGGATCCGAAATAAATATGATTCAATTGTTTCTGTTTTTGTTAATGGCATCTAGATGCTCAGTAGAGATTCTCAGTCCTTTGGAGCTTTCAATTTTTATTTAAGCATTAGCTGCTGGGTTAGAAATTGCTGTATTTTTTTACGAAAATATTAGTAAACTAAGTAGTAGAAATCCATTTTATACTATCATTGTCATCTGAACTTAAGTCTACAATAAAAATTGTTTTCTCAGTAAAAAATGACTTGACTAGTGAAGCATCGTTTGAAAATTTCCTAAGAGTTTAGAAATCTTTCAATGGAGCGGATGCTATACCACATCTGTCAAAAAGTAAAGATTTTGATAACGTGAGAATATATTTTAATCATAACTTTAAAATTAGTTTCTTGCAAATCGTTTATGGAGCAATATTTTTGACGTGTCCCATTTGCAAATTTCACCCGAACAGATGAACTAAAACCAACGCTTGCAATAAACCTTAGTAAAATTACCGTTGTAGAGTACTAGATAGAAACAAACATTCTCATTTAAAATATGATTTCTTCAAATTCTCTCTTCACAGTTAAATTTAATGTAGGAAAACACATGTCGTTTTTATATATTATCAGGTAGTAAAGGATGACGAATAGTCGAAGGGCGAATATTGAACAACTTACAGCAACGGATATGAGCGTATTAGTGAATCGAAGGACACCGTTTTCGCATACTTATGCGGGTTAAATGAAGGATGAGTATACGTCGCGGCATACGATGGACGTGGTTGCGGAGGAGCGGAGATACTTAGGATGAAAGTGAGCAGCTACTCTAAAAGCCACTCCTCGCACGGAAGGGTGCAGCTTCTCAACCATATCTCCCTCTTAACACCCCTACCAACCTATCCTTCGACTCCCCCATCCCATTCACTCTTGTCCGGCCGTTGAATACTCGCAAGCTTATGTAATTTATAGAGTGGGGAGACTCCTTACCTCGAGTAGAGGGCGGCGGTGCATTGACCCGTTGAAAGGTGGGCATGGCAAGGGAAGGAGGGAGTTGGGACCAGCGCGGATGCCTCCTTTCGGTCCCCAAAGGGTGGAGGGGTATCGCTGGCTTTGTGCAGAGGTGTGGGAGGGAAGACGATCACCCGAGAGCACGTGTTGCGGTGTCGGACCATCAAGATCCACATTTATTTTCCTCGGTCTCGAAAAAAAGGAATGAAAAACCGCTCTTTCCTCTCCCCCGACACCCACAATGACCTCTAGCCTCGCTCGCCGGCTTCCCAAAAAAATCCTCCGAAGGGCCTCCCTCTTCTTTTTATCCTCCTTCCCACACTTCTCGGAAAGCGATTAGTTTGTTTTTAGCGAACCTTAAATCCTCGCCGGTGACGTGCATTATAATATAGTGGCGTTCAACGTCCAAATTATGCCAGCTACGCTCCAAATGATTTAGCCCGTCTTTGCGGTGATAATTAGCCCCGGAAAAAGCGTAAAGCGACCGCTCTGACCTCGGAAGTCACGAGGGGGCCGGATAAGGGAAGACTGCCCACCTGGTCGGACCAATTCACCGGCGGCACTTCTTTCCTGGTCCTTTAATAAAGTGACGTTCATTTCCTAGAATAACGGCGATTCCTTCTGTTTTGCCGGTGATTTCCATAACGAGAGGAGGAATAGGATCCACCGCTGTCGTCCGTCCTTTGGTAATGTGCAATGCTGTTTCGAGTTGAAGTTGCCTTCCATAGGTTAGCATTGACGGGATATTTATTAGGTGGGGGAAGGCGCCGGTCATATTTTCTCGTGTAATGCTCTGTCAGGTACTTCCTACTAGATGCGCACTGCCAGTATCACTTTTCCTTTTTCGCCATCGGCGACGAGCCAAATGAGGTAGTATCAATTAAGATGCTAATAAAGTGTAATTTTAAGGATGTACTAGAACACCGCAACTAGCATTCAGTGATTGCAATTAGGAAGTGTCTCCTAAGGAAAAGTGGTGGAACTCACTTTCTGTGAAATGTTAAAAAAATAAAAGCAATGCTAATACTAATTTTTGCATTTCGGACATGCATGTAAGTTATACGGTATTAATGGCGAATAGCTAGCTTTATAAAAAATCAAATTATTAATTTATTAAATATTTAATTTATGAATGACCTATGGGTTTCCGTAGAAAACTAAAGTATCGAAAATAATTCAGGCCCTTTATTCCAACGATTGCTTTTTAATTTTGAATTCTTTTGGAGGAGTACAAAATTATTTCCGCGAAAATGTCTCCGCTTACAGAAAATATAAGATGCATGAACTGATTTCTTTTATGAGTGCTCATGCTCATAGGAAGTGAAGATTGCTAAATCTTACACTCCCTTCATCAAATAATTTTTTCTTTAGCGATAAATTCAGGATTGATGAAGAAATTATTGTCTTTCTTTTTTCTCATTTTTACAATTCATCCTGCCTCAGGCATACTTGCTATTATTTCATCATCCTTTTTGGTTTTATTAGCCTTTAGTGCCTATACTCGTTTTTAGTAGCGTTACCTTTAAAAAATATACGAAAAACCTGCATTGGTAATCAACTATCTTTTTTATTCTATAAAAAATTTTAACAAAGAACTTAAGATGATTTCTTTAATCTTAGGAATATAAATTCAACCGCCAAGTTTTGAGATGCGCTTCAAAAGCTTACTTCATGGGAGACTTGATTCGATCCAGTCCATAACTTCCCCCCCATGTGCAATTTTGAATCATTTTATCATTGAGTAGCGAGGATTTCACTCCATAGTGTAAACCGAGTTAATGCAGCTCGTATGTCCCATATCGATTCGTTAAATCGGTTGCTTAGCATTTAAAAGCCATAGACCACAAGAAGAACGCCGCTCTTTTTTGTTTTCTATTTTTATGGTGAAACTTTAACGACGGGGCTTCGTTGATCCCGGAATTCTCGGCACTCTCTCAAGAAACGCCACGGCGGATGTGAAGTCGCTTATAAAAATGAATTCCAATTCTTTTAAATGACCCAAACTAAGTTTCTACGGGGGAAATTGCTGAGGGATCCTCATGGGAACAATATAAGTGAATGAGGAAAATATTTTCTCCGCTTATATTTCAGGAACTTTTCAGAAATTTTCGTTATGAATTTCTTGTATTTCTCACAAAAGGGTTAATATCTAGTTTTTATGGTCGCTCATAAGTCGTAAAACTTAATGGCTGCTTTCTTTATGTTAGGGTCTTTTCATCTACAACAACGTCGATAAAACATCTTCAGGCATTAGCTTCTGGGTTTATTTTTAATCGTCCGTAAACACATAAGAGAGGAATTCATTCAAAAGCTTACATTAAATGCCGTTTTTGACACGAACGATTATTTTTCACCATTACAAAGACAAAATTTACGTTCCCTTCTTGAATTTTTCTCGTATAATTAGAGATTATAATTCAGAAATGTTCTTTGCGCAACAGATCAGAGGTCGAAAACCTTTGAAACAAAGAGTGAGTTCAGTTTCAAAAAATAAAGTTAGTAAAACGTTTCTATTTGAATCCATACAACTAATCAACTACGTTTCCTACATACGGTAGGTAGTTTATGGAAGACAGTTCTCGAATAGCCTTGCTCATATCATTGAAGTGATACATCAAACTTATATGCCACCATGAAACATCCTGAATACTACAATGTCGCAGTCAGAGACCCACGTGTGGCTACGGACCAGCGGGTTGCCGACCCCTATCCTAGGTCGAGGAAGCATAGGCATATGACTAGGTTTGCGACAAAATTCTAGAATAAAACTGCAGGGGTTTATTTATTCATGATGTTAATGCTGAATGCCTACGTGCTATACGGGAAGCAACTCTTATTCTGCCTTGACAATGGTAATGTTTTAGAATTTATCATTTTAATGTTTAAGGTCATTGATGTGTTATGGAGATAACCAGCTCACTAGTAACAGTTAAGATTATTTGAAGGTTTCTCATAAGTTGTAAGCACTAGCCATGTCTTAATCAATATCCGTTTCTATTAGAAATCTTAGATTTTGTGATTTTAGCGTCAAACCCATATTAATAAGAAATTTAATTTTATATGAGAGGTCAGGTACAAAGCAAGCTAGTATGGCACATAACGGTATAAATGTAATTGCAAATCATTTTGTGAAATCTAGCGGAACCACTAGCATACTCTACCATCATAAACCCACATTTAATGCGATGACTATCGTAATTGTATTTCGTTATCGCTGAACAAGAGTTTATCTTTATTTTAAGCATTTATTTAATAGTTAAAGTATGCCTCTTGAGTAAAATTTATAACGATCGTCTTTGAAAGCGCAAGATTTTTCTGATCTTCTTTGATAGCGCAACTTTTCGCACTCTGTTAGTTCATTTCTTCGGTCAAAGCTGAAAAATATACTCGAGTAGAAAAGTATTCTTTCGCATAGGTGCACTTTTGAAATGCATGACCAGGATGCTAAAAATTCTCACCTCAATATTTTGAGCTTAATTCAACAGAGATGATACTCCACCACTTCCGCGCAGCTTCCATCTTCTGGATCGTAGAGACTATTCGAATTCCCGTGTCTCCTGCGGGATACCTCAGATGTAGATGGAGGATGAAAGGGGAAATAATTTAAGAGCGTCTCGGAACACTTGCTCAGCGACATACTTCTAAATAATTCTTTAACTAAATTGAATGTCTCTTTCTCTGCATGGCTGCGGTGATGCACGGCCGCGGATGCCTTCCTATCCATCCCATGTCCTCCCACGCCAACGACCCTCTCCCGGGAGAGGAGCTCGTGCCACCTGCTGTATTCAAACAATTTCCTTTTTCAAAACATCTCCTTGTTACGCTCGTCAACCGTGTAACCAAAAGAGACTTAAAACTTCTGCTTCGTTGCGTCTACCGTTCCTTATGCTACAAAAAGTTTACACTGTCCTCCCCTCCACCGAACACGACCCCCCCCTCCCACATATCCGATCGCTCTCTTCGAAGGATGCATTCCATTTTTCGGATTCCCTTCTGCCACATCCGCAGCGTTCCTCTGCATCTTCCGCGCGGCATCTTTTTCTTCTCTCTCGTCCTCATCCGTCAGGACGATATTCGAGACAATCGCGTAAACCAAACTAGTTTCGTCTCCGATCCCTTTTTCTACAACTTATTTCACTAGGATCAGCGAAAGGTTAAAATCTGTGCAAGCTTAGGCGTACGACTTACGTACGAACAAGGAAAGACTTCAAAAGACAAAAAATTGAAAATTATCGAACTCACTGGGACTTGAACCCTCTACTCTTCTACTTTCTGGAAAGATGCTCTAACCCGGAAATGGGGAACCTGCTGTCTTCAGGTCTCATGCGACTTTTTCAAGCGGTCAGTGCGGCCTTTTCGTCACATCCAAAACAAATGCCCTGCTTAAATTGTTTCGCTTCCTAATCTCGGTATTGATGACATGTGAAATTAAGAGGGATAATCTCTTTTAATTCGCTTAGCAAATGAATTCGATGTCATACTGTTTGAATGTAGGCAAAGTAGATTATTCGAACCCCAAGGTCCTGTGTTCGAATCCTCGCTAGTGGGATTTTTACGGTTATGGAATGGTTGTGTGTGTTGTTCCGTTGTTATTGTTTGAGTCCACCAGTGTAATTGCCCAGTAAATAGATGTTTGTGGGAGCATTGCGAAATGAATAAAAAAACAGGAGAAAAATATTTCTTAAAGTAATTTAAAATTTTTCTCCCCTTACCACCAAAACCAAAGTTAATAAAAAAATGACATTTTATGCGGCTGAATGGTAAATTAATGCGGCCTCCAGATGGTGAAAGGTTTCCAACCTCTGCTCTAACCATTAAACTACTTCGACTAGTGGAATTCACTCTGTTTGGATGTTGCCAACTAATGGGGAGGGTCGCTTCACATACGGACACTAGGCCATGGATTCTCAAATGGCCAATCAGCCTACAAAGCGATGGATTTCGTGGTTATGACATCTGCCCGGAAAGTGGAAGACCATGGTTCAAGTTCCAGTCGGGTCGTTATACTTCGCTTCTGTTTATCCGTGAGCACTTATTCGGTTAGAGGATTGCAAAACACTGTTCAAACAGCTTCCTCATCCTGAAGATATTCATTTGATTTTAACATTCCATTTTTTGCTGCTGAGAATGTTTACGTTAATTCCGCAAGATCGGAGTGGTCTCTTGTGTGACGGCGTAAGATTACCAGCAATTCTCCATTCCTTCATCCGCACCAACGTGTTGATTTACTCCATCATCACGTCGTATTCCCGAAGAGGGATTTTCGTTTCCAGAAAGAATTTCTCTTTTTTTGGCGATTTCCGTTAGAATTCGTGTTTCGATGTACGCTTTTTTTAATTGCCGGATACAATCCCCTATAAAAGTCACGGACGCCTCTTTCATTTTAAGATTCGGAGCGCCGCTTGCAACCAACACCCGGGGACATAAGCGCATCATTGCACCGCCGAAGACGTCTCAATCCCGGTTTTTTCAACGTCACCGCAACGTAATGATTCGTGAGGATTCCACGCATGAGCGAAAGGACGATCAGCATATGCGAATTCGTCGGAATCGAAGCAGGAAAAAAAGAGAGCGTTGAGAATCTCCTTGGCGAAAGATGTGCAGTTCCCAAGAAACTATCCCCCAAATTTGGTCCTGCAGGCTACTCACATTTCACTCGAAGACGCGCCTTCAAACCCTTTAAGGAGGGAGACGGCATTGGACGGTGTCTCCTCCCAGTGGCCGGTTTCCACAACGGCGAACTCGCGGCCCGTCACGTGCTGCGGAAGAGGACATTTGTACGTACACGATTTATGGCACCCTTCTTGGGAGGCGTGCGTCACAGAGGTACTCTCTCCTGATTCCCGGATGACCAAACTCACCCCTCATACAAGCATACTACCAATACCGAGATATCAACTAGCAAAACCCTGTGCCTAAAAAGCTGCATTTACTCCAACACGCAACTCGTTAATGGTTTTGGAGAATATTAGATGAGAGTTGTTGCTTGCAATCGATTTCTAGAGTAAATTAGACAAATAAGGTATCAACTCAAAGTGGAACTTAAATATTAGGAGATGAGGATCTATTGTTTAGTAAGATAAATATTTACTCAGGGATCAGGGGCATAGACAGAAAGAAATTCCTTAAGGGGGGATTCAAAATATGAAAATTTCTCGCCACCTTGTTCTACTGGAAGTCGGACCTAAGGGGGGTCCAGACACATACGGACCCCCCTCCCCCAGGCTACGCGATTTCCAGGGATTTATGTTTCGCTTTCTATATGATTTTTAAGATGCCATTCAAAAATCTAAGGTTTTAATCAAGAGGAAATTCTTTATGAGTAGTGATAATTTAGCATAAGTATATATTTAGTCCAGAATCCATTGATCTGATGCAGAAGCTCACGCAAATTATCATCAATATAATTGAAATAGCAAATTATGCGAGTTCATTTACTCAAGTATCCGTTTATTATTGCAGTAAAAAATTTGTTTTATGTATTAACAGTTGCCATGATGTCAAGGAAAGTTCGCAATAAATGCGATTTATATACAGTCAAACATTGGATTGCGAACATAATTGATTCCGGAAACGGGCTCGTAATCCGTACTACTCGTATATCAAAGCAATTTTCCTATAAGATATACTGGAAACGTGATTTGCTTCAATACCTAAAAATATTCATATACATAATATCGATCATTAGGGAAGTAGTGGTCACGTGTTGCTCGGCAGACAAAAAAGCGTATACGTACACCATGTATTGCGGATATTACAAGACCTCCCACATGTATCAAGTTTAAATTTATTAAAAATTATTGCTCGTCCTGCAAAACACCCGCAAATGAAATTACTCGCACGTCGAGGTTTGATTGTATTACAATTTCAAGTCACTCGAAAATTTCAAAGCTGTTTCTTAAATGAAAATAAACCCATGAAAAAGTATCAGTGCTACCTCTGCTAATTTGGAGTTCTTAACCTTTCCAAAACATTACCTTATTCAAGTTTATCGGACAATAGTAGCGGGCTACATGAGAATAGCAGGAGAAAAAAATCAATGGAGAAAAATTTCTAGATTTCGCGGACACGACCGCCATCTCTCGTGTAAACAGAGACATAAATAAAATCCCCGAGAAAGAGAGGGAATCGGATTGGCCAGGGGTGAGGAGATGGGGAAAGGAGGAATGAAGAGGGGGAGGGTTCAACTAAACGGAAGAACCGCACGCCAACCGATGAAAATTCCAGCAGCGCAATCCGCCTTTCCCTGTTTCTCTCTCAGGTACTCGGGAGAAAAACGACGACGACACCATGAAGTATTTCGGCCTTTTTCCCTTTCATTCCATCTCCTCGCTACATCCTACCTCCCCATCACTCCCCTTTTCTTTTATTTTATCCATTTTGATTTTCACCAAGCGATGAATTGCCGACCGCTATTTCTTCTCGTTCTTATCCAGCGCTCGAAAGGGACAAGTTGCCGAGACTGTCCGCAAGAGTCTGCTGCATAAAATTCTTCCATAAGGAATGCTTAATTCGCCCCTCTCCGTAGAATATATCTTCGGGACTACTGGTTTATAATAGTTCCTCTACACATACCCTTTTTCTTTCTCATCGTCCTCCGCCTGCGTAAAAAATAACGTGTCCTCGCAGATGGTGGATTCAGGAGTCTAAACTTATACCTAAGGTTAATTTTTACGAGGTATCATTAGCGTCGTGTTTCTTAAATATTGGCGATATCCCCCGTACTTTGTCGGCGCAAATGGCATAAATTAGACGGGCGCGCGACGCGACGCAATCAATTACTTTGATGTAATGCAATTGTGCGTGGGAAGGAATTTTCACGGTCGAAAAATGCTCGACCCGAATGGTGTCCTGTATGAAAAATTATAGGCTTTCGTAAAGCAAAAGCGTTTTTCCGCTTCGCGGGGAAAATTTTTACGTTGTCATTGAGTTCGTTTTTTCCTCGTCCGTGGAATGTTTCTTTCCTACTCCCGCATTGAGATCTCCGCGAAACGGAAAATTCCCGAGGAGCGTTTGACGCTTTTCGCGGAATGAAAGCAAGCGCTTTGGAGTTCCTGCAGGAGTCGTGCGGCGAACCCATCCTCTCCCGCACACTTCGGGGGGTGAGCAAGGGGAAATCCAATTGCTGTCTCCAAACACTAAAAGGAGTCCGGAAATGCCTAGAATCGAGTGGAGCGCATCATTCCAGTCATCACCCTTCCTCACTTCCTCCCTGTCTCTTGTTCCTTTCCCCAGCGAATCGCTATTCGATCCTAAGAATTCTTCAGGGAAGGAAAAAATAAAGGGCAGAACCAACCCTTACTCGCCCAAGAACAATGTTTTTACACGGTCGATTTTTCCGTCTGTGGAAAAAATCAAGGTTTGCCGAAAGATGCTCTAAAATAAAGGTTTCCCGGAAGGGGAACATCAGGGAAGTGTTAGGCGAGCGAAAACTTAGCTGGAAAAGGTTGTTCGAATTGTTCTTTTTACAGTTTGTTCGTTTTTTTAACGGTTACGTTTAAGTAGCTCTCGCTCTGACGTAATTAAATAACATCAGCCTTGCCTTTTACGGAATTCTTCTTTTTGTCGTCTTTGGAAAGCTTTTTGTGCATTAAATTCTCGGATATCTTCTGCGGAGAAAAACGTTTTATTCCTTGTAAATTTTCTCGATTTGAATGTAGTCTGTATAGCCTATATTTTAGGATAAATTACTTTTTTGATTCCTTTACTTCCAAGATTTCTAATATGATACATTATTTCTGAATTCTGGTAATACTTGGAGGATGTTTCTTGCATGCTAGAGATAAAACAATAGGAAGCTTGTTTTGTTCTTTCCGTATCTTCCCGTTTACTTTTCATCCCTGTCGCCTCATGAAATCTCTTTAGAGTGTCGACATTTGTAATTTTCTCTTTATGTTACGCCTCTTGCCCAGCGTATTTTCTGATTCCTGGTGAGAAACGGTTTTAAGTAATTATTTCCTATTAACAATATACTATGAACATATTCTTCCTCGTTTCAACGCTGTAAACTTTTTCCGTAGTACAAGACTACTTAGCTTCACCCTTCAGCACCACTATGGAGCCTTCAAGCGTTCCATCAAACTCAAACAGTGGCGTTTCACAATTTTGGTCGCCCATCACAACACAATATCGTCGGTCGCAGCAAATAGGACCCATTTGGGCCAAAATAAATTCGACCTTCTTCGGAAATTGAAAAGCCGCACTTATCTTTCGCTACGCCAGAGAAGGCATCGTGCGGCAAAACACTTCCCTTTATTCAAACATTTTCGCGTGAAATACTGAATTACTTCACGGCCTCCCTAAGATTTATCGCAATTTTTAAGGAGGCGCTCTTAGCGAAAAAGTTGAAAGAATTTTCCTTTTTCCCACCCTCTCCGTATTGTGTAGGCTCCAGCCTTAATTTTCAAATAAATCTCTCTCTCTATCCATCCGTCCCACTCCACTTCCTCTTCCCTCTCTCATCCACTCTTTCTCTCTTTTGCTTATCTCCTCCTCCACACAAAACCTCTTCATTTTACTCCACACTCTTCCTCCCCCGCCACCTGCCACCCACCTCCACTCTTTCTCCCATGTTCGCCATGCAGTACGGCCATTCACGATCCGTCCCCTCGCCCGCCTACACCCGCTCACCTTGGAAAGAGATTTAGGGGAGAGGCAGTGGGGCGTGCGGTAGTAGGAGGGGGCTTTCGGGGTTTATGAGAGGAAGAGTTCGGGGGGTTGGGCGGTGGGTGGACGAGAAAGTGGGTGAGGGGCGGCTGGAGGCGGGAAAGGGTGGAGCGGCATGGTATGGGGATGTGTATAAGGAAAAGTGTCTGCTATCTAGATGGATGTATCGCGGGTGGGATTGGGGGAGGGTTTTTGCAACAACTGCTAAGGTATCGAACCTCCAGTCCTGCATCTTTGGACAGCGTGGCCTTCCCCGAAGAGATCGACTTTTTTCCCGTTCTTCCCTTTCCTCCCCTCTCTAGGCAGTTAATTAATTTTTCCGCTAACAAAGATGAAATATCTGGGATTATCATGGATGCAGCTACCTTAAGTTTCTGCGTAATGTACGCACGAGGAAATAAATCCCTTCCTTCTCTTCGTCTTTATCTCGCGCTCCGCCTCGAGACGTCTTTGAAGGCGCCAAACATGCATGCAAATACTCCGCGAGTTTCGATTAAACAAATCCGGGTATATTAATAAGGAGAGGACTGTGGGTAGTCGCAAGTACCCCGCGCAGTGCCATTCATCTGTTCGCTAGGACCGCATTATCTCGTCGCATTTGGACATCCGCGAGGGTTTTGAATATTAAGACGAAATTTTATCTCTTAATTTTTGTTCTCGTCAGGTATAGTCGGTGAAAGAAAACGCGAAAGGTAAATACCGTGAGACTTACTGTCGCGATCACGTGCCTAATCGTGCATGATAGGATGATAGTCTTCAGTAGGCCTTTTAAGGTACCCAGCGGAAGCTTAACAACCATGTTGGCTTCACCATGCATTACGACGGCATAGCTTTGGCGTGTAATTTAGCATAACAATGATAGCGTAAAGCGCTGAGGAAAAGCTCCCAAGAGTAATCGCGACTTAACGCTGAGGCTTTACCACCGTATTACATTGCTGGCATAATTTTGCCGTAAAATTTCCACCTGTAATTGGCTCTTCGTTGGAAGGAATTCCCATATTCTAACGGCGGTAAACCGGAACTAATCTACTTTCCAGGAAGCTGTTGTTTACATCTTATGTTTGCTGCGGTTTGAGACAGGATCTTCTGTAATATTCTGCAAACGTGCTTGTGATCCCAGTGATTCTAAGTTGGCCTTATTGTTAATACATTCGATTAAAGGTAGATTCTTTCGTTAGTAATGAGATGTGTACTTTCTCAACATCTTTCAAAAATCGATTCCCATCATTAGCGTCAGCCCCACTTCGTCTTCAATCGTTTAGTTTTCCCGACGATATTTTGGAAGTACATACGACGGGATGCCTCTCTTTAATTCTTAATTTTCCTGTAACGTAACTTTCGATGATTACAAACAAAGCGGTGACGAATTCTATTGAGAAACGGGTTAAATTGTGTTTCCATGTTTTCTATTCTGGTAGGCGAATGAGCTCATTCTCGACAAATGGGCATAAGAGACATTTTTTTCAACATTTGTAAAGTGTATACAATTCGTGTAGCGCTTATAAAGGCGAGCAAAGGAATTTCAAAAATATCATGTACATTTCACAATATCTTATTCAAGCGAATAAATTGCCCGTGAAAACTCAACTTCATATTATTTGTGTCCGTCCCTGAAAATAGTTTCTTACCTGGACTGGTGAGACAATTCCTATGCAAATTTCCATTCAAAAGAACCAATTTGCTACTCTCACCGACTGAAGGTGAATACAACGCGTCGAGAGTAACTGTTACATAAACCTTATCCTGCAAATTTCGGATTATGCGTTGATCTCTGCAGGACAAAGCGACCATCTGCGTCTTCGCCACGCAGAAAAAACGTATCCAAACAAAACCATCGATAAATTCACTCTCAAGGCTGCTGCCATGAGAATGAGTGAGCGAAAGACGGCGGCACCCGGGCAAAGGGTTTGTGATATCGGGACTTTATCCTCCACCTCGTTTGCCACCGCGGGTGGGTCGCCAGTGCCGGAGGCCACCTCCGTCATATGACCATTTGGAGCCGAGTCTGTGGACGAACTGCATTCATTCTGCCTCTTGCGCTATTGCGTCAGCTCGAATGAAGCCAAATAGGGACACAACGCCCACGCGAGAGAGACCGGCCTATCCTTGGATGGCCAACCACTCACCCACACTTGGCTTTTTCCCGCTTTGCCCTGTGCCTTTGGGTGCGTGCCTCTGCTTCCCTCCTAGACGTACTCTCACGCCTCCCTCTGTTATTCTTTCCGCTGTTTATACGACGCAATGCCGCTGAATCGTGGTGTCATATCTCAGTAGCCTTTTCCGTTAACCTTTACCTCCAGTTTGTTCTCCTCTCATCGTTTAGCGATGCATGCATTTTGTGACTCTATTTATTCTCATTACTGTCGTGGCTCATTAGTACCTATCAATGGAACAAAGTTGCGAAATAGAAGGCTGACTTACTTAGAATCTACGATCGATCCACGAACAATATGCAAGTACCGTAAAGGAATTAAGTAGGACTACGATGAAAGGTTCTTCTAACCATGATAGTATACCGTGAGGTGATGAATGGGATATGATACTGCTAGTAGTAGTAGAATTTCTGAGTAATTACTCAGTTGTTGCACAATTTTTAATAAAAGTTGCTAATTTATGCCAGATTCCTTCAAAGATGATTTTCCGAAAGAAGCGAGGAAGAATGATAACTATTCTAGGTACTTTCTAGGTAATTTGAAATCATGTTTTATAAAATATTTTTACCCTTTTCCTCCAGTATGATAATTCTACATCAGTATCATTTTTTGAGAAGTGAATATTTGTCGATATCTATATTTGTGTCTATAACATTTTCTTGGAACTATTTTCTATTATGAATTTCTGAGCGTGTATATCCTCTTAATTTAGAGACGAAAGTTTTCTAAATATATGCATTTACTTTTAAATCTAAGAAAAATTTTCATCTAGAATAAAATGCTTTGAAACCTCAAAAAATAATGTTGCGTTGTCTATCTTTGCTATTAAGGTAGAATTGAAGAGGCTGAGCAATATCCATCCTCATCAGAAGAATTAGGTTTAGGACGAATCGGAAACCAGCGTTATGGTTCATAAAGTAATACGGTAATTTTTGTCTGCTGATTCCTCTCTCAAAGTTATTACGTGGAAATTGTACACCTTTAATGACAATGAAATGATTTTTAATCCTATATCTTAGAGGACTACTAACAATCATACCCAAATTACGCATTCGTTTTCGTTCTAAAGCTTTATTTCGTATGATGGTGAGTTCTCGAAGGTATCCTTATTGATTCGTATTATTTCATAAAAGATACACTCCGCAAACAGATCTTATCCCTCACTCTCGCGGATGGGAATGGATTTAAAAAATCAACTTCTCTCGGGAGGCCTAATGCTGCGGAAGCATCCAAGCGTGGCAATTCCTGAAATGAGAACGTCGAAAATAAAAAAGGACGTTGAGATGCTCAACATCTGCTTCAGCTCCTTCCCTTGGAATTCTTCCTTTCAAATGTTAATTTATCGCCGACCTCGAGATTTAATTTTTATCCTCGATATATCACGTCTTTCCAGAGATAGTTTCGATCTTTCTTAATCTCTCCCTTCTTCCTGATCGCTTCAATTTTCTCCGCCCACGTTCATTTCCTCTACACCCTTCCCGTTTCTTTCACGACTTCGAAACGTTTCAATACAAAACCCCCGTTGGCCGTGTTGTCGTTCCCGCGTCCTGATTCACCTGGACCATCTTTCGCACCTTTGCGAGTGTTATTATCGCGGTTGGAAAGGTTGCCAAGGGGGCGTGGTTTTACTTGAAATTGATTCGGTTCGTCGGAGGAAAAAGTAGGTTAGATGCGCGACTCATAAAATGGATTCTCGAGGAATTAAATTCCTGTGAGGTGTCGGAAGTTTTTTTCTTCCTACGGAGGGAAATGTGTTGATTATAACGTTAAGCGAACCGCGATAAAATCTCGGTTGAAGAGTATGGCCGGGGCCGCAATGAAGGAGCCATCGAGGGAATGGGAGTTCACAATCACGATCTTCGGACTGAGTGGTGCGAAGGGCGATGTTGCGAGGGATGAATTGGCGCCGCGATTGTCGCCGAGAGAGATTCTCCGTGTAGGACGATAAGTAGGGGAAGGTAGGTTTATTTATGCCTCCTCACTTCCATGTACATTGTACACCCATGCAGTCATTGATTATATTACGGATGCAATGGTCGGATGTTTGCGAACGCTAAGGAATTAAACTAAAAATTCCACTCTATTTAAATTTTCATTCGAACAATGCATTTACTCCTTGTTTAATGCTTCTGAATCATCGATCCAGTTTTGATAGTTAAGAAGAATAGGTGAAGGTATCATTACGAATCTGTTTTAATTACACGTATTTAATATTAAGTGATTTATAAATTACCGATTCAACTAACTTGAGGGGAAAAACAGGAAATCGTTTTCACTGTTTGTGATGGTAATTAATAATTCTTGAAGAAAGAAAACTAAGCGCGGTTTACCTTATGGACGCAATTACAGATTTTATGAGAATTATTCCCCTCATTCACCTTCTATTTCGATATCTCCTTGAAGCAACTATTGTTAAATTAGGTCTCATTCTACCTTCAAAAAGATTAATCCGAATAGGATTCACGTAGAACATCATCAACAAATCTTAATTGAGATTTCTACATAATCGATGTTTTTTGCCAAATCTGATTTACTTTGATTGAATCATTTCTATTCCTTTCTATTGTATTACTTTGACTTATTGCATTAGATAGAACTACATTCCTCTGTTTGGAATGTTTATTTCGGAACATACAATGAATGTTTTTGTTTCGTTCTAAATCTGATGATTTCGTTTCAAAATCTGGATAAATTATCCTCGATCATGGGCTGGAAGGATTTATTTACCGTTCGGTTTTCTCTTCTACTGAAAATGTTTTTAGGAACTAGTTCTCGTGCACCGAGAAAAGCATAGAAAATTGACTTTATAATGTTTTGAAAATTTCTAACACGCAATTCCCATTACGCAGAATATTCCGTAAAGTTCTAGGAATTTTAAATTTCACCTCTCCCATTTATTATAATGAATTTTGTGATCACTCCATTATCATCATAATTAAAGGGTAAAAGATCATAATAATTAAAGGGAACTGATAAGGGTTCAGCTAGACCAATCAATTTTGATATAATGTAAGTTAAAAAAAAAAGATTTTTCATATTGAGAAAGTTGGCCATCTTGGCTTTGAAATATTTCGATTTTTAATCTAACACGATCAGCCCCGGATAGAAAAGTGGGTAACAAGTTCGTATTTCGTGAAAGCGGTTCGATTCCGGATGAAGGCCACGATTTTCTGGTAATGATTCAGCATTGGAATTTAAGAATTGAGGAATTGAGGCCCGGATTCGTAAAGCCATCAATAGGCAGCATTGGAACCGATGCACCGACCACGTATACCCAGCATATTTAACGTCATGTTTTGGCATTTATTTCTATTTATTATTAATCTAATTGGCTCTCGGATAGCCGAGTGGATAGCGAGTTCGCCTTCGGTGAAATCGGTTCGGGATTCAAGTGGGGCCCATATATGCGCGAAATTACCTCAGATGTTGGAGCACATCTAATACCTACCTATTAATCTATCCCAAACACTTCAATTTCACGACGATTCAAACATTATTTCACTTTTGAGGATTAGTCTCTCGTTTGACGAAGTCTATGAAAATAATTAATCCAATTTCCCCATAGTGACTGGAAAATATACTGGCGGAGTTACGATAGCATTACTCTCGTAATCATCTATATTTTTATTTTAATTAATAACGGCATAAAATTTCTACATGGGAGATAAAAAATCACATTATAATTTAGCCTGAACGTTCATCAAAACTATCGTAAATCTCTCACATGTTATATCAGAAGCCAGCCAGCTATGTCTCTAACCTTTACTTAATTCAACTTCTCCGCCAGTCTCTATGCCTCTCTATCCTTCTTTCGTACGTGACCTTGCTTAAGAGCCTAAGGCTTTTACTTTTTATGTCCTCGTATGGTGCGCTTCCTCCGCACCGCGGGGTGTACCGAAGGAGGGCAGGGAAGCCCTTAACTCCGTTCGTCCTTCTCCTCCTTCTCTAGTGACTGCCGTACTATCGAATTCTGCAGCCGTCTCATGCGGTCATCGATAAGCCCAACATATGTTATGCGGTTAAATCATTTTCATGGTCGAGATCCATGCAATTCCCAGTGAAGGAAATGCGCGAGGCTCGAATTCAAACCCGAGTCGTATTGCTCGTCTGCTCTCGGTCAGCCGTATATCTCCTCTGGTACGTTTGTCTTCTCTTAAGGTTCGGGGTATGTATCGCGTGGGCGAGGGAATGGAAGGATTAACAGGCAACTCTGATGTAAATGAAATCACGAAAATCGCTTCTATGAGCGCAAGAGCTTACTAGAGAAGCTACGACACGCCTAAAATTGTGTGTTATAATTATATTATATATCAGGTCTTTAATTGTAATTGATTTCGATTCCCTATTTTATCTTTTTTCCCTCTTATTAATGGGTTCAATGTAAGACAGGACTAACTGGTCAATTTTGTTAAAAAATGAAAACGTGTGAACGTATGTCTATTGATTTGAGCTTTCCTATTCTTAGCATGCTGGAGAGGAGTAGAAAATAAAATTTGGAAGTATATAAGTTAAATGGAAGGTAATAGTCTCGAAGCAACTTGCCCTGGATCATAGCCGACTGGATCAGAGATGCCAAAGATGCACGATTGTGTTGCAGAAGGTTTTCGAGTACTAAGTGATGGTCATGGTCATGGATATCATCAACTTCTTGGCTTATTCCCACTACTTTAAACTTTAGGTTCTCGGTTATTTTCTTTTTCATTCCATCCTAAATATTTTTAGTTCTTGCATTTGAAGTTGCGTTTTTGGATTCTTTACTAGCAGTGTTTGTGATGGTTAGGGATGGAAACGATTGATTAGTATTTAATTTCTGCTTACCTTGATATTTGTGATCGTCAACGTGTTCAACGACCTTTTTTGCAGGAAGTTGAAATGATGCTAGTTAAAAATCTGTTAAAATTCTCAATGTTATTGCCGGATATAGTTTTTATTTATTTATTTATTTAACAAAAACGGGAAACACTTATTAACTTGAGCTATGATAGAAATAATAAATACATTAGATAAAAATAAAATGAAGTTTAAACATAAAGAAAAAATTTCGATTGCAAAGTTAAAAATAGAATAAAATGTAGGAATGAAGCAAAAAAAATTAACCTGATATGTTGAAAGTCATCTAAAATCGTACAATTTTAAATAATTTTAGATTAAAAAAGTTTTATTTGCGCTCTGCATAGAGATTCAACCTTAACACTAAATGGATCACTCCCCCTTTTGGGTGGTGTACTGATTCGAATTTAATATTTGATTGATTTTGGAATAGTCTCTGAATTTTCACAATATCAGTGTATCTCTTTAAGTTTTTCGAGTAAGATCTAATAAAATTTCTCTTTTTCATTCGCTTTTTATTCTTTATGCAATCAGGTCTTTCGATTTCATTTCGCATTCTGATCTATTAAGTTGAATACAAAATGGCAAAAATTTGAAGGAGCAAGTATATATTCTTGAAATAAAAAGAAACCCAACATCAAATTGCACTAAGTAACGGCATAGCTTGGTAGCAGGATCGAGGTACTCGGTTAATAATAATAATAAACGTCTTTATTGGGCGAAATTGGGACTAAGGAGTCCCATCTTCCATTTAACCCTTAATAGTAATAATAGATGAGAAATTCCTCTTGAATAGGTTTTGGCAGAATACGTCTTTAGTTATAATTTTAGTCCCTCCGAAGATAATCATCAGGGAGCCGTAATTTTTTTTACACTCTCGCATTGTGCCTCAACGTAGGTGCGACTTCGGCAACGATTCGGACTGTTTCTCCCTGTACGTAAATGCACGGCGCATCATCGTGGTGGAAGAGTATATAATACAATTTCTTCGTGTGAGATATCACATCGTCGCGCGAGAGCTTCGTAAAAAAAAAGGTGAGGACCTTTTGATTCCTTAGCTCCGCTGCTTGTTATAACCATTTCGCAGCACCAGCGGTCATTTTATTGACGCCATAACGAAGAATTTATAAACGCGGGAAGATGTTCACTCCGTGGGACCCAAGATTTTCAAATTATTAGAACTGCCGTAAAACCCGAGTGTTTTCTTCTTATAAATGAATGAATTCTTACGTCATCAGTCCTACAAGATTGTAAAGAGGAAGCGACTATCATACAGAGGTCTTTAACCTTTTATCCCATAACCTCCCCTTCCACTTTTGTCCTTAGCTCGAGTCTTCCTCAGCCCTACCAGCAAGTCTCCTCATACCCTGCATTGCCCCTATCGCCCCTTCCTCCTCCGCGGACCGCTTTTTCAGTCGTGATTGGGCCCTCCTGTAGATGTGCACCTGCCCAGTATTCCAAAGTACCATCCAAACCGGTTACCTTCATTTTTTGTCTCATTGAGATGTTTAAAATAAATTTCGTTCCGACTTTATACGGCGGAGGGAATCGTTGCGTTTCCTCGCGACTGTTTTTTTCGAAGGAATCGATGTAACTTGTTTGTATGCGACTTTTTAAGACGTTCCGTTCGGAAAAATAATTGAATTTCACGTGATCCCCTTTCTTCCTTCGTAAAATTAAGACCTGGTGTTCCGCCTGCTTTTATTATGGGGAAACAGGGAGAGAGACGATGGTATCTTTTTAATGGCCGTAATTACTAAACATGTCGTTTCGTTTTGAGTTAGTCGCTGAGCGTGAGGCTGTTTGTATTGCAGGTCATTGGAATTATTTACGCGAATAAGATTCGGATGGAAATGTATACCGAAAATGTTGAAAAGGGGAAAAGAGCAAATCTCGTTGAAGATTCGCTCTCGCATAAAATTACTGGAGTTTCGTCGGCGAAGGACAGCTCTGCGAGAAAAACTGATTTTTAATGGAGGCAAAGCAGTGAATAACGATGATCCATCGGAGAAGCTTTCTCGCTTCGATGAAATTTACAGCCGAACATAACACTTGGGTGAAGTTTCGTTTGAAAGTTGCCTTCTCCTCTTTATAGTGTGATGAATCAGAAAGGTAAATGTTAACGATTGTTTAAGCAATTCGACATTAACGAATTTTTCTCGCATCAAGGCTGAATGTTATCAGATCTACTTAGAAGTAAATAAACAGTAAAACCCAGTAAAAACGCTCCCGCTTCATTCTAACCCAAATTCACCATATTGAAGATTGATTTCCAGATTTTATATCATTGAAATGCTAAATCCACCGTTCCAAAGTTTTCGTTTCATTACTTACTATTCTACTAAGCATATCCATTTATCTACGACGTCACCATCAGAAAAATTTTAATTCAATCTGTCTTATTCTTCCATCTCCCAACTATCAGGATTACCTTACCTCATTTATACCTTCTCGGCATGTCTTGTATTAAAACCAGGTCCTCGTATTAACTATTAACTCTCGCACTAGTTGTAAAACCTGCTGAAACAGACTAAAAGAATAGCAAAAGGTGACAGTGGCCCCTTCTCTTTTTTGAATTATTTATAATTACCATATTTTTCGGAAAATTATACGTGTATTTTGAAAAATGCGTACGTCCGCACCATCTGTTAGGTACTGGAGAAGTTATATGAGAGCTTGCTTTCCATATATTCTTTCCAGTATTAATTTTTCATCCACATCTGAATTATATGTACGCGTAGCATTCTATATATTATATATTTTCTAATTTATTAAAATTTAGATTGTGATACTGTAGAGATAAGGTTAGGCATGTTGTTAAACAAGAAACAATTGGTGCCAGGGACTTCTTATTCTTTAATAGAATTCGACCAGCTTAAGTCTTCTATCAACTAGCAATGCGGAGAAAATTGAAAAATGAGGCGTCTGACATTCTACCATGAAAAGTTATACATTCTCATCACGATAGATTAATCCTCTCGTTTCTCTAAATGTCTTTATTCACCGACCTTCGATTTTCTCGCTTCATTTTTTTCATCGGTTATCCTCCTCTACGCCCTCGTGTTACACAATGGCCAAGTGACGAGGATGAGATTGTGGGCTGAGCAAAACGGGATTCTTCTCAAGTGAAAGCGTTGTGCAGAAATAAGCGTGAATTTTGCGGATGGAGGAGCAGATGTTGAGCCCATTCGTAAGCTAAAGTTCCGGCCCAGTGACTTCCGTGCTGGCGCTGCCTTGTATGCTAGCGTGTTGTGGTATTTGCTGACTTCGTTTCCAGTGAGGCAACACTGAGCAGTTTATCACTCACTTAGAAGCAGTTCTATATGCATTAAAGACAGAAGTAACATGGTTTAATTTTTCCGAGTATTTTACTGCTAAAAAAGTGTTACAAGTGACGTATACGGAACAATATCAGTGTTGAAATCACCTCGATGTGGATACTATTCAACAGATCCTAGATTAGTATTTATCTTCGATTTTATGTTTTAGACTATGGCGATGATTTAATCGTGTATTATAGTAATATATCTAACTTAGTTTTAGTAATTTCATGGATATATTGTGTAATTTCAAAATAACAAATATAGATAGTAGTAATAACTTAGTTTAAACTGATTCATTTTTAATTGTAATTTCCATAGCAATTGTTGGAATAAGATTAGAAACTATAATTAGGAAAAAGTGATCAAAATGAATGCTTTATTTAAAATTCAACATTACTCACTAGCGAGGGTTATTCTCATATAAAAAGGAAAGAACACTTCGCAATTCCAGTAGATTTTTATTGATTAGTTTCGTCAACAAGTTGATATCTTCACCTTCGTTTAAAATGTGTGTTGAATTCCACGAGGTCACTCTTGAACATATTAATTTTAGGGATATTTTTATGAAGTTCCACATTGTTATTATATTTTCAGTAATGGTTTCTACTGCATTACCCAAAAGCAGCTACTGTCTATTGTATGTATGTCTGATCACATATCCTCTTTCTTTAATTAGCAATCAACTCTTGGCCATAAATAACTTTATCGTAAATAAAATCAATTGACGAAGCTGTCACTGTGTGTAACTCCACAACGTTAGTAAGGAAAAGAACACTGTGTCTTAGTTCCACAAGATAGTTCTCTTTGTATAGATATCTATCTTGTGGAACTAAGACACAGTGTTCTTTTCCTTACTAAGAACTTTATCCTTAAGTTTATTCGTGACATTGTCTTATTCCATGAGTTTCTTTTCTCCAAGGAAATTGTAAACTGGAATAAGCGATGAATATCTTTTAACGCCTTTTTCTTTTTCATTACCTGAAATACTTTTCCGCGTCCCAATTTTTGTTTATGTTTACTAAATCGTTAGTAAGTCTTATCTCTTCCTGGATTCCTCGTTTTTTCGTCAAATTTTTAATGTTCACATTCTTTTAGTCATCCGCTCAATATCTTCCTTATCTCTAGGTATTAGAAGCCTCGCTCGACTCTAGCCATTCCTTTCTCACAGAGTCTTATGTTGAGTAGTATTTTGCTATCTGGTTATCATCTTTCAAGGAATTCCTGCAGTTACCTCCTCTTACTCCTTCTATTAAAGGATATTCCTTCTTTTCCGACATTTCTGCTTTTCTCGTGGCATTATGATGATACTTAATACTTCCGAGATAATTATCTCCTCATCATTGCCTTTTCGCTTGATATTTCTCAGCCCAAGTAACTTGATCTCCGTAGAAATGTATTCGTTGTACTCTTGTTTATAAAATATTATAGTTCCGAAGCGATATAAATACTTCCATATTACTTAATAATAATACACAGTATCATACTAAACTAAAGAATGAAAATGGGAACGCTTATAGAAAAATAATACTCCTGTATTCTTTTAATTGAAGTAATGTTGTTACATTATTACGAACTGTTTCCTTATTATTGTTGGCATTCATTAAGTATTTTTTATAATTTCTAAGATTTCAAATAAGAGCTCTTGTTAAATTATCTAACCAGTTAATTCTTAACGCAATGCACATAATTATTCTAACCAACGGAATTCTCTATTCAAACTTATATTCAGCTATGTTTTAATTCATTCATTGCTTCTAGCTGAATGAAATGAAACCATGGTAATTAAACTCGTAAATTTAATCATTAGGAGTTATACTCTGGTATTATTCGTTCGCAACTGATTAGAAATTATTTTAAACTGCTAAAGGCATTGAAATTTTTTGTTATGATTTCGCTCGCCTCTACAAAATGTATCAGAGTTGCTTTATATATTTAATGTTATTTCACTATTATTGTACGGAAATTTTCACTTAATTGTCCCTGAAAAGGAAAAAGTAAGAATAAATTGGTATACCGCGAAGTCAAAATTAACATATTATTTATTTTTCATTTAAAATGTTCTTGTTCATTTTGATAATTTGATACAGTTATTTAATTCTAATCCAGCTTTGAATAAGAGGCCATGGAAACATGGTTGATAGAGCGGCTATTGATTGGAAAGAGGTTATGGATATTAGCGCTCATCTTTCATATTTCCGCAGTAATTGAGAAACAAGAACGATCGACGTTTATGTAGTTTATTCAAAGCTGTAACAATTCAATTTTCATCCAAAACGATTTTCCTAATTGTGTATGAATGCATTAGTAAAAGGTTTTTAGATTTAGATTAAATATGATTATTTAGGAGTAATATATCAGTGTGAATCTGTGTGAGATCAAAAACTTCTCTCGTTTTTCTCAATCACATCTTTTTTTTTATTTTTGCTATTTAGAGTGATTAACTTTACTGCTTGTTAGGGTTATTGAAAACAAAAGGGAAGAAAACCATGAAAGGGGAGAAAACAAATCGGAATGATCGATGAAATTAATAATGAAGGGAATTATAGATATATGAAGGAAGATGCACAAGATAAACCATTTTGGAGAACGTCCAGTTGAATCGCATCTGAGACAGTTCCACTAAATAGGAAGAGAGTGATATCACATTTCCTCCCGTCACGCGAGTACAACATTACACTTGTTTCTGAGTAAAGCGCTTCCTCGTTTTTTTTTATTTGAAAGAAGGTAATTTTTGTCTTCATAAAGTCTCAGCGTTTAACATTGTACATTGAGTGTTTTCTTGGGGCTTCAGAAAAATTTTTCTCTTTCACGCCCGAAGGCAACTTAAGTTAAAAGATTTCAATAATAGCGTCAGTTTTTTACGGTGGTTGCCGTATGAGCTGCAAATGCATTACGGCATATGGCAACAAATGGCAAAACGTGTAAGTGCGACTAATACATGTCTGCCTCCCCTCCTTTCTTTTAATGGTGTCGTGCCCTTGGCCGTCTCCTGGCGCGCCCGTCGGCTACACTCATAGCTGCTGGACCTTCAATATTATAGCATTCTATGCTCAAGTCGAGGCTCTCTCCCTGTTTTTGTTGCTCGCTTTCGTTTATTTGCCAAAGTCATCGACGTAGGTGCTAAATTACAGACGAGTAATGATAAAGCATCACTCATACTGCGTTTTAACGCACATTTGTAATTTTTGGCTAGCTATTACGGAAAATTAATAGATGATTTTAGTTCACAGTCTTCAAACCCCCCTAACGGAACTTTCTCTCTAACGGTTAACGGTTTCGCCAAATTGTGCGTGTGTCGCACTACAAACTCTATTTATCGTTTTACGGAATATTGTCTGGGCCAGATTTAGACGCTGGTGAACTTAGGAAAACAGCCATAAAATCCAACTGGAAAGTTTGGATTTCTGTTATTATGTCTGTATCACACGCCTAATATTGCTAACTCGAGTACGTTCATAGTACATAGGAAAACACCAATTTGCTGTATTCTTCATGTGGAAAAAGCCGTGATAATTCATTTTGAAGGTTTTATTGATTAATTTAATTTATTATATTGATTCATGTCACAGTTCGGTATCTAACAAAGGAAATGTTTCCATAGGCATGCAGCGTTATTTATCGATACGTAAACTCGGGAATGAAAAACTTAATCTCTCTCTCCCCCCTTCTTCGTTTTTCCTTTTTTTTCATTTTTATATCGCCAAATATCTGAGGAACAATTTTATCAACAGTTTGCTTTCTCTATTTTTGGTCACGAATTTTTCACATTTTTTGGGTAAATATCCTATCTTTTGATCCTATCGTAATATATCCCTAACTTGTCTTGTGTTTACAGCATAAATAACCGTTATTCTTCCCTGAAATCATCTGCTTATCCTACTGCGGATCGACTTCTATTCGTTACGTGTATTTCAAATCAAATTGTTTTATGTTTCCTCGGGCTATTTCCATTACATTCATTATTACCCCTTCAACGCATTCGTTTAAAATATGCCCAGTGATTCCTCATGGTATGACTGATCTGAAAATTGGTAGCATCTTTCGAGGAAAAAATCTCAACCGGTTTGTGTATCATTCCTCATGAATCATTTTGTTTACCGCTCATCTCGTACGACTAAAAGCGCCGGCAGTCGTATAGCCAAATTATGCTTTCACCGGAGTTGAGTTGTGTCTCAAATTTTGTCGACGAGAATGCCTCCGTGTTCCAGTCGATGAAGTTGTGATCATCACGGAAGTTCACTCACCCTCGTTATCCCATCATTTATTTACACTTTCCGCCGTTTATTTGTACGCGGATGTGCGCGAGAAATCCATTAATATCCGAGTTCTTCACCTCTCCAATGATCCTGACTTTCGACCACTTCATCCTCTCTGCCTTTCTTGTATTATCTCCCATTAAACACTAGTATTTGCGATGAATCCCTTATCGATCGCGAATTTTGTCATTCTTATAAAAATGCCCGACATGGAGGCGAGAGTACGTTTTAAACCGTGTCGAATGGTGGATTTGCCACCGCGTTTGTTATAAATCTGTTTCGCTGTCGTTTTCCCGTTTGTATCGATTCGAAGCACGGAGCGCACTTAAGTGGGCCTAATTATCGAGCCTTTTGCTCTTTCGGGAGCCTTTGAGATCTCCTCTCACGTCGCATACCTGCGCTTTCCACGTTCTTTCCCCACATACTCTCATTCAAACATGGTTTGGTACAGTCACCCGTTGATCGACACCGTTTTGCTAAAAAAAATCCACCGGGGAGAGATGAGGAACGAGGATGCCACGGTTCCTCCTCTCCTCCTGTGCCGGAATGTGGTTAATTGACGCGAGAGTTATTATCTCGTCTAGTTGGAGCTCATCGATTACATTCTTTCCGCAATGCGAAATTACGGGGAACAATCGGTATAGCGGGAACTGCAGAGATATCCTGACGTGATGATGCGTCTGCTTAAATTTTCGATTTCTTCCCTAGAATTTGGGGTCTTTAAGAAACTTCCATTGTTTCACATGTCAATCTTTATAGATGCTTATTAGATTCTTACTTTCAAGGATAAAAGCAGTAAATTTTCAGGAAATTACAGCGTTGATTATGCCCGTAACTCAGGATGCAACATCAGCTTATTTTCTCAATGAAATTAAAGAACCGATTTTTAAGGGAGAAAAATTTATTGGATCATACATTAAATTGAAAATTACACTACGTATTTCTTGAACGAAAGGAAAGAAAACATAAACGTTTTCAAAATATTAACCAAAAATCATAGAATCTAAATTTACCAATCCATTTCGTTTGGTTTAAATCTTTTGTCAATGTTTTTGGCTTAAAAATTAATCAGACGGCCTTACCTAAAAATAATTATGAAGGTAATCTTTAAATAAATAAAATGGATTGGTAGAAGTCTTCAAGTGTTTAACCACTTGGAAATACCAAATACTCATTATTTCCATACATAGGGAGAGAAGGGAAAATTGCTTGGTCTCGATGGAAAGAACTTCACTCTTATTTTGAATACGTTCAGCCTATGTATTTTATTATCGATTGATAGAGAATGTGAAGATTAATCATTTACCGAAGTGCATATTTACTTTTTGAAAAATATAAATCTGCTGCTTAAAAACAAAACTTAATTCTTTTTCTCCTCCGTGAATGATTTGTTAGGATCACTGGTTTAATGAGGCAGACGGCTGCTAATAATGAGAAAATGCCTTTAAATTTCAATAAATGGCAACTATAATTATATTTTTCATAACGTACCTAAATACTTAACGGTAAATAAGCTAAACATTATTGTTGAAAATACAAATAATTCTAACCGATTGATAACAAGAAATGAAACCTAGAATAGAATGTTATGAAAACTTACTGATTTTCAGTACTGTAGATAATGAAAGTCAGGTTTAGAACGGTTGCTTAATATTCTAAAAAATCCTCAAAATTAATCGAATCGACAAACAGCTTCGGAAATAAAATTTTTAAATATGGAATACTGACTGTTTATGTCTATAATATTTGCATACCGTTATTATTACGAAAACGCGAAAGCTTGAAAATTTAATCTTCTCGGGAAAGATGCAGAGGAATGTATTTCGAGTATATCATGCGTAACTCTATCGAAATCGCTCACAAAACACGCCTATTTTTAGTTTTCTCTGAAATTCAACAAGTCTTTTCTATTCATAGGCATTTCAATCTGTTACGTTTTATCGGATAGAGCAGCATTAAAACTCGCTGCACGCGGCAATAAATCCCATTCTTCTAATGGGACTTCTAATCCCCCTTTCTCCGACACCTTCCTCTTATTTGTGAGCATCCCATTGCCGTTTTATAGTTTACAGCGGGAGGATTACGTTGCCCTTGGAAACGCTGTTGGAGCCCACGTGTGTGATCCCAGGTGGTCCTCTGTTGAAGTGCACACGCAATGGAAATGGCATCCACTTCAGTGACGTTCTTCTCGCTCGCGTGCGATGAGGCTTAAATGATCTTGCCTGAAAGTCTATCGAGCACTGACGTATTCATTCGCGTGTCTCCACCGGAAAAACGAACGTGTCGAGAACTACGTCCTTCTTTGTCTTAAACACGAAGCCAGGAACGTACTTGTTGTCTACTAAAATATATGTACGCTTACCTGTAAGAAATTGAAACCAAGATTCGCCAGAATTAACGCTTCTGTCAGAGTGTGTTTTTTAAATAATAACCAAGCAGCACTTCTTTCTCTTCTTTATTGTATCCATTTAGGATGTCGGGGCCTCTTCTGTCCTTCGAGTGCGTCAAATTAGAACCAAATCGAAACCGAGAAAAGCTTTATTTTCGGCGAAGTGAAAACCGAACCTGAACAGCAAAATTAAAATTCATGAACCCAAATAGAAACAAAAAGCGGTTATTTACTCCATTTCGAGCTTCCGTCCCAAACAAACTCATTTTAATTAAGTTTAAATCTATGAAGGTGAATTAAAATGTGTAACGGAGACTTCTTACTTGCTAAAAATATCTTTTAAATGCATGCAATCAAATACTTTGATCGTATTTCCTTAAATCTCGCAATTTATACTCTAAATTTTAATTTAATCTTATGTAATTGAAAACGCTATGCATAGTAAAATAATTGCGAAAGAATTAATATTATATTTATATGGTCGGAGCGATAAAACCGGTTCAAACCGGTCAAACGTTGGCAGGCGGATTCAAACGGGAACTGAACTGATTTCTTTTTGTTGAACCGCTGCAAAAACCGCAGCTAAAAATGTTTCGATAGTATTCTCCCCTATTTCTTGCCATTCTTTTAATTTCGTTCGTATTTTCTCATGTATGCATATCTCTTTGTTATTAATTCTCTTTCTTCTCACCTTTTCTCTTTCCTTCTGCTTTCTATTTTTGTTTCCAGAACTTTCTTTAGAAGTCGCTTATTTCTCAATCTTACTACACGTCCATACCATATCAGCTAGTTCCTCTCTGTCTTCCAATAACTCTTAATATTTACTTCAATTCTTCCCAGATTTTGTCTTGGAAATGTATAGGATTAATGGCATTTATAGCAATCAATAATGTAATTGATTTTTATTTTTACTTTACGTAAACATATTTTGCCCCTCTCATCAAATCATAGATACACGTATAATGCAAATATACTACTTCGCAGTCCCACAACATGCAATTTCCTTCGAAATCGTGGAATATTTATCATTTAAGATAACGTTATCACGGTTTCCGATTTAGGATAATGGCACACTTCAACCACTGTGAAATTGTTAGAATGCAATGTAAACAGTTTTCCTGCATTTGAAATTCCATGTACAGAAAAACATCCATGCTCTTAAAAAGCTGTAAGGTACACATACCTTAGAAGGCCTTAACAGGACACATTCTTGCATCAATACTAAGAGTAAAACCAATATGTTATTAATAGTTACAATAAAAATATTTAACTCAACTTCATAATGATAATTTTGCCTTTTAAAATGTTCCGCTAGCAGAACTCTATAGTAACTCAGCGACATCAATACATGCTGACTTTGAAATGAAAATCTCTTTCGAACTCTCTCTCTCTTCTTTCCTAGTCAAAATATATAAATCGCCTGGACCAATATGAAGTTGGCCGGTTGCGAGGAAAAGGTACCCATTTCTCTCCATGCCGTCCGGTCAAACTTAATCTGATTTAGTCTGGTGGAAAGGGCGAAACTTTGAGATGCAGAATGCAGTCGTCCTTCGGACATCAAACTACGTTTTGTAATTATTCCGGTTCTCCGTCTATCGGACCATTAAGGTCAGGTAGCATATGGCCAGGAAACACCGTCTTGGAGTCCGTCTCCGCTTTTACATACAAATACGTCCCTCTCTCTTCCAGTAAGCTAATTTCTCTGTTGGTTTGGCCATCTGCGGACATATCTACGCGTTTAAATCTTTCAGACTTTGAACAGGAATCGTTTCGGCGAATTCTAAAGCGGGTTCGGAGAAAAGAAAGGGTTGGGGTGACGAGGACTGCTAGTGATACGAATTCGACTCCGTTCCGGGCTCTGTTTTGGGACCGATGTGCTATTCCTTTGGGGACACGGCCGAGGTCCTCCAGCCCCATGCACCTGCGCTGCATTCGCCTCGGATGGACGATCGAGCCGCGGTGCACGCATTGTCCGATGGCGCCCTAAATGGTCATACCGAGTACTCTATTGTCCCGCCAGAGTACGCTCGTAAAGCAAGTGGAAAGGAGATCGCAATCTCTCTGGGTCCAAGAAGGAGGAAGGAAAGAAAGCCATCCCGAAAGAGAAGCATCCGAGATTCGTGGTTCGAGCGATAATCGTGCGCTTTTCCCCTGCAACATTTCTCTGTTGAGACTCGTCTGGTTCTCTGGGCGCTTCCGAACCCGGTTTCCCGCGAGTTAACAAAAGGGCGGCAGAGAAAAATAAGGCATCTTTATATTGGGCCAATCGGAATCGCTTTCTCGTCCAACTTGCCGGAGAGTAAGGAGAATGGCTTGACTTCAAAGGGAGCAGAGTGACGTTAATGAGAAGCCGTCTAATTTATGAATAACCCCAAGAGCATTTGTTTCTCTGGATGGCGGAAATAGTGGAAGTTATAATGCACAGCTACTCGGTACCTAAACTAAAATCTTGACTGGAAATTTGTTAGATTATTTCAAAGTCCATTGTGGAAGGCGTCGTTTGTGAAAATCTGTTTTACAAAATATTAAAAAGATTTACGCAGCTCTTAAAATACTATGTTGTTCATTTTATAATTAGTTGTTTATTTATTTTCCTCACTCCATTGTAATATTTTTTTTAATTTCAGCGGAAATGAATTGGATTAATTCAGGGCTTGATTAAATTTCTTAAAGAACTTATAGTTATTCCTTACTCAGTATTACAAATATCAGGATCAATCAGGAGGTGCATGATAGTGACGACACGGAATTCAACGGTCCAAGGCCAAAAAGTTATTCCATCTCATTCTTTATCGAAAGGATATAACGAAATTTCACAAAATTGTGATGGAAATATAGGCTAAGGCGGAAACAGATACATTTAACGTAGTAATTGTATCTCAGGTGTAAATTATAGTAAAAGTGAAAAACAGCAGCGCATTTAAATATGAAAGTTCATAACCGAATCAAGTTATGTTGCGTTACTTAATTTATATTTGATATTTACTTCCTGTTTTACAAATACAAAAATATGATTTGAGGACTTGGCAACTATGAGAATATGTTTGCATTAAAATCTGTAATATGTATCTAAGCTGTTCATACGGTTAACTCATTCTTACTCTTGTATAATAATCAGCACTATTTTCCTTTTCATTTTATGGTTGATAATTATAATACTTGATATCAATCAATGACATTCAGAAAATTGTGTCAACACCCGCAATTATAAACATATATCGAAAACAAACTCTATTATTCGAATAATTTTAGTTAATAACTTAGAAAACGTTCCATATTTCCTCGTCCTCGCATCCGGCTTGTTTTGAACCCGTTTCTACCTTTGTTTTCATTCGAACGCGGTTATTTTATCTGGAGACATTCTGAGATTTATATATTCGGAAATTATCAGTTATGCCTTGGGTGTGGTGTGAGATCGTGAATACGTACTCATTGTATTCCGCACTTTTTAATTCGACTCCCCCGAAGTCGTCATATTTGTCTGGCTTCGTCCCAGAATTCAGTACCTGCCAAGAAATGCCATTGTTTCGCCGTCGTCGAAACAATTTGCGGTGGTCCATCTGTCACTTCTGGAAATTTCAATCATTTCGTATGAATTTAGGCCTTAGAGGTCAACGCACGTGAAGAGGAGTGGTTAGAATATATTAGACGATATTGATCAATATGGACGGGGAAATATAGCGTAGCGCTCGTAGAGATGGTGAGAATTGAACATGATGTGCTTGGAATTGGGCTTTGGCTGACGCTCAATGGCGTTTTGAAGGATTTACCGAGGTGCATTTCACTTAATGTCTTAAAAATCTCCTGGTTAAAACCCTTTCTTTTATGCTTAGCGATGTCCGGCTGCAGCGGAGGCGTTTTGGTTTACGACGTCGTTCCTCTGTTGCCCTATAAGAGGAGAGCAGGGTAAGAAGGTCGCAACGGGCGATGAATTGGAAGAAGAGAGCGAGAAAGAAAGGAAAATCGTGTAGCGGGATCCGATGACGTCCCAACGTAAGTGCAACCTGCGGTCAAACGATGCAAACGAAGAAGGAAGAGGGAAATGGGAAAAAGAGATTGGAGTTGCTCTCGGACATGGAGTGGACAGATGGATCTCGATCCCCACCACATAAATACACGATCCCATAGGTTGAGAGCACCACGAGGCGGTGCACGGAAGAGAGGGAACGATGGTTTGGCGGTGGTGCTCGCGAGCGGCCTGCGTAGGGGAAGGCCGAGGGAGCGTCTCTTAGCAACGGTCGTAGGATTCGCGTCTTCCCTTTCTGCTCCGGGCATCTACGATGCATCTGCCGTTGACGACCTTTTGTATAGACCGCTTAGTTCCCCTATTTATTCAGTGACGATTTGTTACTAGAGTGCAATGAGGGTTTTTAAGCCCCACTCACTAAATGCCAGATAATGAGAGAATTATATTCGGAAGCGGACAACGGTGGTCAATTTCTCAGATAAACTTTAGATTTAGCGTTCCCTAACACTAGGAATCAATAAAATAGGAAGGTATTTGACAGTGTACTAAACTCGTATACTCGCTCTTTGTTTGTTCTTATCTATATCTCTGCAATTTTTTCTCTATTTTCTCTCGCTTTGCTAAGGTTTAAGATAATTTCGTTCCGATATTTAATTCTCAATATCTTGATTCGACGATGGATTTAATAAATATTCAAAGTCAGCTAATGTATCACAATAGATATGGTTTTTATATTTACGTACATATCAAATATTATGGCTTTACTCTTGTGAGCTTCTGAACTGATATGTTTGTTGAACTCCAAATTTGTTGGCATAGTTGCGGGAGGAAGATGTCCGAACATCATCGGTAATTTTTGTATTCTTCTAACTTGGAGGCCAAGTTTCACTTTAGCGTCTCAGGTTGAAGTCAGATTATAGTAGAATTAACCAAAATAAGTTAATAATTAAAAATAAAAAATTACTCATACACATGAGAAGCAGGAGGATATTACTTGAAAATTCACTACCATCCGTTGCCGTTAAATTACTAGTTCCTAAGAGAAATAATGAGAATAAATACATCGAGAAAAAATTATACGTTGTATTTCAGGTGGAAGAAAGTGAGGATCGCAGGCATTTAATAATTCCTCTATATAAGTCTTGGACTTGAAAATTCGCCCTCGGAAAAATTACGTGCATATGAGGAACAATCCATTCTCTGAGTATTCATAATATGCATTAAACTCTGCGTTAGAATCGAGGGTAGAGGAAGAAAATTATAGGCAATCAATCGAAACTTACATGACATTCATCTTCCAGTTTTATTACCTTCCACCACTCTGAGATTACATGCAAACGTGTGATTAATGTAAGGACGCATCTGCAAGCCATGAAGCGAGCGACATCTAAATACCTAAACGCCCTCGCAGACTTCGAAACACGCCGAATGCTCCGTTCATTGGAGGAGTAATATCTGGCGAGAACTTCATCGCGCGTTGTCACCAATATATTCCGATTTGAGGCTTAAGTTGGCATAAAATGGACGCCAAGGCTACCCACTGAATAGGGGTACACAATTCCGTTCCTTTTTTGCCCTGATGGATAATAATGTAAAGTTTGTGGTGCCTTTTTTATACCGTTGACGAACGAATAACAAATGTTGTACCTCAGATATACTGCATTTGGCGTTCTTCCGAATCTGACTTACAATATTATATCTATTGTAAAACATCTACATATCTCCTAACCCCTAGTCATATTCGTAGGATTTAAAATGTATGGAGCTATAAATGTCCCATTTCACTTGGATTGACTACATATCCAGATTTTGATCATTTAGGGTGATACCACGATATACTTCTACGAATTTTTAATTAATTTTTATATATGTCAGAACTCTCTTGAAATATTTCGAATCGGAAATAAATTCCCATTCCCATTAAATATACATCCCATGGAAATTTCAGTCGCTTCTCTGCGTCAAGAATATTTAAATAAGTTTTGAATTGCAATACATATTATTTCTGATTCTTACGATGATAGATGGATACACTTTTCTACATCACACAGTGATATTAGCTCTGCAATATATTCTATGATGATATTATATAGAATTTCTCAACAAGTGTCAAATTCCTACTTGAAGCGAAAAACCGAAACAGTTTGTTATGGAGAGTTTATTAGGAAAATATTATTGAGGCCCCGTATGGTTGTAGCCCTCTGCTAGCACCTAATTATAAATTCGCCCCTGTACACGTACTGAAATTGTTTGAAACCATCCTCTTACAATTGGGGTTTTAATCGAATATATCGAACTTGGGAATACGGCTAGATGGAGCGAGAAACGTCCCTCTTCTGGCTCTTTCCCCCTTCCCTTCGTTTCGAATATCCCTCTTCCTTCCTCGCCCGCATTCTTCTGCCCATCGCCCACTCTTCCTTCAATGTCACCCGCGAACGCTCGTTGTACGGAATATGCGCATGGGGATTCAGTCTGGGTGCCGGTCTTCGGTGGGAAATGGAGTTTTGAAGCCGCGCAGGGCAGACACTAATCGGGGGCGGAGAACCGCTTCCGTCGCTGCCGAGTCCTCGCGACCACACCCCTTGACGCTCACGCCCTCTATGGGGCACATTCCAAACGACGCCGTAAGCCATTCTCTTCCCTCATCCACCCTCCTCTTTAGCGTGGACGCACCAACCCTTCCGTCTCTCATTCCAGGGGCACATTCTTCTTTCTGTCTCTTGCTGCGCATTTACCTCCGTCGCATCTCCCCAACCATACAGAAAAATAGCATTTTTTCTCACCCATCTCCAGCCCCTTGATAAAGTTTCCCGGTTAACAAAGCGTTGTTTCTTCAACTCTAAAGTAGGTTTTAAAAGAAAATTTTTGTGCCCTATTACATAAATATATGGTGTAATAGTGTGTTATGAAATCTGAGTGTATGAATTTTCATGATCTAGTCCAATTTTTAATTACTGAAAATAATCTCATGCATTTCTTATGATTTGGTCTCATTGTTACTTCCGAATCTATTCAATTATTTCCTCTGGCAGAATTTTTGATTATTTTTCTCTATTTTGCGGTAACCACTATGTGAGTGAGAGGGGACACAAACTACACGAAGACTTATTTATCTAAACTAATAAAAGCGACGAAAAAATCATTTTTTACAAGGTTTTCCCTTTTCTCGGTTTTTCGTATCCTATCGCAATTATGGATGCAGCAGATTTGAAATTGCAGCTTCGCGCGAGACGGCGTGATTGGGTTTCTTGTTAGCCGCTTATTCTAGCAATGACTCCATCATGTTCCATTCAAACCCCTCTATTGTCGCTCAGGCGGATTCGTCGCACACGATATAATAGAGATCCTTGGATTTTTGATGCATGGAAAATCGACACGCTCTGCGGAGTGCGGCTCTGGAAATCGTTATAGCAGATATGCGGAGATGGCGGTGGTTAGTTTTTCAAACGTGAAAATGCATTACTAATCTTTGGTAATGAGGTCGAATTATGTATTTGGTATTTCTTTTTCTCCCCCTCCCATCATAGAAAAGCTCCTTCGACGAAAATTTTTGAGTTTCCTTTTTTCAGAATCCTGTCATGGAAAAGGCTGCGCGATGAGATTTACCCTATACAGCTTGACAAGTCGAAGGCGTTTTATCTCTCCCTTTACTCCAGTCTTCCTCTTCTCCAAACTTTTCCCTTTTCTCTCTCCGCGCCTTTACTGCACCCAAGGTCGCCCTCTGCTCTCCTGCACGCCCAGGCGACCACGTCCGTATCATTATTGTCGGAGTATGTTGGCGCCATCTATAGAGCGAGACTCCCCTCGTCCCATCTCCACGACTTTTCCTTAATGGTTGGTTTGCCGTGATACTTTTTGTCGTGTCCATCAATCCCAGACCGGATGGCATTGATCTCTGAAATCTGGAAATCGAATTGTGAGAACTCTGTGGGCCCCTCTGCGAATAATATATTTATTTAGATCTGCATTTATAATACTTTGAATATCATTTCACGATTCTTCAAGGATATTTCCTTCTATTAAGTTCAATTGTTCCTTTAATTGCTGAAGTTTCGTGCTTCATCTTTATCATTCTCGTCATATTTGTCGATGGATATTATTTTCACTTATAAGAAGTTCTATATCATAACAGATTGGTATTTCATGTAAGAATTCCTAGTCATTGCGAATTCATGACGCATAACGAGTAACACCTATATATTACTGTGATTCCATGGTTTGAAATGTTGTGCCTAGGGATGATTTCGTAATATGAACATTATTTATTTACGTATAAGTAGAATATTTGCCGCAGTTTGACTGCAGTCAGGTGGCAGTCTCAAATCAACAACTGATAACCCTTATAAATACAAGAATGAATTTCACAATCTTTGACGCTTGATAAATGTAAAAAAATATAGTTTAATTGTATTAAATATTAATCATATTTACTTGGTAATTTAATTGGATAACCTATAGATGGTAGAATTATAATTTGCAATTATTTCCTTGTTCGGTAAAAGCCTTTTTCCAATGATAATGCGTTTTCTTTCTGGAAAATACATTTTGGTTTTATTCTCTGACCTTGAGGAAAATATGTGCTTAAAATAGATCTCTTTGATAAACTTTGTAAACACGAATTATATATCCGCTTCTCTCTTTAATGGGGTAAGGCCTATGTGAGGAAACTCCTTAATGGAGTCTTCAAATGCGAAAATTCCGTAATGAGCGAGAGAAAAGCATTGGTAATGATAAATAAAATGGTAAAGTAGTTTGTGGAGAAGGTGGAGACGTAACATTGGATGGTAAAGAATGAGATGAATGTGACAGCAATTCTCGTAAGATCAACATTTAATGGCAGTTGATCGCAAATTTGTTTAAGCGTACGAAGACCAACTCAAACACGGAGATCCAAGAATAAAAAAGAATGGCAATAAAATAATCCCTAGCTGTGAAAAGTTTTACGTCCGAGGAATAATCAAGAATGTTGCTTTTTATAATACTCAAAAGGAAGTCAATGGTCAATTGAATGATAAGTCATCATAAGGATGATTAACGCCTGTTTTACAAATCATCGATTCTTTTTTTATAATCCACTTCACATAGAGACTTCACTTCCAAATGATACTGTAGTTCGGAGACATTGTAGTAATACTATTTTTATAATGGTGCTTTGGCATCTAAGGTCAATTAGCTCCTGTTTCTAAATATGGGATCCCAACGCGAATCGAACCCGGGACCACTTTCACAAAAGACAAACCCTATACCAACCAGACTATCCGGAGGCCTTCGGAGATATCAATGCCGTGCATTATGAAAGTTCGTGGTATTTTTTTCGTTAATGAAACAAACCAAATTTGAACCAAAATTGATAAACTTGCTTGAAGATCCTAGGTCCTTAATGTATCTAACTCAGTCGGAACTGTTGGAGGTAAACAGTCGTAAAGTGAATTAATGGTTTTCTACAAAATAAGCGCTTCCGTTTTAATAGTTCAATATATTAAAGATGGAGGTTTCAACGCCTGAGTGATACTACGCGGAGAGTAACGCTTAGTATACGTTCTATGCAAACATTCTGTGTGATTTATCTAAATAAAGTTATTAATACTCGAATTCGATATTAAATTGAAAATGAATATTAGAAGCTCTTAGCTGATTATCTCGTTCGATCATTAGTCGGATTTAATCAGTAGAGTTTATAATTCCTTTCCCATCTGCTTTCCACCACATTGTTCGTAGCAAGCTGCAGTTATCGGGAAGAGGGAAAAGGGGCATGTGTTGGGAAAGGTTGCGTCCGAGGTTGGAGGATCCAATTCCCGGAGGATGCGGAGTACCGCGGGCGGGTGCACGAGTGGCCGATCGATATTCCAGCCTTCCCTCATACATCCTCCTCTTCACCGCCGGGTCCTCTGATGTAATCGTAATCCCCTTTCCTTATTTTACCTTATCAATTACCCGCAGATATCCCAGCATGCCATCAGAGTCGCACTTCCACCCTTTTCGTCCTCCCGCTTATCCTCCGCTTTCTTCCGTGATTTCGCCTTCTTCCTCTTTTCTTTACATCTTTGCATTCTTGAACCCCACGGCTAGAAAGGGAGGAAGAGAAGAGCGTCAACTTGACGGTTGAGGTAAGGGGCATTTCCCTCTCATCCCATCCTACACTTTCGATCGACGTCCTTGATCCTGGCCTGTGACCGTTCTGCTACAGTGGTCGGTCTTATCCCTGCTGGAGAAGAGAGAGGCAGGTGATATCCTACCTAGTGTTGCTCATTCTACTTTTCCCTTTCCACTTTTCTCCTCGGTGTTCTCCCTCCCCCATCTCCTCTTTTTCTCCTCTCCTAAGAACCGTCTTTCTTCCAACCCATCACTCTCTACGCGATCCGACTTAATTCTTTCTTTCTCTCATTCCTGTTTCCCTTTCGTCAAACATAATCGACCCAAACTGCTCCTAGCCAAAAGTAATTAAAAGTAAAACAGATGCGTGCTAAAGCAAATCTCAGGAGACGGCGGTGAAGTCCGCGTGGAAAGATCCCGTATTATGCGGGAACGGAATCTGTAGAATGGATGATAATTTCAGGATAGTTCTTTTGGAATTGTCTGAGGTTTAGTCATCCGGAGGGCGGAATCTAACAAGGCACCTATTTCCGTCCAAAGTTCTTTATAACTCCTCGAAAGTTTTATTACTTAATGTGTCCTTGTGTTTTTTGCGTTCCCACTCGCGAAGTTTGGTGTTTTTTATAACTTTCTGAAAAATTTCCCACGGCATTTTCTCCTTTTGCTGGGCACTTATTCAAGCATTATAGTTTGGTAGAAAAAGGAAGTTTAAATTTTATTTAAGACACTCCAGCTACCAGGTACGAATTACTTTGCCATATGCTTAAAGGATATATTATGTTCGTGGCCAATTTTCCGGTTGTTTCTATTTGTAGATGCATTTGTCTTCGAATGGTGAGCAGTGGTGCGTAAATGCACTAATGTTTCAGAATTTTACGTGGCCAGCGAAATTAAAATTTTCGGATTCACGTTACATTTAGCCGATAGAGTTCTCTCCCCGTAGTATTTTTAGATGATATTCTTAGAAAATGTCAGTTTCTCATCGAGCCTAATCAGTGCCTGAATGTCTTAACATTTAACGAAATGTAAAATTTATTTTGGTGCTTGCATAAAGCTCATAATTTCTTATCAGCGAGTTATCTATCTCAAAAGCGAGATATTTTCTGGTATATAAAACTTGAATCCCATAAAGCAAAGTTTCCCAAACTTTTCCTCCGGCGGAACACTATCAATTCTATGATATGAGCGGAACACCTAGGTTACCTTTTCTAAATTCAAAACTGAAATTCATACAAGAATTATCATTCTTCGTAAGTTTCCGCGGAACACTTAAAAACTCTTCGTAGAACATACAACACACTTTGGGAAACCCTGCCATAGAGAATATCCCTCTATAGCTCGATAAAAAGAGGTTTTCTCTTTTTCTGGCATTTTATTACCTCTACAGGTTTCGATGAATAGCTATCGACGTCAGAGATTGCCATTATCAAGAATAGGTATTATAGGAAAAGTGGTATGGGGGAACCTGTACGATTAGGTTTTTCCTCAGCTTTTTCTGTGGTTTCCCATTTCCCCACGGCTTTTCCTTTTCTTTGTAATGTATGCTTGAATTTTATGCGCCACCTTGCGATAACTACTAATCTTTGAGGTCACTCGTGGGTAGTAATCTTTTGCAAAAAGAGAAGTTTTGGAAAGCTAGTATTTTCTTTCATTTATCTGCATCAAAAGCTTTCGCTTGAAATTTCAATCTACATCTACACACTTACAGAACACTGCAAGCCATCTTTCGGCGTATGGCAGGGGGGATGCAATAAAATCCTGAATTGAGAATATATATCCGTTTGTAAAACTTCTGCAATTACTTAAATGATTTCATACAATAAAGGTCGAGAGTGATAATAAGAACATTTGCTAGTTTAACGTTTAAAAAATAGAACAGCAGTACTGAAGTAGTCGTAGCCTATATTTAATAGTTTTAATTTAAAACAGAATCAATAAATAAAGTTTCAAGCAATATCATACATATATTATAAATAAATACATTTATGTATAGGTATAGCAATATATACATAAAGTTTAATTATTTTGCAGCTACTGCAATATTCGTCATTTTAGTCCTCCTGAGCCAGTTAGAGGCTCAGGCTAACTTATTCCTTAGGACATGGCAATTAGAGCTCGTGCACTGGGAGCAAAATAGAAGTTTGAATGCACAGAAAACGGAAGCGCCTGAAAAGTTCATTCGTCCCCGGGACGAGAAAAATAATAAGTAGCTCCGTTTTAGTTCGATGTTACTTTGTATTTCATATAGAAGAATTGGAAATTATCGTTTCCCTTGTTAAGTGTGCCTACATGTTTACTGATGAGGACAATGATAGAGTTCATCGAAAGTATGAAATTTGGAACACCCCCATCTTTGGCGAAAAGTGAAAAATATAAGCTAAAAAATTATTAATATTTCCTCAGGAATACGAAGTCTGAAAAAGATTTAATTTTTGTTGTTAATACTTCATGTTAATACTTATAAAAACTGTGGGATTGTGCTATGTTGAATTATCTTCGGGCGCTAGAAACTCCTCTGCCAAGGGAGTAAATTCTATTAAGCAGGCAGAAAAATCGTAAAGGCTCTGGGGTTTTAAGCTTTGGGCATATGAGTACACGAAAAGTCGAGCATTGGTCTAAATACCGTAATCGCCTTCGCATTTTTCCTTTTGCTGAGTTCTTTGTAACTTTTCGTATTTCTTATTGAAAATTTAGATGTGGAAAATTTTAGCATGGAAGTAGAATCTTCTTTTTAATTTGTCGGAGTGAAGTTTCCGGAAGGGGTTAGGAGAGGTTATCAAGGATCGTTTAAGTGATAAAACATTGGAAAACGGTGAGCTACAGCAAGGGTTCTCAAAATTTTCAGAATACACCAAAATGTAAATATTTCCGTTGCAACAATTAGTAATATTTCAAAAGCTAATAATATCTTAGTGATGGAGATGTAGTGTAAGATTTACTCAGTAAAATAAGTACTAGATTAAGTGCCTGTTTTCAACGCGCAACTGCCTTTTTTAAAGTACATACCATCAGTGAGTGATACATGGGTGGAATTCAGTAGCTTGAAGCAAACCTGTGACTAACTGCATTCGACTCCTTTCCTTTCTATTTTTCCATATCTTTCGTTTGCATCAATCCTCTTTCTTCAGTGCCATCCAATCGGAAATAAAAGACCCTCTCGAAGCTCTTTTTTCCTCTGTCTCTCGCCTTTCCGTCTCCTTCCATCCACCGCGTATATCCTGACAATAGGATGCCGGCCATGGCGATACACATTCCATCATTCTCTAAGTCCACAGCTTCTCTTTCCTTTCTCTTTTTCACCCAAAGGAACGGCCGTTCCGCGAGGTTCGCACGATTTACCAGAGCGGATAGAGGTTCCTGGCTGGCGGGAAAATCAACTCTCGTCTTTGTGGTCGCGTGGTGGTGCTTGCTGCTCCTATTCTTTCCCTACCCATCTCTGTTCCTTCTCTCCTTTTGTCCCTGCCTTTTTCCGCTTTTTCCCTCTCTTTCTGTGTTTCTCCCGATCCGGAGAGTTGAATGAGATTTTTTCTCTTCGGACGCACGTCGATCAGCTCAAGGCCGTTGCATTATGGGCTAAAAGGGGTTCGGGTGAAGACTGTGAAATCGTCGGGGGAAAGAGAGAGATGACGGCCAGCGAGAGTGAAAATGAATATTTCCCGGAAATTCCTTTTCTTTAGGCTCGCCGTAGCGTGGGATTGTGCCAATTGAAAGCGATGACGCAGGAAATCATGTAAATAAGTTAATTTTGGGGAAAGATGAAGGAAAGGCTCAAGAGATGAGAGTAGGTTATCTTTTCGTTCTTGTCCTCACTGTTTTATTATTCTGGGTTTTGCTTGGAAACCTGATATACATGATCTCATTCCTACGCCGCATCTACAAAAATGTCGAGAAAAGGAGAGGGTCTTGTGGTGATTTTTCCGCCCGAAAGGATTCGCTCGAGAACACCAAGATTTCCAACGTATGGCGATGAACGATACAGACTCAGGGCTAACCTTGTGGTAATTATTAATATTAAACATATTAAAACGCTCCATTAGAGTGAACTTTTTACTATACCACACAAAAACAAAGTTTTCATCAGCTGACGTAATTATCTAGGCAAAGAGATAGTTTTTCGCTGCAATGTGAATGTATCCAATCCTTTGAACCTTATTTTATTATAATTTTTCAAAGAGTAGAAAATCTTTCAATGAATTGTTTTCGTTTTTCTATTCCTAATACTTGGCGACGATCTGTAGTAACGTAGGATGAGAATGATACTGCTTTGGAACCAGAAAGCCTGAGAGAGAAATAAATTTTTCAAAATGTTTTCCATCATGGTATGACAGCAACGTTGCCAAATTCGTTTTATAACTGTTTTATTAAAATATATACGATAAAATGGGGGAGAAACAAAGACAGCTGATGATGCAGCTGATTCAATTAAAAATGCTATTTTTAATTCAATGCAGCTGATGCAATTAAAAATAGCATTTTTAATTGAATCAGCTGCATTCTTCTTCTGTAAAAAAATATTCGAGGATATGTGGTTTACAATTTCATAGGCTCTCATTTGTATCCCCTACAATTTTCCCTTATTTTTCAAAACATCTTTCGATGAACTGCCACAACGGGGAGCTATTTTTAACGCTGAATCGCGCATCTGATTAACTCAACCGTTTTATGACCGTGGCAACTCCTTGAATCATCTATTGGATGCCAGCCATAAAGTGGTCGCGGTGAATCACTACCTAATCCTTCCGTTTGATTCGAATTTTGCAGACTGTTCGTTTACACTCCTTAAGCAATTTACGCGTGTAAATGGCTAATATTGGCAATTAAATGGATTATCTAGGTGAATGAAATGTAGGCTCACACCTGAGGAAATTAGCACCCCGTAAACGAAGATCTAAGAGTCTAGAGGTTGTATAGATAGGTAGCCTATCTTTTCTTTGCATTTGTAAGCAAGAAATTGAATATTTAAATATGATAATTTCGGCTATAGACTTTCTAAATATGCTATTTGTTTATAAGAATGCTATATCAATGTAAATTAATGCTCTTATATATACTTGTGTACGATATCTTTATTCATTATTGATGTAGCAATTTGCATTCTGCTTTTCAATCAGATTATCTAATTAATCGTCGATGATTTCATATGATAGTCTAAGGCCTGATATTAAAATGTATACTTAAAATTGACTTTAACTAAAGCTCACACTAAGGCCAGGTATTATAATGTTTTGTTAGTGTTAAATTGAAGAATACAGTAAATCTATATATGTGATGAATTAGCACGGAGAAGCACAATATTCTTCATTTAACTCTAAAAAAACAATGTAAATCTGATCTCTAAAGTGAACTTTAGTTAAAGTCCATTTTAAGTATACATTATTATGCCGGGCCTAAGTCTAATATCTAAGAGTAATTATGTAGTTCCAGAATTTATCATCATCTGACTCGATTTAAAGTAAGATATAATGGGTCACAATGTTTCTATCGTACGGTTTCTTTAAGAGCGCAAATCAAAGTTTTAGTGCCGATTTCTCATAGTTTCTAGTCTCTTTTGTTTTTATGATTCGAAAATTTCTCGCAACTTCGTATTTATATGTTAAGAAAAAACCGTCCCTTCTTCGTAGGCGTTTATGGATTCTTAAACAAATACCGTCAGATGAAAAGAAAAACTCCAGCAGATAAGACTTTTTCCAAGCAGGATTTTCGCAGATTTGGCGAGACTAAGAGAACATCCATCTCAGGTTTCCAGACAAGCCCCAGAATAATAAAACATTGAGCGAGACACGAGTGGAGGTAATGGAACAGATAACCATCAAAGCCTCCCACATATTCGTTTCTTATTTTCACCACCAACCTTCTCTCCCTTCCAAGATTGATGCAATTACCTCTCCCGGTGCTTTTATTTCGATTCTTTTTGTCTCGGGACGTTTTCGTCCATCCTCTCTCTCGCATTATTGGAATCGACGCCCTGCGCTCCACTTTTGATGGCCGTAGAGAATGCCCCGGTCTGCCGTCCTCGGTGCCCCTTATACATTATTCTCCGCCGCGATTTTTTTCGGTTTCTCTCACTCCCCGCAGCTACTAACCTTTTGTCATCTCAAAGCCCGCTCTCCGTCGGATTCAACGCCTACCCTTGCTTTTGATACCTCTACTCATTTCGCGAAGTCAGAGGCTCACTTTCTCTCAATGCGAAATGAGAATGGGCTTTTCAGGAGCCTTCTTTACGCTCTCTGCTCCCGCCGGCCTCGGAATGGATATCCCTCCAAAACCCCAGGATCCGAATTCCTCAGAGGCACCATCCTCCCGCGTTCCTCCATCCTTTTGCTTCATTCTCTAGCGAACCGTCTCCGCCGGCCCGGGTGGCCATCGAGCGCAAAAACCTTTAACTCTCCGTTTCTTCTTTTGCTCTACTCCTTTCCTCGCGCTATTTTCTCACCTACCTATATGACGCCTGGGTGAGGTTCCAACCATTATTTACTACCTTTGTTTGAGATGCCTTCAGTTTATGTCACGTTAATTATGTGAGATTTATGTCCTTGGTGAAATATGACTTGCTCCCCGACGAGTTTTATGGGTTCCGCTGTATTACTTGATACAGCGTTTCTCCATAGGCTTTTATTTGTTTTCGTTCTCCTCCTGGACTCCGGTTGTTTTTATTGGTTAGCGAGTGCTTGTACATATTTATATATTTATTAAACCGCAATAGTGGGACATTTACAACTTGTAAACTGTAAAAAAACCGGACTCGAACCCGGGACGTTGGCGTATTATGACCAACAAACTTACAAATTTTCTTAGTAATTTAAAGAACGCTGTGGATGAAGGAAAGCATTATTCAGCAAAAAAATTACCTTTTTCATTTTCTCCCTATATTTTATGTGTTTTTGTAAATTCAAGGTTTACTCGATGTCGTGATAACCTCTACAGTAAACTGAATTATCTGAAAGTGGTTCAGGTTTCTTTTGCTAACTTAGGATTATGGTTTAAATTCTGAGGAGGCTCCACCGCAGTAACTAGCATATTTCTCACTCGAACTATTTTTTAAGTAATTGTCGGGAGGTTTCTCGGAGCGCCGCAGGAATTTGCCTCATTTTCTTCGAACCATTCTAAAAATTGCTCTCAATGATAAATATCAGGTGTTGGCTGCAGATTAAGCTCTTTCTCGCATATTTTATCCTGCCTACGGCTTGGCTTGACGATGAAATATCTCCCGTTTCCCGAGGTTAAAGCAGCAGCTCGCCGTGGCATTCCTCGTCACTTTGGTCGACACTTTTTGCAGGGTTCATGCTAATTCATTCTATTCGCATCCGCATTAGGATGAAAGGGCGTTTCCCTCAGTTTGACAGGATCGTGTGCGTTTGCCAAACGGAATCGCGATCTTGAATTCGCTGCAAAAGTAAAACAATCGTAATAGTTCCGTCTATGCGATAAGAAAGACCAATTTGTGATTAATCGCAGACGCTCGGAATGCGTTGACGCGACCTCTGGCGCCGAGCTTCATTGTACGTTTCTCTCGTGTATGAATTAAAATAGGGACAATGGAATTCAGATTCAGATGCAATTCAACGGTCACATATGTACATGCGTACAGGTTTGTGAAATAAGTCCGCCAAAACTCAAAGCCAAGGAAACTTTAAAAAAATATAAAATGCTTTATTGAGCTGGTTTTGGTGGGTTGGCGAACCAAAGTATAACGTGGTAGAGACGTCTTTATTCCTTCATTGTTATTGTCGGTTATTCAGAATCGGTTATTCTGATCGTTTCACTAAATGTCACAACAGTGGAACCTCTATCTAATATTGTTTTTCCCGAGGCAAATTATTTTAGATGCAGAACAAAGTTGCCAAAATTTGCACGAATTTACAGCTTGAATTTTCGAAGCTAGTAAAACGTAGAAAGCGATTTTCTTAGAATGACAGTTCACCTCAATTTCTTGTTGTATGCCATAAAAAAGGAATGTGTTTGATAACTCAGTGAAGTATGGATTTACAACTTCCAAAATAGTTAATGAATCTTTTCCTTTCAAACACGATTTTTAATCAAGAATTTTAGTAAATATTTTTCTATTTTTCTATCTTTAGTGCTCAATTTATCATTTATTTAGCTTTCATTTCCTTTCAATAACAGTTTATCCTTCCTTCCTTCACGAGAGGAATGCGGGTGGGCATGAAAAATATAGACACGCTTTCGCTATCTAGGTTCAAAATGTCATTAAGAGAAGAAGACCAATAATCTCGGGGAATCTCCGAATGTTTCCACGCTATGGAAAGTTTCGAAAGAATGCTCCGAAAACGCAAGCACGATGCTAGCAGTGCCTCAAATTCCGTCCTTCATTTTCCACTTTATCTCTTATTTCCTTCCCCCTCACGCACCATCCGCCCCTCATTGTGCCTCCCTATCGCCGGAAACAGGTGTCTCTGCAGAGTGGCGTAGGTGCACTTCCCCTCCGTAACCAGAAGAGACCCCTCGTCGCGCATTCCTCTGCAGAAAGAGAGCTTCTCATTCCGTCTCCATGCCCATAGCGACAGACACTGTTCAACCTCCGCGAACCCTTCCCATTGTCGCGACGATGTTAATTGCCCACGGTTTCCGCGGCGCACCTTCGGACGCCGTCATAGGCACTCGCAGAATCTACAACTTACGCCGCTCTGACGAGTTCCGACCTGAATTTTTTCCCCCTTGCTCGTTTTCCTCGTCATCGTGTTGCACCTGCCATTCCACCGGAGGGTTATAGTTAGTATCGGCTATATCCGTTGCGATCAACTTCCACCCCTCGAGGATGCAAACGCGAGTCGATTTGTGGGAATTTCTTTTGTTTTGAGGGGTGCAGGGCGAAAGCGGCGTACCTCATACCCTTCCAGCCTTATCTTCTTTCAGTGCCAGCCTCTCTTATTCCCCTCTGTGCCTATCTATCTAAGGAACACCTCCCTTGTTTGTTTCCGTTTCTAGTTCCGCCCAGCACACATTGCCTTTGTGCATACGCCTCGTTTTTCTCTTTTTCTCCCCCAGCCTGTGTAAATCACGTAAGATGCTGAAGACGCCAGCTTGGGGGGAATGTTTCATCGCGTTTATTATTTCGCGATGTAAGGTTTTACCCTCCGGGTATGTGAACGAAGGTGGTTCCGAACTGGGCTCAGCTTTTGCGTTTGAATATGAGAGGCGCCGTCGTCACTCTCGAAGGTTGCGCTCCATTGTTGTTTCGAGAAATATTGCGGCTTTGTGATCTCATCGTGTGCGCTAACTCTTGAAGGTTAGGAATGACCATTAGGAAGGCCTAATGGTACTTAGCAACTTTGTCTTTCAATGGGCTTCATTTGCATGATCAAAATATCAGCTTTTCAACGTCATTGTGCGTTTTGTAAATAATGTACTCAACTTATTTTAAGAGAGTGCCTAGGTAAAAATGCCATTTTCGACACTTGAAAGGGTTTATCAACAAAAAATGAGTATGCGAAGTCAATCTGTTTGGTTTTATTGCTCTCAGCCATTTGAAAATTAGGCAGTTATCAACAGTATTTAACAGATAATTCTTAAGAGAGGTAAAATTGACTTTCAGGTTCTCAAATTCCATGCGTTATTGTTTTATTTGTTATAATTGGGCATATTACGTTCTGCGTGAGCAGAAGAAAGGACTCGAGGGATATTGTTAATATCTGTATTCATTTTAAAGGAAAATAACAGCTATAGCACCTAAGAAATCAAAACCTAGAATCAAAGAAATATGTAATAGTCCGACAAAATCACAAATAGTTCCTCTCGTATCTGCTGTTCTCAAAACCTCAATAATCACGTGGTATTCGCAATTTATTTGAATTCTTTCTTTTAATAACAACAAAAACTGGAATTATTTTCGGGATTGAATAGAGAAATGAAGGAACCTTATTCCACGTTGCCCAGCGATAAATTTACGGGAAAGCTATGAAAATTAGGGCAAAGCTAAGAGTCATAAATGAGACAGGAAATACCAAATCGCTGAGTAGGAACGTAGCCTTACCTACGTCAAATATTTATTATTTCTCTTCATTCGACCTTTTAATAATTTTCTCCTGAATCATCCGTTGAAATCGAAAGTGTTATAGCCATATTACTTGGAGAATGCGTGCCACCCGGTCACCGTTAGCGATTTCACTTTCGTTTGGAATTGTGGCTCGATTCAGTTTTTAACACCTGGCCAGTGATTTTGTTGTCTGCCACATTTATACTATCCCTTTTCCTTTCTGCCACACCTCCCCGCTCCATTCTCCATTGGCGGCTATCGACCTCGTAAAATTCTCGTAGTCAGTAGGTCATGGGTTCGAGTTACCACGGGGAAAAGAACTGGCTCACCTACGACTCTTTTCGTTGGTGATGTAGATTTCTTTCCATTCTGCTGATGAATATTCCATAACCGTCGTGAGCACGTGCTCTTATCGTCTGAGAGGTACAGCTGTTGAGATCCTGGGGAAGAGCTTACAAGGGCAGCTGCAATCAGCCATCTGGATTCCCTCAGAGTTTCGTTTATGATGGCAAGATAGCAACTTTTTCTACGTTGCGCAGTTCCGAAAAATGTTACCTCAGCTTCTTCACGGATAGCGAAAGTAAGCTTGATGTATAAAAATGAGACACTTTTATTTGGATGAGATTGAGACCAACAGTCACCTCTCTCGTCTAACACATGGTGTGTTGGATGTTTTATACTTTATGTTCATGATATGCGTATTGGTGACATCAAACTGAATGGGCCAACTTTACTGACTTTTTGCAGCGCCAAAGCTTACTTTCGTAAATAAGTGGCTGGTGGTTATATCTCTTCGAATCGAAGTACTCCTTTGTGTAGTAAAGGAAAGTATTCTTTGAGGATATTTTTTTTCAAAACCTTTATCTTCGAAATCTTTACCACGAGATTATCTTCGAAAATAATGATATGGTAACTAAAATAAAGTATAAAATCTAAATAATGGAGATAGACTTTGCATTATCGCTTGAATGAATAACGCAAATTAATCACCCATATTGCGTGGAGTGAATGGAAATTCATTCCATCCTATTCTACATCGCAACTTAAGCCGTTTCTTTGTTGGTCGTCAACGAAAGGAAAAATCCTAGTAAATTTTGAGCCTTGACGAGCGAAAATTTCAATAATGAGTCATGACGAAAATCATTGCATTTTAAGACAAAAGTCTCAGGTGCCTAATTTATAGAGGAGGCATCGATTAAAAACAAATCATTTCATTGCTTAAGTCCACAAATGCGTACCATCTTCCAATCGGTAACCTTTAAGGTAGTCTTTAGCCTCATTTCTTCAGCCTCGTGCTAAAATACATCGAAAACGTTGTGTTACTACAAGATCGTAATTTCTAACGAGGCTTTTCATTTTCCCCCTGTTATATGAGGATCGTTAATGCTCTAGGCCAATGGCCTCCTCTTCCCTATCTTTCTCCGCATTTCAACACGCCTCGGGAGGAAAGGTGGATGCACTTTTAGCTGAGGAATAAGAGGAGAATGGAAACACTCCCATTTCTCCCTTTGGCGCAAAGTTTCTGTGGCGACGTCGTCGTGGAAAAATAAAATCCTCGTGGTCGTAATCCATTCTCGCGTGTGGACTCGGCAATTATTCAGTATCAAATTATTTTATCTCTTTCCGTATCATGGTTTAAAAAAATTCTAGTTTAATACTACGAATCATTTTCAGCCGGATGTATAGCTTTGAATTACATGCTTGTTGTAAAGTTTTGTTGAAAGCTTATATGAAATCTGAAAGTAAAGCGTATTGTTACGTTTTCATGATATATTTAAACACTAATGGCTTGTAGTCATAATAATGAGAGAAGTTTTTAACGTCATCTGCCATTCGGAAAGGCTACTGCTCCGATCTGTTTCATATTAATATCATTCGAGTAATCAGTGAGAGCTCTTAATATCAGGTTTTTCAATTAGAATGAGTATGTACTAATATAAAATTTAGTCGTATTCATGTCTAAAATGTTGCTTAGATAAGAAATATTTTCAGTTTCTCACCCAAACAGCCACGTATGAGGATTTCGTAATTTAATTAATCCTTTATATACTTAGAACCATACTTCTCTTTAGATATGAATCCGATCAGACGGTAAAAGGAATAAATATTTTAGAATTTATGCACAACTAATGTACAGGTTTCCCCCATTCATAATATATTCGATGGTGTATTAAATATTTCAAAAAAATATATTCGCATCCTTCAATTTCTCCATCCTACTATACACTCAAATTAGAGAAACTGGTCAACGTTTTGCTTCTTATACAAAATGTATATTTATGGTAGTAAATTAAATTCTTGTTTATTTACTATATCATACTTGTTGTGTTATCGATTTCACGAAGCGAACGTCAAAGAGGTTGGTTAATTTTAAATACCTATTTATTGAGTATTCAATTCAAACCCATTGTTTTCTCTCTTCGCATTTTGCTCCATCTCTTAACTATCTCCTATTCCGGCCTTATATGTATTGGTAGCCACACCGATGTACGAGGCAGTCTCCACATATTATCTTCATTCTATAGGAAGTTATAAAGATAAAAACAGCATCCATAAGACAATTTACTGCTATGATTACTCAAGCATGCCTGAGAAACCAATAAATTTGCCAACTATTAAGCGTTATTGCACCTTATTAGATATTCTTTAGAGTAATTTACGTATTCAGCGGAGGCGTGACGTGGATAGAATTTGAGAGCGGTTAATCCTAATTCCGACATGCAATGCGCTTATTTAAATAATGAATTTCTTTATTACATATTGCTGAATTTACATGCTCGATTTCCTCTTCCAATGAATAGATTGCTGGATTATGTAAAATCTGCTTTTCGTATTTCCATAATGCCGTGGGATTTTTAACGATGATCTATAAGTTTCACCGATTTCTTTCTCAAATCAAAATGTTACTAGAACAGTTTTTTGTTCAGCTGTAATATATGTTAATTTTCTTAACGACACTCAACATTAATGACCAATAATTAGGGCTTATGAAAACCACCATCTATAAGATTATTGTATTTTCTATGCTGCACCAGCCATATAACACGAATTGGACATAAAATTTGGAAACTTTTGAGTAACTCGATTGAAGCAAAATCGTTTTACTTGTGGAACCAATTGATTTAATTTATTCTCAAGCGCCATTTCAACAACTATCATTGACCAATTATAATAAGGTTAATAACAACATGTGGACATTATCATCTATGCTCAGACTGGGGTTTGAATCCGGAATCTCTATGTTACTAAGCTAGATCGCTGGCTAGAGATTGTCATCATTTGGTGCATCAGCATATAAGAGAGGTATTATGTAATTTCAAGTGACGTATGGAATTCCAAGAAAAATTGAAATCAATGTTTTGCTAAATGTACACGTATACTCACAAATAAGCATACTTACATTCATAACGCGTACTACCACCTAACTCCACCAGTATAGTTTATGGCGTATTATGAAAATTTGTATGGCGAATCTCAAATAAAAACGAAACAATTGATGGATTTTCCACAGTAATTTGGTCACCCATTCCCAGTGTTTAGGATGGTTTTTAAATTTTATGAAGCAAACTAGCAATAAGGGAATCTGCTTTGTAAACGCTAAACGCGAAAATATATTCAAGAAGGAATAATCGCACGTTAAACAGAATTATCGTTAACATTGCCATCAAATATCCATGAATTTCTCAAATGTCTTTATCTATTTCCTGTACATTTTTAGGGAAGGACTGACTAGTATGTGCTTCGAAGAATTTATAAGGCAGCGGAGAGAAAAATGGTTAGCGTCCTTGATCCTTCTCGCAAAACATGGAGTAATTTCCGTATCTTTTGGTACGGCCGCGCAGCTCTTGAATACAGGGCCAGCAAATCAAGGACAGGGTTCATCCCTCCCTCGCTCGCATTGCTTTTCGGCGCGTCTCCGACTTCATCGTCGAGACAGTCGCCCGTTTGTTCGAGGCGGAATACAATCGAGGTGATGGGGTTTTAAAACGAGTGTTTACGGTGGGAGGTACGTGGAGATAATGCCGGGGGATGGAAAGAGAAGCGTAAATCGCTTCGAGTGGGAGTCGGAATGAGGTCTGCTGTAGGTGTGAAGACAAGAAGTGGGTAAAGAAAGGCGGAACGCACATACCATTCGGAGGTGTGGAAGGGTAGGGTAAAACGAGTTTGTTTTGGCACGTCTCTGCACGAGTTTCTTCGTCGCATGCAGGGTTTTTGGCGGACGCATTGAAGAATGCACATACCCCACGCCTTGTGTCATCCGCTCGGGTGACATATTCTCTTTCTCTTTTGCTGATTTTACGATCAGCCTCGTGGTGAAATTCGGGAAGGAGATGAGGCTAGCGTTGGTATGTCACTTTCTCCGTCAGGCTTCTGGTAACTTTCTGCGGTTAAAAATTTCTTGGGAGTAAATCAATGGTTTTACCTCACTAACTGTAGCCCTTGTAATTTTATTTTTTGCGTATAATAAGAAAAGAAAGTAAGCAAATAGATGACGGTTGGAGCTATCCCTTGGTGTAGAATTTGAGGAATACTTGGCTTTTACATTTTGTGTTGTTAAAATATGCATGTTGTATAAAAAGGTTAACGGGCAAATGTGAAATTCTTGGGACTACGTCCGCTGAAAGAATACAACGCTTAATTTTTGTCAACTTTTATGAGGCAAACTAATGCATGCGTTACAAATATGATTCATCATAGAAAAGTTACTTTGCGCGTTAGGATTACTTTCAAGTATTTACTAGATTTCGAAACTTCTAAATATTATCGGCTATAGGTTTTTTTAATAAACCTTGGGTCACTCTATTTCGTTGGCTCATGCTATGTAGATCCTTACAAACCTTTCGTCCGCTTAAATTTCTAAATTCTTTCTTGAAATCGTGCATAAATGTAGTATAAAATGAAGTGTATCCCGAGACTTTCTCCAAGTGTTTGCATTCGTAGCTAACAATTCAATGTCATCACTTTTCCTGGACATCGCAGAGGGAATTTCGCTTGCCTATACTGTTCATATAATAAATTATAGGAATTAATGAAAGGTCACTTGGTAGCATATCTGCATAATGTTCAGCTCTAAGGCTGGTTTGATCCCCAAACCCTACACCTAAACGACCAAAATAAATGAAGAAGGAATCAGACTTAGGGTGAGTGAGGTAGTATGCCTTTGCTCTCTTCACTGAGCTTAATCAGAAAGAGTCCACGGTAGTGAAGCATATTAAAAGCTCGAGCCCACGAGCTCATTGACGAAGAAATCTCGAGTAATGGAGATACCAGAGATTTTTAGTATTTTTTCAAGGGGTAATAATGTAAAATGTTTAACTTCAATTTTTTTACTACAAAAGAATCTTATATTTTATAGAACAGCAACTTACAAAAATTGCCGTTTTAGTGCCATTTTTAACCTATGAACACACTTTATGATGATAATATTGTATGATATAAGTGTACAATAGTGTCAACAGAATCGATTTATTGAATATTCTTTAAAACATATTTCTAAAAATAAATCACGCTAATGCTTTGGTCACTTTGTTTTCCCCTAACTAAAATTACTGGCTTAAAAATGCGTTTAATTTCTGTTGAACTTTGTGAAATACTTTTAAGTAATTCAAGGTGTTTCCAGTTACCCGATCAAGCCTGTGTTTTTATTCATTACATTTCTTTTCATTACATTTACGATAAATTTTCGGAATGAAAAGAATCTATCCGCCACGGAAAAATGTAAATTGCGCGTTCTTTTGCAGTTTCTACAGTATCATTTTTAGTAACATTCTAGGTTTCTTTTGATGCTTCAAACATTTTCTATTAGAACGAATTATTTCGAAATCTAATTAGAGATCGAATATTATTATTCCTTTTTTTATTAACACGGTCTTCAAATCATTGGAAGTCTTTTGCGCCACCTAAACTGTGGCCAGAGAATCCGGCACAAAATGCCGGATCCATCCTGGCATCTTTTTTTTTAACAAACAAGCTCAAGCTCTACTAACCGAGTCGATTCATACTATTAAGCTCTAGCTTCTTGGATCGAACCGTCTCGAGCCAACAGCAGTAAAGAGACCTAAATGAATTTCAAATCAGTATCTTTCACGTAATCACATTCATGAACAAGGCTTAAACAAAAGATAATGAAAGATACCTTTTTCATCCTTTCTCTAACCAAAAGACGAATGAAAGGTATTCACATTCCTCAAGCCGTGAATGCAGGAACGAAGCATCTCGTACAGGGATGGATTGAGAAAGAACATTACTTCCCTCCCCGTGCTAATTTAGGATGGAGGAGATTCTGGATCGAGGTCTTGATGAAGTATTTTAAATGCGTCCCTCGGATCGCCGAGAAAATAGCATATTCATCACGTTCGAGGGATGCGGAGGAATCGCTTTTAATATTCAAGCTGCGCTGATGATTGCACTGGATGCGACGAATAATTTGTAGCGCGTGGAAATGCTCGGTTTCGATTTCAAAACCGTGGCAAACAATGGATTTCGATGCAAAAAAGGGAGGGGAAGTCATCCTCGGAAAATAAAAGGAGGCGCTGGTTACCTAACAGAATTGGAAAGGAAGGAAAGCGCGGGCTTTGAATAGAAAGCACGAATGGAGTCGCGCAGAGAAGAAAAGGGTAAAAACCGAATAAAATGTAACGAAAGAGAGAGTGCGCAAAAAAGATGTAGGGGCGTGAGTTAAGGACGGAGGTTGAGGAGATGGTTGTGGGAGCACTGAATGAGGGCAGGGAAGGATTTATACGAAGGATAATCGGTGAAGTGAAAGAGTGATTTGGCACCCAGAGAGGGATTGATGTTTAGGGAAAAGATTTTGCGTGAGAACGGAGTGGAATCCTAGGGAAATCGGCATATCATGGTGACTGTTTTTATTCCCGACTCCAGCTCTTCCTCAGTTTCCAGCTACATCTTCCTCCACGTCTTGCTCTTCTTTTTGCGCGTTCGTTACACACGGTCGTGTTGTTCCTTTGAGTTCCCGGAAAGCCGAAAAATCGGGAGAGCATTCCCAATTTGCGCTCGCTTTTTCTCTCGCCGGCATTAACAGCTCTGCTTTTCTTGCTCTTCCTCTTGCCATTCCTTCCTTTCCTCCGCGGCTTCTTGCTCTCTTTTTTGTACTCTTCTCCGCAGGGGATGATCGTCCCCTTCCGACTACCCTAAGCATTAAGATTCGGATGATGATTTTTAATATTTGAGTAGAAAAGTGTTTCACAACGAAGACTGAATTCAAGTGAAATATGGGTACAGAATGGGATCGCCCTGCCATGAAGTATGACAATTAGATGCACCTTCTTATTAATGGAAATAGATATTCGAAAATTCCATTAGCAGAACTAAAAGGTTTGATAGTGTAGCTACTCAACTAACTCCCGTCAATGAAAACAACTTGCCGATATAAGAGAGATAACGATAAGCAGAGAGGGTGTTTAACTTGCAGAAAAAAGCTGATACGAACACACAATGCCTCACTCTCTCACGTAATCAAATATTGGAAGAGCTACTTAGCTTTGATCAATTTCATTGTGGGAATTGTTCTTCTCTGATAAGTAAATCCAGTGAATGTTTATGAGTAACAAAAAATAGAGATCATTTTAATATTTTACAATGAAAATATAAACTTATTCTCGGTATAATATAATATTCGCCCGTAGAACTTTGGTTCCGGATAGTTCCGCTGGCAATCGGAATCAGTGAAAACCATATTTTCCGTATTATTTTGTCTATATCCTTCACTAAATATATTTTTCCAGTGCCTTGAACCTCTCTGACATCTAATGAAAGATCCATGATTATGAATCGAATGGTGATTTCATCTTGTGACTAAAAGATATCACCAATCTTGTGGATGCATCCTTCCCGTTTTAACTCTAATCTAACAAAAATGTTCCTGCATTTTTCATAAAAAAATAAGCGAGGAATAACTATTGTAAATATTAATGAAGGTTTTCTTTACAACACCTACGTAATTAAGAAACTGTAGCGTTAACCTTTATATTTTTTTATAAATATGTATTTATATCTGTAATATATTTTAAAACATGAATTCGGGCTTTCTAAAACTCAGTCGTATGAAAGAACGAATTCTAAGGGTTTGCCCCTAGTAGCTGTTTGCGTATTATTGAATAATTTAATTATGCTAATAAACTGTTTCTCCCGCTTTCAGGTAAGGTTCTGATTCTACCAGGAGGATTAGTGATGAACTGGAAATAGTAAGTACAGAGTACACTTCAAAATGTAATTCGGGACCTTTTGTAACGTTCTTTTCTCCAGTACTTTAATCTGTATCCAAATTTGTGGAAGACATTTAGCGGTCTCTTCTCGATTTAAACCTTAATTTTCTCAATAAAATTATCAATATTAATTTTTCTTGCGAGAAATGGTTTACGTATGTTAGCGATAGCTTCCTTAGGTGGCTTACGTATGCGATGAAATTGCGGAATCTCGAAGACAGACGTTTCTCGAGCTCCGAAACAATGCTCTGGTAATTTGAACAAAAGGAGCATTTCCCGCGATTGTTTTCGCTCATTATTTTATAGCAAAGGCTCGCTGCTGAAATTACATCATTTATATTCGGAACGCGTTGACCCACTTAACATGATGTCCATATAACGTTACGAAAACCTGACGTAATGATGGAGCTCTCACATCACGTTGCCAGTCATCTTGAATGGAGTTCATTACCTGAATATTCACATTGTTATTAATCCATTCAACATCTAAAACCCATTCGCTCTTCAAACATGGAGATGCTATGCGAGGAGAGAGATTTCTCAGCATAATGATGCATGGCCTTCTCTCTCGAGTTCTATTTTAGAACCCCGGGATGCATGCCAAAGTAAAAACGGAACGTTTTGCATCGCTTGCGTGCACCGGGATGATTAATTGATTCCGAGATCCGCGCCAATCAGACGGTGATGAAAACTGGAATTGGATAAAACTCGGTCTTTTCGCTCAATTCATACGTCGAGGCAACTCAGAGACGAATCTTTTCCCTTAGTCTCGGTTTAAAAATTGCCGTGAAAACCATTCCGGGCGAAGAATGGTAAAAAGACCACATGTTTGCGGTCTTCTTGGGAAGCGAGTCCGCCATGTGCATGCCGAACCGTAACAGGAGTGAAAGTATGACAAGGGAATAAAAGGGAGGCAGAGAGCATCCCACGCAATGGCGTTCTCCGCAAGAGTTTTCACGTATGCTCGCATCTAGAACGAAGGGAGACGGGGAATGGTAGGGAAGAGAGAGGAAAGAGCAAGGAGGCTCGAGTTTAGACCAGCGGGAGCGTGGGAGTCGTTCACACAGGAGAGAATGATGGGCAAGGGGATTGAGATACGCGAGCGTTATGACTAAGTTAACCGCTCTCGTGAATTCATTGGCGCAATTGAATCCGGAGGACCTTTTAATGAGGAGCATTTTCGTGACTTAAGTCTCGGAGTCGAGAGGTTTTAGCTCGAGCGGAGAGTGAAAGCGAAGGACCCTAGGAGCGTGGGCCCTTGGTGACGCTGACGGATAACTTATGTCCCGTCAATTACGGCCGTTTTGATTTTATCAAGGGTCCATTAATAACCGCGAAAGTTTTCGAGGTTGACGGGGGTAATTTAAGGGGAATAGCTTGTCGCTGCTCGCGTTATTAGACGCACAATCGGGGTAGTTTCGAAATGCGCGAGATAGCTTATCAGTTATAAAGGCGCCGAGGTTGCGAGAGGAACTTTTAGTCCTATTTACTTTATTTACGCGACTTTTATCTCGGGTGCTTAGGTTTAATGGTGGATAGTTGAGTTAATCATCTTTGTTTTTCAATTTTCTCTTAGGAAGATTTATGAGAATTCGTTTTTGAATCCTCTCGCTTGAATTGTGTATATTCCTAAATTTATAATGTTAATTTTGTTTTATTATTATTAATCTTCCTTTAACGGAATAAAGAACTACCAGTTATATCCAGTTTTACAAATTCGAACGATCACAGAGACAAACTACGAATACGAACATCAACGTCCAAGACCAAGAAAACTCGGTTAGCCGGTACTTGAACCCTGGAGTGCTTATGGCAGTGTCCATTTCGCCACCAAAGTCGACCTCTTTGTCATAAGTCATGAAGTGAAGCATTAATTAACGTAGAGAAACGGGTCAACTTGATCCAATGATTAAAGAGAGAGAGAGAGGAAAGGAATATTTTCTTGGTATATACTTTATTCTTAGTTTTCCACGAGCAAAATTTCATGAAAGATTATTTTTAACAATATATTTGATCACTTCTTGTGTTTATCTTTACGGGCTAAACAGTAATAGAAGTTCAAGTTTTATGAAAAATATGATAAAAGTAACTATTAATCCTCAAAATGATTCTGAAAACGGATATGATAAGACCAGTATGACTCTGCAAGTGAAAATTAATTTCGAGTGGAGAAAGCAGTTTGGCCATTTAGCATGCAATTAAGTGCAAACTTACAACGCTCGTTCCCACAAGGGATTACAAAATTCCTGGAACAGACGAGATAAGAATGCTTACAATTCTGATAGGAAACTGAATTACATGAAACAGATTTTATTGCCGCCAAACAACACCTGCAGTGTTGAGAGAGATCTTTATATTCCTCAAGGAAGGGAAGAGTCGGCAGTTTTCTTGCGGCGCACGAGGAATACAAACACGGCAACGCTCGTTTTTTCATCACATTCCATACTGTGCGCTTTTTCGCGGAAAAGGTGACTAACGCAAGGATATTTCCGCCCTTTCCAAACTCTTTTTCGAAAGTTTTTCGCGTCTTATCCTTCGAGGGTCGCTGTACAAGAACCATGCAATCGCGCAGTGTTTTCAAATGAGTCGTCGGATGCAAACGCTTACTAAAATTTGCAGAGGCAGCACCTTCGCAGAAAACAAGCATAAGATATCCTGTACACGCATGACTTTAATGAAATACCATTCTTTGGAAATTCTACAAGTACGATTACGTAAACCTTATCGGCTATCTAGTATAGTTTTGAAATGGGATAAGCCGCTCATCAACCGAAATAGTCCTATATTCGCGGACTTAATTCTAGTATGCGTGTAATCAGGGCCACCCAAAGAAGCGCTATGGGTTGGAAGTTATGCAATATAATTTCTATATAAATTCGTTGGTAATTTGCCCTACGAAATTACGAGCCCTCGTACTTCGTTCCAGTTCCAAGTTCGTATCTCGAAAATTTTACCTCGACACCCTGTCTTCCATTATATCTTTTCGGTTCTTCTGGCTCGTGTCTCAAAATTTAGTTCATAACTAGAGGTAAAAACAGGCTAAAAAATATTCGTGTTCGAAAAGTTCGTATTTAGAGCGGTTAGTAACTCGAGATACCACCGTAATTGAAAGACGTCCTTTATCAAAAGACTCGTAGAGCGTGCTATTTTTTCGTTATTTCAATTATTTAATATATATTAGTAGCAATATTTTTTTCAAATAAGGCTTTTATTATTACGTTCATTATTATCACTTAAATATTAAATCTGAGAAAATTAATCTATTAATAGAGAGCAAATGTATGCTGATAATCGGCGATTATTATTGGTTGCGGTCGATTTGGTATTGAAACGTCTTATTCGAAATTCAATGAAGAGTTTACCAGAAAACTTCCTAATACTCATAATTTTTACGATTGCTTCAATATTTCCAATATTTCCAAAAATTAAAATTCTATTCCTGAGAAAACTCTTATACATTCATTATTCATCTGTTTAGATGTACCCTCCCATACCCTCAGCAGACTGTTATATAAATAACTTGTCAATTAAAAGTTCGAGAAGGTTTCCGCGCCTCACGTAAAAACTGGTACTAACGTCTTGCGCCCCCTAAACTGCGCCGCCTTGGACGACCGCCCGGCTTGTCCGTGTCCTGGGTCGGCCCTTAGTGTAAGAAAGTTGGAGTTGGCTGTTAACATTTGATGAACGGATCATGGGAAGGGATTCGACAAATGTAATTGCTGCCGTAGCTGGTCATAACATACAGGAGATTGTAAAAAGCATAAGAAAGAAAAATGAGAACCTCCTATTGCACATACAGAAGCAGGTACGTTATCTGTAGGCTACGGTAGACTATAGGAAGAGAGCGTTAGAAGTCTATTAAGGAAGCATTGAGTGCTTTCTCATGCGGGAGATGTGGTAAGAGAAAAATGAATATATTAAGATTTTTTCCTAAAGATAATACAACAGAGGGAAAGGAAAACATGTGAAACGAAAATATTTCTCGATTGAATAATGGGTCATTTGCATTTGTATTTATTTTGCTCTCCAGCGGAGTGCGTAAGCCTTGCAATATCTGTGGGAAAACCTTTTTAGATGCCCATTTGGAGCACATTTACTTACGTGAAAATGAATACCTTCAAGTGTGAACTTGACGTTACATTAAAATATTCCATATAACGCAACCTTTACAACGATGTTCACCACATGGCATAAACTGCTTATGGTGCTATAATTTACATCGATAAGAGTGGATATTTTGTATAAATAGCTTTACTTTAATTACGTAGAAATTGTAAATACAAATTACTGAATAGTCTTTTTTTTGCTAGTCTTTTCCATGAATTATTATCGACATTTCGAATTCAATGTCAGTTTTATGGTAATCTACTACTAAATGTAATAAATAACAAAATTTCTTGCTACGCTACGATAGTAAATCTTAAAAAAATCTCACCAGAATGCTAACCTTAGATTGAGACGTAAAGAATTCTTTAATAATTAGATATGAGTGTAGCGGAGTAGCGCACGACAAAGGAAGCGAACTCCCAATGAATAAACGTTGAATAATATTTTTGATATTTTGAACTACCATTTAATTTTGATTTACTCTTAATGAGGTATGAGGTAAAGTATTCGCTAATATAACTTTTGTAGAATAAATGGATGTACAACTTTTCATTCTTATCCCTTGAAAGTGCATATCAAATTCATTGGAATGTGTCACAAAAATTAACTTACATTTATACCAGCGTCGATTCTGAATTTTACTATGATAAATCGCATTCCATCGTGTCTATAAGGCATCATTAATATCAGTCAAATTGCGGACCTGAAAAAGGCCATTACGATCATCCTCTCATTCTTACAACTCAACCTACTTTACGGGGGTGCATTAAACACGAACCGAGGCTTCATAAATATCCATTACCGAATGCATTTCGGCAACCTCTTTTTCTCGTCGACGAGATATTAAATAAGAGAAAGTAGAATTCTCGAGAGCTGAATTGGAGGCGTCTATAAACGGGTCGCAACGAGGATAGGAGGAAACATTTTCGACTCCTATAAATGAGGAGTCAGAGGATAAGATGGAAGAGCAACGAGGTGGTACTTATGGGATGGAGGAAAGATTGCGATCGGGGATATCTGAATGATAGAAAGAGGGCGGAGGAGGAGATGGAGCATAGAAGAGGGATGGAGGAGCTCCTCGCACGATTAACCCAATCGCTAACTAAGATAAGAAGGATGGGGAGTCCGAATTCCTTAGCTGATGGACCCATCACATCCCTCGCTCTTTTTCCTCCTTTTCACCATGCATCATCTTCTCTTCCTCATGCATTGACTTCCTTCTTTCGTTCGTCTTTTTCATACCGGCCGCGGTGGCGGAGTGGTTAGCGAGCTATCACGGTAGCGCTCCAACCCCAAGGTCCCAGGTTCGAATCCTGGCTAGTCTTATTTTCCGGGGAATGGTCGTGTGTGTTTCGTCCATTGTTAATGTTGAAGCCCACCACTGTAATTGTCCAATGTTGGATGTTTGTGGGGGCATTGAGAAATAAATAAATAAAAAATAAAATAAATAAATAAAATACCCAAGGCACTGAACCGGAACCGAACCGAAAATCGAAGATTATCGATATCTTTGCCGGTGTGAAAACCGAACTCCAACCGAAAATTTAAAATCCTTGAACCTGAACCTAAACCGGAAACCGATATTTTTCCGTTCCGATTATCGGTTCGAATTCTCATGTAACAGTAGTTAATTTATTAAGCATTTGCTACGGTGACTCGCAACTCACTTATGGACGCTTAAATTTTAATATTAAAAAAAAATTATTTGGTTATATATTTATATCTGCAGTTTTATTCTATTATTTTATTAGAAAAAAATGTACATGGGTCACGTGTAGCATAGATAGCGTAACTTCACCTGGAAATTACTTTATTGGAGCGAAAAAGAAGCAGTTCGATGGTTGCTGCCGGACCAAATCGAACCGTAGTTCAACTTTTCCATTAAACCGGTGCGAAAACTGGAAGGAAAATAATTGCGGTACGAACCCCTGATTCACCCTTCTAAACCCAGTTCAGACTTTCTCTATGTTGCCTTATCTTCACTACCGGTTTTCCCTGTCCATCGCTGAATTTCCTATCCCAGATATTTTCAGTTCTTTGTCATTTTGGGTAAAACCCGTCCAGCTAATTCACGCATCACCCAGCTTTCATTCCGTATCGATACCGGCCTATCTTCACGATGTCTTCTCATTCCTCGATTTCTCTGAATAGCCTAGTTTTGCTGCTATCTTTATCACGTTTGCAGTTGCTGAAATAGCGAATCCATTTTCTATTTTTCCATTTTCCCCACCCCTTTTCCCTCTCTCCGGAAATTTTTAGTAAGCCTATGCAATTCTGTGCATGATCGTATTCCTGTACGAATATTTTCTTTTTTTCGTAGTTTTTTAGTTTTGTAGTCGATGACTATTTCTCTTATAGGAGGGTATAAATGGTACCCCTTCGAAACTACTTGTGATTGCGTTTTACTTGAGCATCCACCTACTTTATTTAAGCAGGTTTCGCTGTTATCTTCGGAAATTCTATGTACAATATTATATGTAATTAACCTTATCTTTTCTTTGAGACCACTTTTTGAAATTGACTACTTTCAGATAAGCTTGTGAGTAGTCTTCCTAGAGAGGATTTGCTTTATATTATCATATTTTTCTTAGGTACACTTTCGTGTAGCTTTCTCCATGAGGTGGATGCTATTGTTTCCAATGTATTTATAGTGCTAAAGTTAAGACAAAGAGTTAACTCTACTTCCCTCGCGTGACTCATACCGAAGCAGAGAAAGTGAAATATATTTACATTCTTCCGCTAAGTTTTTCCAAGGTAGTACCAATAAATTCCTGCATCCAGAGACCGCTGCCTCCGGAGCTGTTATACCCTGATTTTTATTTCACTTTTTGAATCATCGCATTCTCCCATTTACGACCTTCCGTGCTTTCGTGTTATTACACTGGGACGACTGTTCGTGTTGCCGTACACTCTCTCATCCGGTAGCTGCCTCTTCCTCCGCATCCACCTCTATTTCCAATGGCATCGTGCTAGTTTCCCTTTTTCTTTGCTCTATCTTCCTCGGATGTCTTGTTTTCCTGTACCACCTGCTAGACGCCACGCCTACTCCTTCCACTCCAAAAGCATTTATAATTTTTTCGTTTGGCATTCGGTCTGTGTAACTGATTGCCATCTGTCTCGTCTGAGGAGAAGAATGTTTTAGTCACATAACAAGATGTACGTTTTTGTTAGTGCGTCCGACCATTTTACAGATAACGTGCAAATTATTCACTGAAATTCGAGTTGAAATTCATTTTGCGATGCTTTATGATACTAGTGATCATTGAGAGACTGTTATTTCCACGATAACCGATGGAGACAGGGTTGACTGAAAAATGGGAAAGAAGAATGCTCGTGCTGCAAGTTCAAAGAGAATATATCTCTTTAGAGATAATGCTAAGGTTCTAAGACTTACTTTATATTTTTAGCTCATTAGATTAAAATTTAGAAATACAATTTACCGCTAGTGTATGAATTATTGTCCTGTTGAAGAAATCGCGTTTTCACGTTCTAACTTTAGTTACATAGAAATTCTAGATACAAATAGTTCAGTAATGTTTTTTTAGCTAGTCTATACCATTATTTTTGTTCGACATTTATTGAAGTAAATGCCATTTTTATTGTAATCTACGGAAAATATGATAATTATCATAATTTCTCGCTACGCTACGATAAAGAATCTTAAAAACATCTCACCAGAATGTGAACCTTAGATTGAGACGTAAAGAATTCTATAATAGCTAAATATGAGTGTAACACGGAGTAGCGCATGAAAAACAATGCGAACTGAATAAACCTTGAAGCTTCATCTTTCATTGAAGACAAACGTCTTCACAAATCAGACGGAAATAGAAGCTGGAACAAGAGAAATTGGATTTAAGCGGCAATATTATATGGCTGTTCTATTCTGGGACAGCTCACGACTTCGGGACGCGAAACTTTTGGAGATTGGAGAGAGTTGTGAGTATTCCGTGGTAGACGGTTGAGAGGTTAGGTAGAGGTCGTGTAACTCCACAACAACTCCTTCACGTACACGCATTCCCATTCATCCGAAGTCACACAAAGAATCTCTCTCTCTCCCCCATCCACCTACCTAACGCCCATGCTGTATTTTAACGAAGGTAAGCGTCGGATAAGATTGCTCCGAGATAACCTGGGAAAATGGCGAAAAGAACTGCGTTCACAACAAAGAAAGTGGGTCTCCACTCCTACAGTTATCGATTTAGTTTTGAACCTCATAAGTGACTGCGCACTTTGTAGCTAAAGATCTTGCTTTTAGTGTCGATGAAATGATACGATTTAAAATACGAGGGTATATCTCTGAAAGACACGAAATAACCTTATTATGTTTCGCCATCCTTAGATCTTGAGGATAATACATTATTACGTGGATGACCATTGTCGGATTATTGGCCATCTTTACCGTTTACCGTGACTTTTACGGGCCAATGAAAACGAAATGTATTAAATTCTGTCATGAAAGAATTGCGAAGTTATTTCTACGAGTATTTCGCAGTGGTTATCGAGTTACAAAAGTAAGTGATTTCAATGGTTTCCTTTGAACGACCATACTTATTACTTAAGCACACATACATATGTACTCTGTAATCCGCCTTATGGCGCGTGGCAGGGGGTGCATGCGCCATGGATCTACTTCGTTAATCGACTACTTTTGCGTATCGTTCGCGGAAAAGATGAATCCTTGAAGCGACTAGTTCTAGCATACATTTACTTTATTTTTATCGCACCATCACAAAGGCCTATGCAACAAAGAGAGAATTGCAGCATCTTCCTAGAACGTATTTTCTCTTGATTTATTCAGTAAATTGAGCGCTAGTTTTAATATTCTATCTTCTAAAGATTCCCACCCTGCTTTCTAAAGCATCAGAATTTCGCTTATTGAGTATACTGTTAATGTTTTAAAGTCCCTTTATTATGGTTCTCATTGGCAAAGTTGCGTTGTTATATAGGCATGTATTCAGAAGTCAAACTAAAGATAAATGATATTTATTTCTGTTCGTGAAACATTCCTACGATGTAAATAAAAAATTCCTATGATCCTTGTCAACGAAGAAATACGTAGGAAAAAGATTCACCTTTAAGTCTTTATAAGCATCATGCCACAGTATACAGTCATCTGTATTTTTTTAGTCTTTCCGCCGATACTTTCCGTATTCAAAATCACTCACATATTTTATAAGAAGCGAAAATCCAGAACCTGAGCATTTCGCGGCCGTGATGTCCCCTCGGAATTAATTTTCCTTGCGCTATATATCCAAAGCATCGCTGGACGCTCAAAAAAGCGTGAGAAAGGGCGTAATCATCCTGACGTCGCAGATACGGGCGAAACTAATCGTGACAGTGCCCTTAAACCCCTTTAGCCCGATCCTTTTCTTCCGACGTTCGAACAATCCCCTTCAGACACGCCCTCCCATTTCCTCCCCCACATCTCCTTCCCGGATACTCGCCCTTGCATTCCCTCATCCTTCCCGGTCTTTTTTTCACGTCCCTTTTCTTCCCACCCATTTTTTATTTCGCACATAATTGGGTTGCTCACGGCTTCGAAGATATAGCCGCAAAGCAAACTTATAAAAATGAAGTCTCATATTACGTAAAATTAGCGCAGATTTTTACGCAATTCGAAAGCGCTCAAATTCTTCCTTCGAGTGACGGGCGTAGGGATTGATTTACGATTTGGATGATGGTAGAGAGTATCCTATATTTAAAATAGGAAATTTTATCGCCGGAAATAGTGCTTGAACTTGTTTGGATGTTTTTTTTTAACAGCCTGTCTGTAATAGCCTGGAGACCGGTTTAAACGTCAAACCCTCGACCTTTAAACTAACAAAAGATTAGGCGGGGAATGAGGCTCACTAGGTAAGATGAGGAATGAGCTAGTTCGCCATTGTTTTCCTAACCGAGCCAGAATGCTAAATAAGGAAGAAGTTCGCGTGAAATAAGCGCGATTATTCTATAAATTACTTTAATAGCAGTAACTGAGTAAAAAATTGTATTTCCATTGTTCAACATAATTCATACTTCACTAGGGGTCATGTTACCACTGCCATGTGTCAATAAGAGAGAGAGATAAAAATAAAGATGCATTTTTCTACTCCTTGTTCTGAAATTAAAAATATACCACCTACTAGTAAACGCCCCCGTCAAGCATGACAAAACTTAATTTAGTTTAAAAATACATCTAGTATTGTATACATAAGCCAGAAACAGTCCGTAGGATCATGATAACTCAATATATTTCTTACCATTATTTATATTTATTCTACTGTTTTTAAGTCATCAAAGCCTAATTTACGTAAAGTTCTGATAAAAATTATAAGAACTGATTATTCCTGTGCACTTACATGGGATAATTCATGAAATCAACATTCAACAATGACCTTAGTCGTCAAAGGATGGGTTGTTGGGAATTTTCCTTTCTTTTGACACTTCTCTTGATTTCGTAGGACCACTGTTTCAAATTTAATTTTGTGAAAGAAACAACCCCTGCAGGTAACGAAAACCTATTTTATGTAAATTTCCCATGGAAAAGTATACTAACTGATTATCCCCGTGTATTAATATGGGAAAACTCATGAAATCAATGTTCAACAACTGACTTGATCGTCAAAGGGATGGGTTGTTTATGTACCAAAAATTTTACGAATTTACCGTCTATTTTATCAAAGTTCTCGCAATTTCGGATCTACATAAATATTTCACGACTAAAATAAGATTCTGTGATTATTTTCCTTTCTTGTGACACTTGTCTCAATTTCGTAGGACCATTGTTTCTAATTTAATTTTGTAAATGGAACAACCTCTAGATGTCATGAAAACTTAATCTACGTACATCTCTTATGGAAACGTATTATGGGCTCCTGGGTTCGAACCCGGGCCTTGAAAGAGACGAGAAAAGTTTTCCTGGGGGTTTCAGCATCGTAGAAACACAATGCAGTTTGTTTAAGATATCTAAGTCAAGCTGTTTCTGAGATAAATAGGGGGACGGACAGACATAACCTTTTAAATATATGATTATCGTAGGGTAGGTACTCATAGAGTTGGTCATTCATTCTATTTCTTAATTTCAATGCAGTATTTCAAAATATCTGGTATTTTTACTTGGTCGCTAGGTCTAACTTTTTAGTTTTTAATGTTCTCTTTCATTTTGAAAGCATTTCTCGCACTTTTCAAGGATAGCCTAAGCTGGTAAGCTATTAATTAAGTCTACTTTATATTCGGAAACCTATTTTTGGAATATTAGATAGTGAAGAATTCCAGTGATTAAAAAGGCGACTTCACGTGTTTCCTACCGACCCAATTTCGATAAAGCTAATGATACTGAAATTAACATATCCTATTCTGTAATATCCACTGCTTCTGAAACTAAGAACTACCTTAAAGTTTCTGTATATATTCTTAAGTGCGTGTTTGGAAAACAAAAAGAATTTTGGAAAATTCCTATCAAAAGCAGGAAGTGGCGGTTCGGGTCTACTCTAAGTGGCTGTAGATGTACCATCCTTCTCATAAGGCTTCCTTCCAACCGGCCGTGCTTTTGGTGAACTTTTGGCGAAATTAAATCAAGCAAATGGAAATTTGGTCGCTCCAATTCTTGGAAATATTTGTACGCTGTAAACATAGCTTTGTCTACAATTAAAGTTAATGTGTATCTACAGTTAAAGTTAAGTAGACGAAAGGTACATTTTTTCGAGTGCGGATATTTCGAAAACAATTTTTGGAACTACCTTATTTTATCATTTTTTCCGAAAGGTCACCTATATTTTCTATTTAATTTTTGATTGTATTAACTTATACTTTGTAGAAAAAGGTTATGTAAGAATAAAAATAAATGAATTTTTCTCCACGCATATATATAGAATACAACCAGTTTCAGCTCAGATAGACCATCAACAGGTGATCACGTAAATGTAACTTTATTCTTACATATCCTTGTGATGGATTTCTACTCAGTAATGCCTGCCACTATTAATCTTATTGTAGAACTATGTTTGATAAATCCTTTTAGTAGATCATCAGTTAACAACCCAAAATAACTTTAGTTATACTTATGAAAAATGGCGCAACAATTGTTTAATTGTTATTAAAGACAGAAATGAAGAAAACGAATTCATTTCACCTCCTAGAAAAGCATAAACCGAGTATTTTGTCGAATTAATAATGCTATCAATTAAGGTAATACGTAGCTATTGAGTTGAAGAAATCGATGACATTTGTTTGTAATTGGTTAGTTACAAACATTTGTCAAATTGCTCTCCCAAGTTTTATTCCAAATACATTTTCAGATACGTACACATGTGATTTACTTGCTTCATGGCAGAGCCCGTTCAATAGTCACCTCACTGCGGGTGTAGAAGAAAATGATAGCAAATTTACGGCTCGCTTGGACAGTTAGTGTCCAGAGTATTACGTTTCAACTAATAGAAATCCTTTCGTATATAATTAACGTACCTATACCTATTGCTTTGGCGATGTAATCTTTCCCTTTACTCCTTTCTTCTCCAACTTCCCTGAAGACCCTCTGGCTGTTGTTCGCCATCTGTACCCATCGGCTCGGAGGAAGAGCGCCAATTCCCTCGACAGTAATACACGGAATCGCAGCCTCACTTTCTCACGTGTTTTCTCGCGGCTCTCCATCCATCCCGAACCCCTTCCCGCCCCCGCATTCCATATAAAGATCTCTTAGCTCCGGGGATACACTAAAACTTGGGTCTCGGCCATTTTATTAGCAGTTTCACGCGCCGCATTCCTTAGCACGGAGAGTTTTTAAAGCCGTTCGAGGGAGAAAATATCAGCAGGAAGCGCATTAAGGAGCTAGAAAAACACACTGAAATATCACCTCGGAAATGCGAGGTGGTGTAAATCTATTATCTCCTCCAGAATCGCTCCCGTGATGAATTGGTTTATTTCCGCTAAGTATATTTGGATTGCATCTTTGGGAGTTGGCCATTGTGCTTTGTTAATGGGAGACGCTAGGTAGAAGGACCGCATTGGCGACTTATAGCCTGTATTTCTTAGATTTTGCGAACGTTTTTGCCGGATATTTACTTGATTTGGGAGCAAAAGCATTTATTCTGTTTCCTTATTATCAAGGGATACCCATAAACTCGAAAATATTCGAACCCTTGGAAATGAACCAAAAAGAGAGTTCGGGTCAAGAGAATTTGAATTGAAGGTGCCTCGACTGCTGAGGTGATTTTGTTTAAGAGAATTATTTACATCTAGTGTGTGTATGGTTCTCAGCTCACGATAATCTTAGACATTTCTCTTCTGGTGTTTGATCAACTCTCGAGACGAAACATTAAGTTTCATAATCTACGAGTCCATTGAAGATATCAGCGAGAATTTGTATGTATTCCATAGTCGTATTTTTTCTAAATTTCTGTTATGTTTATCATGAATATTTTTATGGTAATTAGATGAGTTTTAATTTTACCGATAAATTAATTATTTATCATGAAATTGTGAAAGATTAATGAATGTATAGGTCAGGTTATTGATGTTACGTGGTTGCGCTACATTAATGAAAATCCGTCATTTACCGTGGCATGAAACCTCGTTTAATAGTTTTTGCTAATCTCTCATAACGGCCTAAACGCTTTGCGCAGTTTGAAAAGAAACCGCTGTTTAAATCATTGTCGGAATGGGAGAGCTCAAGAGGGTGAATCGATATCTCACAATAGCTTTTCAACTTGAGGTTCATTTCCCCTCTTAGAGTACGTGATGTATTTCCACATGTTCTCCGCTCTGTCTTTGCAGAATTGAAATTGCGATGCATTCCCATATCTCTGTTCCTCCCTCTCTGTATCGCCATCGTCCTTTTTCCGTCTTTCCTGCGATTCATTCTCTCGCGTACTCCCACCTTCTATTTAGGATGCCGGTTCTCGATCTTCCATGCTCGGGACGCAAGTGGCAGTTAATCTTTTAAAAGCGCGACACTGCTGGGAAACTGGTAATAAATTAGTTAGATACACTTACATGACGTTAAGTTTAAAAACGTTTCGGTCCGTAGAATGGCGAGTTCCACCCGTGCTGTTGTAAAGACGCGCGAATGAGCGGTAACCGTTCTGGTTACAGTCTGACCCAAGTTTTATGAGGTTTGTTGAATGCAATGATATTTGGAAAGAAATAAACCGATGGCCTTTTAGGTGAGTAATTTTGCGAAGGGTAATGGGGTATTTTATTGTGGCGTGGGAGTAAGAGGAACGTTCCGCCGTAGGTCTGCTGCTAATTATAAAAGCTATCTTCTGAGTACGAGTTTTGACATACCATTATGCAGAAGGACATCAATTATTGAAAAGGTCGGTAGTTTAAACGATGCCTTAGAGAGTTTTGGATTGGGAAATGTATCATTCATTAATTATTTAGTTATCTAAATTTTATAATATTTTTATTGGGTGGAAGCCACTTTATTTTATCTTATGTTATCATATGGCGTTTACTTAGAAATATATTTCGTTTATGATTAGCGACAGTAAGGCGAAACATCTGCAATATTAAATGGGCTTTTTAAGCAATTTTATAGCTGTCTGGTGAAGAAGTTATGTTTGTAGTGGCTGTTGCTGTTTATCGTCAAACTTCATCATGTTCTTTATAACAGCTTTTCGAGAAGATTAAACCATTTAGATTTTGGATTTTATCATTTTATTAAAATTACTTTCAGAGTATTTTATTATTTTGGCAATGGTTGGTCGAAAAGGAGTACTTTTTCCAAGTCATATAAATCGTAATTGAAATTTACTACGAATAAATAGTAAGAAGATTTCTTCTAAGATGATGAACCTCGATTAATTTTTAATTCCTGAAGGTTAAGAAATAGAACAATAATATAAAAAATAGGAAAAACCGTTTCAAATCATTTGAATTGGATTAAAAAACATTCATTGAACTTTCAAATAGGTTAATATCCTAAATGTATTGCATGTATCAAAATCTCTTTGGAAAACAAAAATTTCCAAATATGCTAGGAATCCCACGTAAGAACGCGATGGATCCTGGGCAATTCTTGAATAAGAAACCGCTCGCCGATAATTTCTCGATACGAGAATGAATGTTCAAATAAAGAACTCGCAGCGTATTTTTATAAAGCCTACCATACCTCTCCATTCGTTCTCGGGCTGTTATTCTTCCTGCTTTCCCATTCCTTATCTCCATTCCTCTCTCCATCTCCACTCTCTCTTTCCGCCTCCTCATCCCATTCCACTCCATTCCGCCTCCCGGAGCATCCCTCTGTGACTTATGGCCATCACCCTTAAAAAGCAGCAGTTTCGCTCTTCTCCACAAAGTCTGATTGGTTGCGGTGAGTGACCGCGTGGTTGTGGTTGGCGTCAGTGGTGGTTGCCTTTGAAAAGGGGAGAGAGTGAAAGGAGGGTCTTTGGTGGGTGGGTTAAAGGACGGCTTGTTGCCGTGGTAGGATAACTACTAGGTGAGTTCATGCGCAAGTTTTCGCGCCCTCCCTCATAAACTTTGTACCAGGAGAGAGGGAGTGACGTCACTCTTCGGCGGCGGGTAAGATAGGAGAAAGTGAGGTAGATAGAGAAATAGGAGGTACCTTCACCTATTCATGCGAAGCCCGATCCTTTACTCCTTCCTAGGATCGATTATTTACTGACTCCCGTACGTTATCAATTCCTAATGCTGCTTCATACCCACTAGGACCCAGAGCAATCCCAGTGAAGTCAGTGGATCCTCTCCGGAAATGTAGCCGGCGGCCAGTGTCCAATCTTAGTTTACGCACCGTTGGATTATTTTTAAGGGCCGATCTTTTCTCTCTCTCTCGGTCTGGTTTCTCCTCTTTCCCACCTATGGCCGCTATAAAAGCCACCAAAACAAACAGATCGGGGAGATTATAATTTAACTATTTTATTGCTCTTCCCTCAGTTTTGTGTTCAAGGAAAATCCTCTCCGTGATGGTTTGAGGAGACAGGACCTGGGTATTTATGTTTCCTGGGGGATTTTCAATAATTTTAGGAGCATAATCGCCAATTATGATTTTGAAGATGTTGGCAAATTATTCTGACGCGCGCATAAGTCTTTAATAAAATTTCTTGCGTTCTCTGAAGAAGGCCAAACCTGAACTTATGAAGTTTATCGTAAATTGAAACGACTCATCGTCACGTAGTAAAGGAATGTGGAGTTTATTATTTAGTCGGTTAGGTGTACGAAATTCGAAAAGTCCGCTTCTTTTTAAACTGCTGCCTACAAAATCACGTTGACCTCCTCCTGCCTACGAAATAACAAATAAAGGCTTTTCCATATGAATGGTATGAGGAGCTTTAGGAAGAGCTAGAGGTTAGAAAGAAGGATGAATTTTCAAGTTTTTTTATTGAGTGTATCTTCTCCAGTCTGGAAGGACCCTCAATCTCCCGTTATATGTGGCTGTACTCTCAATCTCACGTACATGAGAAATCTTCAAGGTTGATACATGCAATACGTGTGAAGAGCTTCTATAACTGCATTACTCTATTTACTGAAAGTAAAAAACATATATCTGGATATTAGCGGATAAACTAGATTGAAACTATTACCATCAACGTTGAATCAGTACCAGCTATTTTTTATTGATGAATGACTATGGCCTAAAATTACCGCTGAAGACAGACAATTGAATTAAGCTATGACTAGTATTTTTTTACTATACTTGGAAAATGTTATCTAAAACTCCTAATACCCATTAATATTTAAGTTTAGTAAATGAATACCTTCAATTAATGCTTGATTCTATTCTGGTTTACCTTTACTTAATCTACGGCATCAATTTTCTCGCATAGGTTAATATTAGTTTAACTAATGTTCTATTTATGACCCGATGGTTTGTTGGAGTTAAAATGAAGATTATAGTTAATCTCTATTTTAATCCGTCATACATGTAGGAGATTAAATTTAATCTTAACTTTAACCATAAAATATTATAATACTTAGCCCTAAATGGAAGATGAATTATGAATTGAAGATGACTCCATCCTAACTGAACATTATAAAACCAGACCCAAGTGTTACCTGTCATCGGTAATATATAATGGGGATTTTAAAATCAACTTCTGTCCTTATTTCTCGAATTAGATTATTATTCAATTAATTTAAAGGGACTTTGAGATGAAGGTGTTGGTTTAACCCATTGTAAACTTTTTTAACGTGTGGACTAGATTATTCTGGTCAAAATGTAATCGTATTAGGCTCGATTAGGCTTACTATAACACATGTAGCCAAGAAATGTACGAATCGTACACACGTACTTATATAGTTTATTTATTTTGGTTGGATTAGTTTGTTTCACAAGTAATATATCATGATATTCGATCAAGAATCGAGTCGAATAGACAGAAAATTGTCTTTATTAGGTGAATAGTAGTCTAAGGAAGCCGTCCTGGACTTGGACCCGCTAAGCTTACGATTAGCCTCATACCCCAACATGCAGACAACCATACACTCACCAGGATTCTTACCTGGAAATTTCCTTCGATTGAATTTTTTGGGCTCTGAGATTCATAAAAAAATATCCAAGTAGCCAATCATGATAAAGCGTGGTTTAGAGTGAAATATGAAAACATATGTATTTCCCCTCGTCCGCATCGTCTTTTCTTTAGGTTGTTGTATTCTTCAATCCGTTTAAGATCGCTTCACCCCCGGCCTTTCCGCGTTCCTTCTCTCTCATTCCATCATTTCATCTCTCTCATCCACTCGCTCCTTCGTGAACGAAACTTTTTCAGTACTCGTTCGCTAAGTGATTACGTCGCTCGTGCTGCTGACCGAGGCGATGAATTGAGGTATAGCGAAGGGGTTGGGTTGGGTTAATTGGAACGTCGGCTAGCTGAGACGCGCTTGAAAAGAGAACCCACGAAGAGTATTCGACGATTAAAATGGCTGGCGCAATTTAGATGCTTCGTCAGTAAATAGCGATCGTCTCCCGAACACGCCTAATCTGAACTCGATACCTGACCTCGCGCAGGTCAGCGAAATTTTTACTCGAATGCCTTCACGTTGACGGGTGTCGGGTCGGTGAGGAAGTGGTCGAATCAATTCTGCGCCTTTGATGATATTCCAAGACTCGTAATCATCTAGACGTCATCCATCATCTGCGTATATTCCTAGGACTCTCGCTGGGTAGAGGAGTGGTCGATGCTTCGGGTTTGGAAGTAAGTTTAATCGCTACTTTACCTCATTGCAAAATTATGGCATATGCCGATTTGGATCGGCAGGTTTAGAGGAGGGCGTAGGAGTGTATTCAGGATTGGCTGGATCGTGAGTTTGAAATTGAAAGATCGTAAGGAGATGAGGGAGTTGTAGTCTGAATTAAGGGGTAAGATGAGGCTTTACCATCCTTCATTGCATTTAAATCGTGCTAAATGAACAACGATAGCAGTAGGATGTAAAATATAAATCATGTTTGGAAAGAGGGATTCGTACTGGTAAAACCAAGTACTATGATTGATACTGGGAAGTCTTTGTGCTGAAGCATGCATATAGGGAAATGTACGTATGAAAACTTCAATTGAAGATTAAGTGAGGTGACAAGAATGAATTGAGTATCTAAATCGCGTGTGCGTATTTATATATAGTTCAAGTTCAAGGTTCCTTGAGCCTCAGTATTAAATGATATTGAAGAAAGCTTTAATTTTTATTCCATTATCATTCCACTTAAAAATGAACAACTTCATTGCAAAGCAATTTCAAGTTAGGGGCTCAGTTTCACACCGGTGTAAATATTACCAAGCAGATACATGCATAATCTATAAGTCGATAAATAAATAAAACGTGTGTTGATTGGAATGATTAATTGGAGTCTTGGCGTGGGGTTGAGTGGTATCCTGAGTCACACATCAATGACTGCGCACTTAAAGAATGTCGTAGGAGCATTTCCCTTGAGGAGAAAAATAACTTCGAGTGAAGGTCTACAAATAAAAAAACATCACCGCCGAAAAAAAATTCTCTAAGAGGATAAAATAAGGATGCGAAAAATATGAATAGAACTGAATAGAAGCGAATAGAAAACTGCTGAAAGTAGAAAGAAGATTTAATATAGGGATTGCATGACTAATTTAGGGATTAATGTCAAATCTCTATTCACAATAATGATTGGTGAGAGGAAATGTTAAAAAAGGAGTGGAAACAGGTTGCGTGATGAGAAAAGAAAGTGAGCCTATGAGTAAATATGCAAACTGCCAGTTTGGCAGCAACACGATGATGTTACTGAGTAAATATTAGTCAGACATTTATTTTCAATTAGGATTCTTAACACTCAGGAAAAATGAGTGTTCGTTTTCCCTTTTGAGAACCTTCAGTTTCAGGGAGCCGGAAATTGAATCAAACACGCACATATTGTTCGCCTTAGCTTCTTTTCTTATCTCCTGCGTATATATATTTTGCTTTCTGTTACACTGAATTCTTCCAATGCTCATCGCTAAAAATACGCTTTCCAATGTAGACCTTGTTTGTTATACCGTAAGCGGGATTACTTACGGTCTGAGCATTATTACTGAAGATCATTTATCTTTCAGAAAAATTTAGCTCGAGGGAAGGTATTTCGTAAAGATGCAGCGCGCATAAAATGAACCCGATTGGGACCAGAGATATATTTCAGGATAACGACCCTAAGAGAATTTTATGGCGGGCATATTTTCAAAGCGTAATACTAAGGGTCCTTTCTTGCAAGTGTACGGATATAATTCAATTAATAACTTGAAGGGAGTAAAAAATTAATGGTCTCCACTGTCCTACCATCCTTTCTTTTTCCACCCAGTCGATTTTCGTATTTTAAATTCCTTTTATTCCACCCCTCTGCACTCAGCTTTACTTCTCCTTTCTTACCCTCTCTGCTCATCCATTACCTTCCGAGCTACATCCATTTTCAATCCCAAGCGTCTTTTTTTTCCGCAGAAAGATTCCCGCTTTTAAATTTAATCGAGGCGATTCGAGGAATAATTTGCTAAAATAAAAGACTTAGGTAACTCAGCTACTCCCCTTCCAACTCTTGCGTCCATTTCACTTTCTTTCTCCCCCTCTTACTTTCGCCGTTTTTGTCCTGTATTCCCGCATTTTTTCTCCGCCTATCTAACTTTTTAGCTTCTCTCGGAGCCATATCTTTCTCGACCTCGGTAGCCCCGTAGAAAAACGTGACTGCCACTTGATTAAGAGGTCGCGAGTTCGTTTCTCTCCCGGCATTCCGAGGAAACCTTCAATTATAGATTAAAAACGGTAAGCAACGAGTTTGAAAGGCGTCATTACGTCTCTCCCTATCTCTCAATTTTACCAGTAGAGAGAGCACTTTGCGATCTTTTTTCCTCCTTTATTTCTTCGGTAGGTGGACTCATTTGAGCAATTTCTCGTCCCGTTTTAATTTTCCTCCGCCGAGGAGCGTATGTAGCTTCGCTCGAGAACGTGCTGTTTTTTCGCGAACTATCTCCAGCGCGGTGTTTTTTGCAGCATTGAAAAGAAAAGTTGATTTACGGGAGTTTTTATCCCTCGGGAAGGAGGCATATTTGCACGTTCGACTCGTGGATAGGGTCGGCCAATTCGTTTCATTATCTCGTATTTTTGCATAATTTTGGATCGTAAAATATGGTACGATCGTTGAGTTAGTAATCACGAATGTTGGTACTACACTAAAGTTGGAAAACCTCTTGTAATCGGAATTCCGCACGTATGTACATACATAGTAATCAGCATTAAGAAATAATTAGACTGTGTATATAACCGTGAATCCGCAACTGAGGGACGTATTGCCTACATTCTAATTGTTTAATATTAGAATAATTTGAGGAAAAACGAATATGCTAGCTAAATAAATCTAATTAGAATATTTTCCATTTTGTTTTCACTTGATGGGATAAGAAGGAAAGCCTGAAAACAAATTTATTGAAATTGGTGCAATTATTGGGCGAAAAGGTCGCTTTGACCTTACGAATAATCCACACTGAATGCAAGAAAAGACCGCAGGATCCCCACTTCTGCACTCTCCCTAAAGATAAGTATTAATTGATAGTGACAGATTTACCACTAATAGAATCCTGATGATTTCTTGAAAATTTTGTTATCACATTTCAGATGAGTGCTTTCTGGACTTAATAAATACTCAGCTTAAAGTTCATTAGAATGTTATCTGTAACCTCGTTAAGGAGTAACGGGTAGTCCCGCTAGTGTACTACAGAACAACTAGATGTTAATACTTATGGTTTAGAAGTACTGAAATTATGATTTTTAAGCTTCTTAAGCCCTAGATATAATTTTACGAGGCCTATCTTTGGAAATCCTTGCCAGTTAGAATTTATCATTTAGATAAATCCAACTTCATTCTAGTCTTACAAAAAAAGAAATCCATTTATGTAGTACTTAAGTCAGGATGTAATCTGAGACTACGTATGGTCCTAAGAGGGATGTGAGAATTTCACTTTCAGATCATAAAGTCCGATACATACATAAAGACTCTCTTGCAAGTTCTCAGATAAGCAACGATTGGAATTGAATCCTTCTCTATGGCTAAAGGCGACCCATTCCACTCTTTCTCCGTCTACTTGCCTTCTCGTTTCTCTTTATTTGTCTAAATCTCCCTGAAAGGCTATCAGCCATATTTTTCGACAAAACTCTCACTGCCAGCGTCCAAACGTCTAAACTTAATTACGAGAGATTATAAGTATTACTGTTTATGATCGATCCTCCAACGTTTCCCATTATACGGAGCATATTGTGAGGATGTCTTAAAGGAAGACAGTAGTCAAGGATAACGAAGAGTTTCCGTGGGGATACTGAGTTCGAATCTCGATGAATTTCTGCTGTCGAAATCCATTAGTCATCGGTCTTAATAACCCCATCAAGTTGGCGATCGAAGGCAGTGATCATGCGAGCAATCGTTATGGACCGACTGGAGGGATAGCGAAATAAATTTCCTCTTTGCCCTTTGAGGACGAGGATTCAAGAGCTTTGAAGAAATGAAGGGAGAAAGAATATAAGGGAAAAGGGAGGCAGAAGAGGTGCTGGGGAAACGAGGATGTTTGCGATATCTATTTCTCTTTCTTCTTCCTCTACATTTTGTCGCTCTTTGCCTATTCCTGCATTGTCTTTTTCTCCTTTTAACATTTCTTTATCTTACTCTTTTCAAATCCTTCACCGACGATCGTCCTTGCCATCGGCCTCTGTTATACTCATCAGTTTTATTCCGAATTCCTTACTTCCCTATCCTTCAGTGCTAAAGTTTTAAATTAGAGACCATATATTCTGTATTTCTTTTCGTTTTCCTCACTTCTTGCGTGTTCTATCATACTAACCTGTTATAATTCAATTTTCTAGTTTTTCGTTCCTATTACTTCCCAAACAAATACATTGGTTGTCTTCCTCCTCTTAATCTCATTACTTTTTTTCCTTTTAATGGATGCATTAACTGGTTCGGCCTTAAGGTTAATGAGGACCTAAGTAAAAGGTTTTTCTGAAGCTCAAGAGGAAATACAACTTTTTGCGATCGCGCAGTTACGTCGTTTTTCGTACTTTTCTTTATCGTAAATGGAAGTTACAGTTCTATTGGTTTCAAAAAAGTTGTCTAGAAATTTCTTTGGAGAATGATGGGGAATTCCATCAGTTTTTATAATGTATTCGACCATAAGTATTTGAATGCAGTTTCAAGATATTAAAAGATAAAAGACAATGATGATCCCTTTCCATAATTCGTTATTCTGCGCTGTCTTTGTGTAGTTTCCTCTCGATTCTCCTTTTCTCTTCCTTTATTTGTTATTATTCGTTATCTTCCTTTTTTCATCATTTCTTCGTTCGCCTTCCGCATCTTATCTTCCATCCTCTCTTTTCATCTTCTTTCCCTTGCTTCCCTCCACACCATAGCATCTTTTCTTGATCGATTTCCTGCATTTTCTTTATCTCTTTCCCCACTTCCTCTTCCGTTTCTTCATTCCTCTTTGATTCTCTCCCTTTCTGTCAGTTTCATCCTTCTGTCCATCCTTTCTTCGTGTCCTCCACTCTATCCTTATCTCATCTTCCCTTCCTCATCCCCTTCTTTACTACCCATACCCATAGGCGCGCTTTGCATCTCTCCGTGGCTGCAACCCCTTCTCCCGCCAGTCATCCTCCGCTCGGAGATCGACCCTATCCTCCTCCTCCACCCGCAACTCACGAGTCTTGCACACAACTAGCCCGCCGTAGTTTCATGCCCGCCCTCCCATTCCATCTCACCGCTCGAGGGGAAACGAGAAATGCGAAGGGAAGAGAGCGTGAGTGGGGTGAGTGTGTGAGGGGTCGGCTGGCAGGCGAGCAGTCGGTCGACGGCAGGTCGGCGACGTCGCGTCCTCCTGCACGGCCGCTTCAGTCGGGCGTCGGAGTTCGTTGAGGTCGGACGTGTTTCGTACCTCCTGCTACAGAAACCGGGAGGTGTCTGGTTCCACGATCCCCATCCACCACAGGACATTACCCAAAACCCCTGTCTCCACCCCATGGGATTTCTTCCCGTCGGACTGAGATATCGACGCCGCAATACTGTTCTTTGTGACCTCAGAAACATTTTCGGTCGGGTTTGCAGAACGTGCACCTCCAAGAGGTTTTCTGCCTGACTGATAAGTGTTTGAGCGTGTAGGTGCTCCGATCCTCTTACGCTTGTCTTCCCATTTTTCCCACGTCACGCCTACTTCCGCGGAGGCCGGAGAGGAAGAAGGCGGCTGCAGGACAGCATCCTTCAACGGAGGGCGTGTCTTAGCATCCGGTCCTGAGGTATGTGTATCACGTAGTGTTTTCCTAGATCTTCCGAGGGTACTGAATTTTGTTCCAAATTTGCTGTGGTACGAATTCGTGCCTGAGAGTGCGTTAGAAGATTATGGGATGACCTTACTCCAAATACGATTTGCCAATACGAATATTGTATATATCCGATCAGTTGTGACTGCCACATTGTTCTATTTGAATCTTCTAGTTCACCTTGTTTGAATGCGATCGAGCTTTTGTTTTCCGAGTGCAGAATCAGGGGAATTTCTTTATTTTTTTAGTCGCAACGTGGGGCGTTTTCATGGAAAATTTTTATCGTTATAATTTAACAATTTAAAAAAGTGAATTTATTATTGTTTTCGCGGGTATTGGAATAAGTGATTGTGTAATCCTGTACAGAATTTTTGTAAATTTACGAAGTGAAATCATGATTCGGAGATGCCCTCTGGCGTCAGTTAACAGAGTGGGTTTATAACACCATTTTACGTCAATTGTGTAACAACTTATTGAGTGAATGAGTTGGCATGTCTTCTTCCTACTGAATAATAGTCGGTTAATTAGGAGTAGTTGAAGTTAAATTACAAGTCTCGTCCGGTAAATCGTGAGAGGTGGAGGTGCTAAACTAGGCATGTTAATGGTGAGATGCGAGCTCTGACTCACATGTTACATGAAAGTCAGCTGCCGGAACTCCTCGTAATACAGATTCATATATGGAGAGCATAATGATAGAGGGTCGTTTATCCTGCCAATAACGCCTTAGAAATCGGAATTAGAGGGGTAATTCACGCTATTTGCCTCACTATGGATTTATAGCTCGGACGCTTTTCCTTAGGGGCAGCTTCGGCGGGAAAAAAATGCACCATATGAAGCTCCGGATGTTTTGCAAAAAATACGTATACTGTGAAATATACCGCTAATATTAGTATGTGTTCATGGATTCTATCCGTGAAGACGTGTATATCCGTGGGTTATACATGATACGAGATTCGTTCGAGAGTGGGTGTTAATTATGTTCGATTGGACAACTAAGTATTCTTAGAAATCTATTCGAAAGCATCCTAAAGCAATATTGATAGAATACAGTAAGCTTCCGAATCCTGTCGTTTAGGAAAAGTCGACGCGCATTTAAGAGGAATTGACTGTAATTGGCTCACTGAAAGCGATAGTAGCTACTTTAATGGACCGATAAGACAGTGTTTTCGTAACGGACCTAGTCGTCCTCAGCCTTCGAATTATGCCAGCTGGCGATAATGCTTAGAGGATTCTTATTGTCCCCAAGGTCACATTTGCGACGTGGAAAATATTAATGTTGAGATAAACGTCGTCGCGAAAACGTACAAAATCGCATTCGTAAAAAGGATATTCAATTATCCGAGTGTTCACGTGGTGTAGCGGTTGGGGACAGGGTAATAGTTAAATAAGATAATCGCAAATTCTTTCGGAAGCATTTCAGAAGCGGCGGATGTTTTTCAGGGGATAAGAATTACTCGACGTAACTACGTTTTGCATCTTGAGGTTAACACTTGTTCGGTATCCTCTACATATACGCTCCTTAAGGACTAATGAAACATCAATGGTTTCCTTATATGTAATAGTTCTCAAAAATGAAAGTCTGCCTTAACTCCGATGGCGAAATGCTAATGCTAGAATTGTCATACCTTCGAGTAAAATTATTGTCATTTTCCGGCGTTTCGCTTTAACGAGGGTACGAATTTCCTCTTACATTTCGGACGGAAATCTTTTGATTAGGGAGAAACGAGCGAGTGTACGATTCCCTTTGGTAACGAGGACAGGGTTGTCGAAATTACTATCAGCGTTTTCTTTTTTCCCTATTGGGAACTTTTATTTCCTCTTCATTCAGATTCATGCCGATAAAAGGCATTAAGGGGAGTGAAAACTTTATTGTCGGAATAAATTTCGTCATTGTAAAACATTCCTATTCAAAGCGCGACCTTTTAAGACGAGGCAGTTATTTCGTGAATAGCTCGACATTCTTGGACCGGTAAAAATCGAACACGAAAAGCGAGATCGATTTCATCGTAGTTGTAGCAACAAATGATACATGTATTTATCTAAATCCTTAAGAGGAAGGCGTATTACGTGTACTAGCTTAAATGTTTGATAGGTCAGCAAAGATGATGTGGTGGAAGCGTAAGATACCTCGCATGGGTACAAAAAAGATATATAGCGCAATGCAGTTTCATTCAGATGTTTTCCTCTTTCATGCAATTATGTCTTAACTCCATCTCCTCGGCGCATTATGAGATGCGTTTGTTATTATCTGTCGAAGGTCATATACAAGTTACAATACACTATATTCAATATACTGAGTTTAGAATGGAAATCGTCAGTTATATTGAATAAACTTCCTTTGAACAGTAAAAAGTTGCGTATTGAGATTAATGTAATTTGGCATTGCAAATACCTCGAAAATGGAAATTAAACAGCCAGCAGAAATCGTCTGAGCGGCACTCCGGTCTACGTTAAGTGTTTGGAATGAGAATTGTTCGTCTGATCTTAATCGCATTATTTAATACATGCAATTCTTGGAATTCGTTTCGCCGTAGCTTCGGAAAATGGCGAGGCTTGTTTCGTCGTATTCCCTCGACCAGGAAGAAGGCAGCTATAAATATCTGAAATCGCTCGCCAATGCCCTTATCGATCGGATTTTCTTTATCGCTTCCGTGCAGTTATTTCAGAAATCTTTCTCCGAAGATCCGCGAACTACTATGACCTTATAAAAAACCGAATTCAAGGGAAAAAAGTATCTCGCAGGAGGATGAAATGAAAATTATTAAGAGGCCTGCATTCTTCGGGATAACCTCGCTCTCTCAAGTTTATCGCTCCAGAAAGACCACTGACCCAATCGAATCACAGCTTTCGATTTCTCGGCGAGAAAAACACAGAAAAAAACCTCCCGATTCCTGCGGAATAAATACGCCCCATCGAACCTAGTGGGCTTTTTATGGCCCAGGTGTGGGAAAGGGAGGGAAAGAGAGATAAAAAGAAGACACCAGTGAAATCTCTTTCGCTACAATGGATGTCATGACCATAGAGATCATTACGAAGCCCTTTCATAGGTTCTGCCCCATCTCGTGCCGTTAGAGTTATGACCTAGCATCGCCATTGGCGAGCTAGGCCCTCCCTAGAGTAGCACTTCTTTCTTCGAACCGCATTCCACGTGAATGTGGACTGAGGAAGACGATGAGGGGGGAGTGGAAGGGAGAGTGACGGACAGTCGATGAATAAGGAGGCTGAGAATGCGAGGTCAGGGAACTGAGGGAGGAAATAGAGGAAAACACACGATCCCATTAAGGTACTCAAAAGGTCGCGTCGGAGGAAATTTTAACGCCTAATTGATGATTTTTTTTCTGGAAAATTCCGAATATGGATCGTGACGCTGTTATGCATGCATAAAAGTCTTTTCTATCCGCGGTGATGCGTTCGTAAATATTCTCTCCGCGACCGATAAAGTGGGAATGTGATATGCAGTCTAGGGAAAAAAATCTGCCGCAGGAATTCAAGACCCCAAGTCCTTAAGAGTCGGGAAAGGAAGGGAAAAGAAATCACGACAAATTCGCTTTTTTTAACATGCTTACATTTACTGCCAGATTTTTATGTGGAAAAAAATGTGCGGATTTCGTGGTTTTCCTCGTAGGGCACTTTGAGGACAAATTTTTGAGGGAAAAATTCTAAACCTACTACAAAATGACATGAGAATAATTTATAAGCGTGATGCTTCAGTTGTGTTTCTTGAGGCGATGTTGGCAGCGAAACAAAATCTTAAGTCAGTGGGATTGGCTATCCTAAGGAAACAGCATTGAAGGTTGAAAAATTAACGAGCAAGCGATAGTTATTTTCACTTATCTTTCCTTTTTCAATGCCATGCAGAATCATGTTTTATGAAAAGATTTTCGTTGATATCTGTGAAATATTTTTCCTTTGGATTGGTAAGAAAAAGCTCAGAAAAACATTAAAACCTTTATCCGACAACCTTTACAACGACTGTAAAATTCATGAGATTACCCTTGCTACCGTTAAAAATCTGATTTTACGGTTATTAAATGATTTCATCCAAAGGTCATGGAAAATTATTACTATGTCGAAAGGAAGTATTGTCTCCCCATTCCCTTTCAGTGTTTTTCCCAAAACACCTCTTCTCATTTTTGATCGTCCAGCTGTTATATCCGGGAATCGATTCACGGAAAGTTTGCCATCTTACCGATCCCCAGTTTCGTAAAAAATCATACGTAGCAAACCGTAACAGAAAATGGTCTTTCCCTCAAATGGACCCGAGATTTTCTGCATTCCTTCATCTTTCGGAGCAATCGGTTCCGTGGAGTGAGGAAGGACGGAGAAACGAGGCAGAAACAATTGAAGGGAAGGCGGAGGTGGGGAATAGGTCGGGGGAGAAGGAGATAAAAAGATGAGGAAATCTCTCAGCGGTCAAGCGGAGAGAAGTCGCGGAGTCTGTCGAACCAATTTCGCGCTGACAGGTGGACGCTTTCCCACACTTCCCTCGGGAACATCTTCCCCTTCCTTTTCGAAGGGATATATCGCCTCCTCCTCCTCATTCTTTCCCTTGTAGGGATTCCGAAGAGAGGCGATCGGGAGCAGCACGAAAGGAGAGGACGGTTGATCTAACAGGAAAATGGTAGTCTCGGCTGAATAGTTCCGACGACGGAAAATGGTGCCTCTAGCGTTTCTCAGAATGTGTGGTCGACGTACTTCTTCTCTCTCTGAGACACTTTCGATCCCAATCTCTTTATTTGTTGAATGTTTCCTCCTTGACCGCTACCTTGCACTCCTTCTCCAGATTCTTGCACTCAGGGACTTTTTTCCTCTCTTCAGCCTTTCATCCCATTATGGTGATGTGTTCTTTGGATCAAGGAAGAGAGATTTTAGATGTGAAGGAAGGACGGAAAAGATTGAGGGAGGATTTAGGCTAGAAAACTACGGAGACATTTCTTAGATTTAATTTATTCCTTTAAAATGTGGCTTATTCGTCGTGAAGAGAAACGGGTCAAGAGTATTCCTTTTCAACGGGTTTATAAAATTGTAACTTTTGTTATTAGAGCAGAATGCCAAGATTCCATTCTTCATCCAGGAATGATTTCTAAATTTGGATTTTGTCATATTGCTATTATCAATCAAAGGCTGAGTGTGGAACCTATTCCACGGTGACAACCGTACACATAATTAACATCATTCCTACATCATAATATATACCCCAAATACATACATACATACTACATAGGACACAATATATACCCCAAAATAACTACAATATACACCTCAAAATAACACATTTTATTTAATACTAATACAGTTATGAAATCTATATTTTCGATAGAATAGTAATTATGAAGAAGACTAGAGTATTCAAAGGAAGTTTGCGATATTTGAAGAACNTTTTGTTATTAGAGCAGAATGCCAAGATTCCATTCTTCATCCAGGAATGATTTCTAAATTTGGATTTTGTCATATTGTTATTATCAATCAAAGGCTGCGGTGTGGAACCTCCTATTCCACGGTGACAACCGTACACATAATTAACATCATTCCTACATCATAATATATACCCCAAATACATACATACTACATAGGACAATATATACCCCAAAACAACTACAATATACACCTCAAAATAACACATTTTATTTAATACTAATACAGTTATGAAAGCTATATTTTCGATAGAATAGTAATTATGAAGAAGACTAGAGTATTCAAAGGAAGTTTGCGATATTTGAAGAACTGGTTTTTTGTTGTTTGGAAATATAATTCCCTAGACCAAAATTTTCTGATAACCTTTCAGACAGCATTTAAGCCTTAATTATCAGCTTAAAGGTTATTCCTCTAGCAAAAATTTTTTACATTTCTTTTGGGAAACTGTGTCCTCCAGGTGGTAACAGGATAAACCCCACCCTATTGTAAATAATATAACAATTATACGGGGGAATTCTATGTATAGCATTTAGGTGTCCTAAATCTTGGAGGCCGCCGTATTTCAGGGGTTTATGACTCCTGTCAGTTTGCCACTGCGTTTCTTATCTAGTTTCTAGATATATTCTTCTCGGCTCACACGGATGGCGAAATTTTCTCTATAAAATCATAGGTCTTCCTAACTCAAACGTAAATGAGAAAAATACTCGAACATAGATAAATGAGTTTAAATTGCGTTTTAAATCACCTGAACAAGTTGTGGTCCAACGTCCAAGAATCTCGTAATACATATTTTGATGTTTAGTATAGAATTTTCGTAAAACATTATCACAATTTTATTTACTGGAAGTGATAAAAATATCGATCATACATCTCATATTCGGAGATCACCTAACTATATATAACATCTACGTTTCGTTGTTTTAAACGCTCTTCAAACTTGTCGAAGATTTAGACAACGTTAACGACGATCTGATTTGACTTCAGTGATGGCGTGTGTCTTGATCCTCTGTACCCTCTTGGTTTTTAAAGTCAAAACATTCCCTTTCGCCGATTTTATCTCCTCTCGTTATCTCCATCGCCATTTCTCGGTAACTTATCCTCGACGTAAGATTACGCATGGGAATAATCGCTCTATCAAACCCATGACAGATTGCTCCCTTATCGATCAAAGGACCACCCCCACGAGCTTAATCCATCAAACGGAGGAGAGGATTCCATCGATTTTCTTATCGTCGTCGATAGCTTAAACGCCTCGGATAAAGCTCGTACACCTCGCGCCCCAGCTCTCTTCCTCTCATAAATTGTAATTGGAAAGCGCAAACCCATCAAGTTCGATAGGTAAAAATCATCAGCGTAGGCGCTGGAAGAAATGCTCCATAGATTCCCTTTCATATAGCGATGGTTGAGATATCGGGGAAGATAGAAATAAGGAAACAAAAAGCGTTGCTGTTTCGGCCCGAGCTCAACGGTCTCTCACGAATCACTGGTGCGCTCGTGATGATGGAGTTTGCAAGCATGTAAGTTTCGTGATGGCGACGAACGCGAGAGCGCATGCGCGTGAAGTAGTGGAAGAGGATACCGCGATGATAGTGGCGAGGAGAGCGACCCCTTGGGCAGTTACCGAGGATGCTGCGCCGTAACAAAGCGATCAAACCCCCTGGGCACGCGGAACGTAGTAAGGAGGCGGAGAAGGGGTTCGGAGAAAAAAGCTGTGTTGGAAGAAGGGAGAATAAGAATTATCTTGTTTCAATAGCTAAAGGATAAGAGTTTTCCTCGGGATGCATAAAATGTCTGCGGTAGAGGTCAAATACCAAGCTGCGAGGAATGTTCAGCTTTGGAATGTTTTATTGAATTTATATGAATCGGAGAGGCTTTCTAACTACCATCGCTTCGCGTATGGAGAACATGTGTCTGTCATATAATGTGCTATGCACCGATGTAGTAGTAGTAGTACTGCTGAAAGTGCTTCGACAGCTGAGGTTATTTCGCAAATAGGCCCCCATCGGGAATCGAACCCGGGACAGCTTTCAATGACCTCGAACGCGTTACCCACTTGGCTATCCGGAAGCCCAGTGCACCAATGTTAATTATTTTAATTTCGTAGAAAAATGTTGAATTTTAAGTCGATTGAAATTTGGTGAGATACTTTTGCCAAAATGTTAGCTTCCTCTGCCTTTTTTAAAGTTACACTGATGTTTGGTCCAGATTTTTTAGAGTTACTTGTTACTCCAAGAGTGGACCATTGACAGGAACTTCCCAGAAATGTCCTGAAAGATCCATTGCACCACTGTACAGCTTTTTTGACGAATAATAATGGGACGACATAAAAAAGAGTAAGGAAAAAAGAACAATGATACCTTTCCACAATATTTAAAAGTCCTACCAAAAAAGGAGCTACCACGAAGTCGTGGCGGCATTAATAGATTCTCGGTCGACGTTAAAATAATTATGGTTAGCTGTTCCAAATAATAATAGGATTGTCATGTACTTACGCGATGTTCTTTGTATAATTAATTTTTGGTGTAACTAACTGATGCTTTTAGCATAAGGAACGCTTAAGAATTTTAAAAATAGCTCCGCTTGTTATCCCTATGGAGAATTTCATAAGTTTCTTATTCTGTCTCATTCTTTTTTATTTACGTCTCTCCATTGATTGCCTCCATAATTTCAAATCGGAAATAATACAAATGTTATAAACATTAAACGCTGATTATGAGTCTTGAGCTCTTAAGTTTGCTATCCTTTCTTCGGCAGATATGAAACTGTGAGATGTTATAGTCTAGAAGATGTTGAATCATAAAACTAGATTAATGGAAGAATTACGACCATTGGTTAACATATAAAATAGCGCGTTCCGAGAAACATTGATTTGTTAATCAAAGCCGCTCTACCGGTTTTACCCTCGAGTATAACTCTACGCTCAATCTAAAGTCATAAAGAAGAGACTGCGGGTCATAAATACCAATCAGCAGTGTAAACACCTTAATCACGCCGCATTATTTTAATCAGAGATACACATTTTCATCGAAAACGCCGACCGAGGGGTTTTTTACCCCGCACATTAATAAGTCGTTGAACTGAAGAGCGAAGGCAGTTGGGAGGAAGGAAAAAACTACCCTCCAGAGTGCAGTAAAGCAGACCGTATCCTATCCCACGCATCTCCGCTCCGTGAAGAGCTTCTTCGCATGCACTTCCTCCCCACTTTCCTTCCGCCACCACACTCTATGTCCACTTCGTTGCCCGTCGCAGGCAATCACCAACTCAAGAAGCAAAGCGTGCGGAGAAAGGAGGAGCAAGTTGGTGGGCTCGTGTGAGGGAAAGGGGGAAGGAGAAGGATTTCGATCCCTCTGCATTCCGTCACGTTTTCCCTCCACGGAGACTTGGGGATGCTGATGAGAGGAGCGGGAGGCGGGGAAGAAACGGTTGGTGGCCGGGAAAAAGGATGGAGAAAGATGTGGGAAGGAGGTGGAGAGAGGTTGATGGAGAGAGGGAATTAGAGGAGATGGAAATCAAGGCCTCTCCCTATCTCTCGAAGGTTGAGGAGACGTCCGTAACGCCTAAAGAGTATGGATGGGGGACGTCTTCTATTAGTGGAGCATCGCGGGGATGGAGTCTGGAAGGGGCGGTGTCTGTTGGGCGGGATGGGTCGGGAATTGCAGGCGCATCGACGATGCCGGATCGTTTTAATATCTTTCCGACATTTCGCGGTACCCACCTTCTCTTGCCTTGCCTTAACTTTCTTCTCTTTTGTATTCTCTTTTTTTTCTTTCTTGGAACGCGACCTTCGGCTCGCTGGACGAGTTGCGGATGTTTTCTTTCCACGTGTTAACACTCGGGATTTTTGGGGGCAGCAAAAATAAAAGAAGCGAATTCGAAAATAATTATTTGGGAGCTAATCGGTTGATATTATCGGGATTTTCTGATGAAGTAGCTTAAACGAGGGGGTTGTTCATCACCGTAAGCTCCAGTGATTTCAACGCTCGGCCCTATCATCCATCATCGTTTAGTACGTGAATTATTATTATTAATCTCTTAATTAGTGTAATGATTCAATTGCAAAGTTTGAGATGAAAATGAGTTACAATAAAAGATTTTTCTACATTTAAATGCGTCTCAGATCATCACGAATTAGCGCATAACTATTCTACTCGTGAACAAGTTTAATGAAATTCTGTATAATGGTGATGGTAATTTTTTACCGAAGAATTGAAAGTCTAAATCTTCTTCGCATTAAAGCAGCACAGGGAGGAACTCGAAGATCATAGTATCTCATAAAAAAATTAATCCCCTCGTTAGGCTCCTTTAAAAGGAAGTTTTATTGTATGCCATTCTCATTGTAAATCTTTATGAGGAATCCATAATTTTCTCCCTCTGGTATTTTTAGAAGCGTCATTATTACAAATTATCGTTCTCCGACACTCATTCCTTTTTCCTTTTGATCGGTGAAATAAGCAGTGAAAATACGGACAATAACAAAGTTCGTTCTCTGAGATAGTATAGATGGCCAATCTGCTATATTAAACATGTGTTAAATACCGAAGAGGATACATGTTATCTATCAGGAAAGTTGAAAAGATTGAAAATATCTGAGAGTAACTGATCAGGAACGGTTTAAACGATTAGCTCCGGAAGAATATTGATTAGCTTGAGAAGAACCTCCTCTGTTTTCTGGTGAAATGAATTCTTCCTCCACACAATATACTTTCAGTTTCAAATTCTTTCTCACTATTATAGACTACAGAATTCTTTTGTTTGTGAACCCATGAAGTAAGAGAGTGAAACAGGTGCCGCTCAGTTTATTCTCCGGCCTTAAAGAAACCGTAACTTCTTCCATAATTTCTTTCCTTATTGTGTGTGCACTTTCTGCAGATTCCACAGAGCTTCAAAGCAAGCATTTCAATGAGCTCGAATCATTCTTTGTCCTCTTAGGCCTTGCGATTGTTACTGGAACGCTTAGCGGCCCGTCATTACCCGTCCGTTTCACGGTCTCGAAATATTGAACGTGTCCCAGGAATTGGCCTCTCAAATGGGCCTTTTCTCTAAGGGCAGGCACGATCGCCACGCGTGCCGACGCATCCATTATTCGGTAGGGCGGTGCAGCTGTCGTCGCGCGTGGCAGGTGCGCCTTCGTACGCCGCGTTTTTTCTCTGCTTTGTTTTTCCTCCCTGGTATCAACCCCCGTATCCAACACTGGCCAACCCTTTTCACCAAGGCGGGAGCACGCGCCGTTCGCCCATTTCGCTGCATCCTAAAAATGCCTGCGAAAGGAAAGAGAAGGGGAATGCGTGCAAGTGGGACGTGTTGCAGATGCGTTTCTGGAATTGGAACTCGCCCCTCCTTTTTGGAGCTCTTTTACGACGTCGCTCGTTTGGGATTCGCCATAAGGGACGGAAATGGGGTGTTTAAATGGACGTGAAGTGTTTTCAGACTCTTTTTTTCCGTTTGCATCGCGTTCTCCATCTGTACGAAAGCGAGAGTTCTATGACGACTCTTGTCTGACCGCGGGGGAAAGTGGTGGGGAGACGAGTGAGAGGATCGCTTCTCTTGTCCGTTTTGGGATTCCTTTGGTTTTAACCTAATTTTGGATTCGCGGCGAGATCCTCACTTCGTGTAGAAGGTTATGTTCGAAGCTCATTTATGTGCATTGCTTCCTTTGTTTGTCGCCAAACTCACGAATGAGTTGAGCAAGAATGGGCTGCATGTTGCTGTGGAATATTTAAGTGACTCGGTAGACGTGAATGGTTTAAAATTCACTTCATGTGATGTTGTTCGGTGCTATTTAAAGTAACGGGATTAATTTTCTTTACCGCTTTAGAAAACAGCCTAATTGATTTAAAAATGAAACTCTTCTCCGTATAGATATTTTATTCTTTCTTGAATTCACCTAACCCTAGGTAGTTGCATGGTAAACCTTAGGAAGTTGATGCTATCGATCAAGAATATCTATTCAAAAATATGTTCGATTTCCTATGGAGTGCGCGTTGCAATATAAAAGTTCTTTGAACATTCAATACGCTACATAAGTTATGTATAATAGTAAATCAATTATTTATACGTGAAAATGATAATAATAACCAGATGTCGTGAAAATGATAATAATAGATGTAGATTATGGTTCGAATAGAAGATAAAATTATAATTCTCTTGTTATTTTACTAACTTTACACCATTGCCTTGCTTTAAGTACGAATATAGTATTTTCAATCTGGTCGTTCTTCCGCTACATTACATTCTATAATTGTGATCCGACGTCCCTTTTGACTCTTACGTTTTCAGCCTTCTGGAAGCGACCGAAAGCTTTACCGAGTAAGATAGTGTCCATGGCGAACGCTTCTTTGACGCACGTGAATCGCCCACGCAGGTTCTGGGAACTCCCGTACCACATCCGCTGATTGTGTCACTGAGATAAGGTCACGAGAGTATGTGGGCCGCTAAGTCACTTTGAGACTTCGAATAGATGGCCTCTTCATTTCGGCGATAAGCTTCCACGTAAATGTAGAGTGGATAAAGGGGAAAGTGTTAGGTATACGGAAAAACAGCGAGTGTAGCCTAGCCTCTATTTTGTCTAGGACAGAGGAGACTTCCATCTCAGATGAGGATTTACCTTTAGTGGATAAATTTCCACATTTATTTGGTGTTATTTCTAAGCATTCCTGTTTAAGAATCTGTAACATGAAAACATTAATTAACTCATGCAAGATTTGATGTTTTCCCGGTGAATAATGCTGTAGAAGTCTTCTCGGGTGGACAACCTGAAGATGGCGACAGAGGACGTCGCCGAAACGTCGGTATTTACCGAAGAACTGACCCGGTTGTCCACCCGAGGAGACTTCTACAGCATTAATTAACTCATTAAATTATAGTATGACTAATAATATTTCTAGCAAATTAACTAATTAAAAGATAATAGTTAATTCATTTTATTCCAAGCTTTTATAAATTAGAAAAGAATTTTTGTTGTTTAAAAATTTTCAGAATAAACATGATGTTACGTTATTAAACATATGAGAGATAAAACGTGCGTATAATCGTTTATTCGTAAATATGAGCTAATTTTTTTCAACCCTTTTTTTATGGTAAAATACCTTCGATATAAAATAAGTCAGTCGCTAATAGTTTGGTAAATTATCGATGCAAATCGTATTATGCTGAGAATAAATAACGAAAATGTAATAATTACTTAGCCGTGTTGGTGGTGTTCTTTAATAATTTCGAATTTCCAGAAAGTAATTGATTGTGAATTTTTAAATTAATCCATATTTAATATTCCCAAGGAGAAACGGACATGAAAAAAGTCTGACGGAACCGGGACTCGAACCCGGGTCTCCCAATTGCCGGTCGGTTGCTCTATCCATTGAGCTATCCCGCCAGAACATTTCTCCATGCCGTTTGGGAGACTTTATAGGTATTGGGCGCGTGAGTTCGTCCGACTAAGCGGCATCGTTCACAGCCAAGGCCTCTTCGAGCACCTCCGAGATGCACGACTTTATCGTGCCAAGTCATCTAACCCATTTCCTTGTTTCATATTTAATATATTTATTCATAGAAGAATTGAAATTAAATTTGCTTTTTTAGATTAATTAGATTTAGAATTAATTAAATTTATCTCTTAAAGAGGTAAATTTAATTAATTCTATCTCTTGAATTTCAAAAGCAGCAATTTTCCCATTTATTTTATCATTGATTATTCAGACTGCGAGCCATGCTGCTATGCTTGAATGAACTTTGGAAATGTAAGATGTTTAGGATCGCATCCCATCGAGTTTTTTTTTTCTTAATTTTTTAGTTCAGCCTTATTCTTCAGGAAGCTGGTAATAAATGGAGAATCTAGAAATTTTAGTGTATATCCAGTCCCTTACTTGGAATTAAATTCAAGAAACTGGATCTTCGTAAAGTAAATGGGATAGGAGCCTGCGCTGAAAACCAAAAAAGCTGCATTTCAATAGGCATTCCCCGATTCTTTCCCGTTATTACTGATGTGTGAGGGATCTTAGGCTATTAGAGCCGAGCCAAAGCAGCGCATAGCCAGCCCAATCACGTCTAATGACAGCAATCAATATTTCATTACTTCGCAAAGAAAGGTTATCAATATTTATCATTCCATCCGTGGCCGGATAACGGAATCTCAGTTTCCCATATATGTACCACGGGGCCGGCTGAATAATGAGAACCGCCTGATCTCTATTTATAAATTGAATCTTAAAGGTCCCGTGACTCTTCTCTCATTTCCTCACAATTGCGCTCGTTGTGTTGATGACCGAGTCGAAAACTCGGGATCGACCGGATGCGGCTCTCCAGCATTTCTTTCTTCTTTTATTTATCTCCCCCTTTCTTCCACTTTCCTCTCCTTCTCTGTTTGAGACACCCGCTTAAATGGGTAATTCAAACCGTGTCGGGTCCATTAACGAAAGGGAGAGAAGGCAAGAGAAAAAAGAGATGCAGAGGGTATGGGGAAAGGATCGGGCAGCCAATAGGTGATCTCCGTGGGGATGGACGCGTGGGGTTACGCACATGCTGGCATTTCCGTCATCTTCTACACCCTCTTTTCGTATTATCCCATTTTCCTCCTCACACCCACACAGACCCACCCCCACTACTCTTTTTTCCTCATCGGAGCCGATGGTTGGGCGAGGATTGGGCAGAGATTACTTGACCCCCTGTTTAAAAGCACGCCCCCTATCTATAAGAAACCCGGCGCGGTCCCGTTACTTGGTCCTTTTCGTCTCCTTTTGTATCGCCTGACCCGAAAGACCTATTTTGTTTAAGTTGGGTACGGCTCCGAGAACATTTCTCACTGTAACTTTAACAGGCTCGCGTATGTTTTATACGGTGAAAGTCCTTGTGGTTGAAATTACGCATTGTTAGGCTGTCTGGAGCTGTCTCGCAAAGTAGAATAGGCGACTCGCTACGAAATTTATATTTTTTGATACGTAGAAAAGAGGGTTTGAATAGGGAATAAGCTCCTTTGTGGTTGGTGTTGAATGCGCAATACGTAAATGGCTAGTGTCATTTCAGAATAAAAAGTTCTGGAACTGGATCTAGAAGAAATTCTTTGGAGTTAATAAATAATAGATGACACCTCATATTATACACAGACTTACTTGATAGTAAATTATAATTTGGGCTACCTGAAACGTTCAGCTGTCTCAAGAAATCAAATTCTTCAGGTGGTATTGAGCTGTGAAATAAAAACGTTATTTTGTACACGAAAAAGGTGTAATATATTCTTTGTATGAATTTACTTAATCTTGCTGAATTATCGATCATATAAACGGAGGGAATACAGGTTATATATGTTCAACGGGGGAGGATTTACTGTCAGAGGCCGTAGGCGAAATATCAGACATTAAAAGTTCGATTTTTTCATAAATTACTCAAAAATATAACCCAAAGAAATCTCATTCGCTTCAATACGGCAAGAATAAACAAGTTTTGGATTACAATGTACAGCATCTCTGTAGATTGCGAAGCATTATGGACAGATTTTACACCTTATAGTGACGTAAATAGTAATTAATTCTATATTTGTGTTACATAGACTTACTCAACAATTATAAAATTCTTTCTTGAAACAAAAAACCAAAAGTTTGTTTTTTTTAGAATTGCGAAGCATTATGGACAGATTTTACACCTTATAGTGACGTAAATAGTAATTAATTCTATATTTGTGTTACATAGACTCACTCAACAATTATAAAATTCTTTCTTGAAGCGAAAAATTAAAACAAAATTTGTCATTAAGAATTTATAAGCGTCGTCTTACTGAGGCCCACATGTCGATGAGGTCTTCAGTTAGCGCCTATTGCGACTAATTATAAATCCGCACCGACCGAAGGTAAGAAATGGCGATATCATAGTAATTGTCACGTGGCGCCCAGTCAAACGCACTTATGGCCGACTCGAGTAGCGTTATTAGCTCTGAGATGATTACGTCATCCGGCGACAAAGATTGTGATGCAGTAAATCTGCCTCCAATAACGGTGAATTAGATTGATTTTCTCGTGAAGTGATACGAATCTCTCTTACCTAAAACAAGGCAGTGAGTAACCACCTCAATTCCCTCAGTTAGTCATTAGTATGCAGTCATTTTATTCCATTTAATTGTCATCAACCTACAATTGCTCTTATCAAATGACTGTAGTAATTTTTATTCTTCCGTAATTTAAAATCCATTCAGCAGTTGAATGGCTCCTCTTAAAATGAGGATTGCCGTACGTGATTAAATAAGTTAGAATTTCATAATTTCAGTTTCCGGTATAAAGACGAGTAATTAAGTGTTTCCAGTCCCTCATAAGGCAGTATTCGTAAGATAATGATATGTTTATAATTACATATCTCGATATTTATCTACCTTTACATTCATCCTAATCGTACTGTAACTAGGATCTCCTCCACATTTCATACATTACCTGAGAATTACCTCAGTCCTTTTGGGAGATAATTGAGTCAGTTATAAAATAATTGCATCGGATTATTCATTCTAGCAATAAGAATGAAATATATTATTTGGGGATTGAATAGTTACAGAACAATGGAAAACAAANCGTAAATAGTAATTAATTCTATATTTGTGTTACATAGACTTACTCAACAATTATAAAATTCTTTCTTGAAACAAAAAACCAAAAGTTTGTTTTTTTTAGAATTTATTAGCCTTACTAGTCTTGTCCTAATTATAAATCCGCCCCTGATGTCCAATCTTAGAGCTAAACTGCTGTAATACATTTATGCATTTCTAATGAAAGCGTGCGTTACTTATTATTTAATTGTTAATTATTTCGAGGGTAATATGACGTAAAGACGTTAAAAGAGAATATCGAATAATGACACCATGTGGACGCAGCAAGGTTTCTTTCTCGAGGTATAATTTTCTTGGTTGATTGATTTAATAGAAATGGTATAATTTTAGTATCGTAAATGACGGATTTACTGTTATTGTTGAAAACTATGGTTGTTGTTTTTGAGGTAGTGTAAAATTGGGATGTATAATGAGCATGTATTTTTCCATAACGATCTGAAAGGACCAGAATGACCATTGAACGTGTAGAATTCCAACTCTCACTCATCCTTTCAAAAACTCCGTTTTAGCCGCAAAATAACAACCTCTCCCGTATGTAAACACTCTTTCGTTTCTCCGTCACTGGGTCTCCAATTTATTCATCGCGTGATCGCCCCGAGTGGAAACCAAACTCAGAACCGTTCGGAAGCCGAAATTTGGCACTCATTTGTTCAGAAGTTTTACCGCTCTACTTATTTACAGGTATATTCCCAGGTAGTCCTTTCTCCTTGTCTCTCTTCATGTCGACTCGGAATAAGTCTCTCGGGAGAAAAAAATAGCTTCCGTACACTCCGTCTTCTGGAACGAGGAAGAGAGAAGACTTGAAGTTGCACACATCCGTTTCGTGTACTTATTTGCTTTCGAAAGGAGAGTAATGGAGGAAGCATAGAGCGGAACAAGCTCCTAGGCAGCTTGTCAGATAGGGAACAATATGTGCGTAACGGATCCAATGTTTACCCCCACTTTAAGGGAGAAAGTTGCCCTCTCTAATATTAAGTGCGCATGAGTCGTCGCTTAATTCTGAAGTCAGATCTTCATTACTTTTATTATTCCTTCATGTGACAGAGTAGAAAGAAGCTTGTAAATTGAGGATTAAAACCCATTACGTAGCAGTAGAGCTGTTTGTAAGGCATTTAAGTGTAGTGAAAGTGTTGTACTATCTTGTCATGCAGTTGAATTTTTATTTATTTAATTTTCTTTAAATATTTGAAAATTTTCCGATATGAGCATATTATTATTTGTGATAAAAGACAGTGCATATTTTTACGCTAGAGATCCTCATTTTTATTTAGAGAATTTATGTATTCAATTCCAGTGAAACTTCCTGTTAGGTGATTAAGTAAGAGTAACTATCTCTTAAAAAGTTATTTACTAATTTCTATGTTTAGGAATTGAAGAAAAACTATTATAAGCGGTATATTTGATATACTCCAATTATCTTAACGAAAATCTACCAGGATTACGACAAAGAAATCAAGTCATCAGCTTTCCATTTTACATATTTTTTTAACAATTGTGAAAGCCAGCACTTCTAATAACACAGTAATGATTAATTAACTAATTAACTATCCATTAGTTGAAACAGTCTTATATCGTAAAAAAAAATCCTAATTGAAGAAAAAATCTACGCTGCGATCCAGGATGATCTTGTTTTTATGTCATTCCATGTACACAGCATTGATATTTTCCAAGAAATCTCAATATTATAGCACGATATTCCAGAGAAAACGGAAGGGAGAATTGAAAGTGTCACCGTGACGGTTTTACCGAAGCACCAAAAAACCGTTCTACTGATTGTTTACTTCGTTGAATTTGTCAGTAACAGTATGTTTGAATGTAACGGCAAAAAATCCCCTAAGGATTACAAATGACTCCTAAAAAGTAAACTCGAGCTAAAACTTTTGTCAATTCCGACTATTCCTTAACACGTCCTGTCACGCAGCTTTGGTCACGCGTGAAGGGGTGGTCACGGTTCGGGCGCGAATCCTAACACCCGCATTTGAAATGAGGAATGGACCCTGGGATGACATCACGTTCTCTCTTGTGGGCGTGTTTGTTGGATTTACATTAAGTCCGAAATGCGCCTTCAGATTGAAATTGGCCTCCCTTTTTTTGAAAGAGTCGTCTGGCGAATCGTTCTCCGGAATCGGAAAATGAAAACCTTTTTTTTTCCTTCTTTCCGTCTCTCCCTTCCCCGTCGCTCCCCTCGAGGGGATGACGCGATGGGGCTATCGTCGCCCCTAAATAGATCGCGGGCTCAAGTGCTGCCCGAGGACCCAAGACTTTAGCTGCCCGGGTTTCCATTAATCACTCGCGCGGGAATTTCGCCCACTCATCTTCTCGGTGGAAGGATGGAAAAAAATATACATTCGGTCGTAGAGTAGACTTTATAAAAGCCGCTCTCAGAGAAAGTAATTCGTGAAAAGAAATCTCGACGGCGAATTTATCGTCCGCTCGAGTCGCAAAGGATCATTGTTCTGATGAGATTGTCCGATTCCCAGTTCGAGAGAACCGTCGCTTCCTCGGGTCGTTTCTTTTCCTCGAAGTTCGTTTTCCTCAGGGCTGTAATCTTCTCCTCTCCTTAGATTAGGCCATTTTCTCTTTTTGTCTTCAATTTTCAGCTGTTTTCCTTGGTATGCCGAAGTTTTCCCTTATTTCCGTTTAAACTCCGAAACGTCTTTGGTGAGTCGATGTTGCTATATCCGTAGTTCGTGAATAGTTACATCCTTTCGACATTTTTACGTACGGTAGGTACCATTGATGTTTTAGGTACCTGGTTCTTTTCTCATTTCTTCATTGCTGATTTTGTTAATAAAATAAATTCTTTAACTGTACCAAAATTTGTCTCGATGTCTTTTGTCAATCTGCAGCGATCACGATGCCTACTTTGTTTCCGCGATGTTATTTGATTTTTTCATAATTTATTACTTTTCTTTCTGTTTTACTCTGATCACTCTAAGTTATTACCCAACATGACTGCTATTTATGCATTCTGCTACCACTATTGTTATCTTGGTAAGACTAATTATTCTCCAACTATGTTGGTAACTTGTTACCTTATTGTGTTTTTAATAGAAATGTTTAATTGGTTCTTCTTTATTGATCGTTGCATTTTTTCCAACTTCTATTAGTAGTATTCTCATCCTGTGCATTCCCTTCTTTATCTGTTAATCCTTGTACGGTGTCTTCTGTGATGTGGATTTATGCTTAAAAGTCGCCCGCAAAGATCAATGTTAGACGAACATCCCTCGTGTATCTTCAAGGATATCAGCTAGGACTTTTCGCAGTCAAAAAAATCCACAGCTCCCTTTCCGGGACTTATTTACACCAAATGCCAGAGCAGACTAGATCTACGGGGGAGCATGGCGACCGCCTGGTGTGTCCGCTTTAAGTAGGCGCTAAATGACCAAGAGCAATGAAAAATATCGGTTTATCGTGAAGGAACATGGAGACTGGAATTCTGAAATCCTGGGGAAGCTTGTTGTAGTAGAAGAGGTGCTCCACGGGGGCCTTCTTATAACAAAGTCGGAAATATATTGCCGCCGTAGGGAATGCTTAATACGTTTTCAAACTCGGGGCAGCGTTTACGATCCGAAGAAAAAATATTGCATGTTGATACGGGATATCCAGATGATTAGCAATAATATTGAAAGCGTGGGATTTTCAATCACCGTGTTAGGAAAGATCGATTAAAAAGTATGTTTACTGACCACTGTAGTGAGTCCTTGTACGTTAGAAATTATGACGACCAGCAACTTTTGTTTTCAAGGTGTATTATTCATGCTGGAAATGGTAGATGTTAATATGTAATATCCAAGCATGCCGAGCCTTAAAAATTATCGAATTTTTGTCTTTTTTATTCTGTTTCACCAGACTTCTTTTTTATTAAATTTCATTGCGATACTTTTTTATTCACTTTTATTTTAAATATATTAAGAATACGTTTAGTTGGAGGCTCAGTCGAATTTACGACGATATTTTTGTTACTCGACCGCCATTTTTTTTTGTTTGTCGATTCTTAGGGCCTTTATTGCGATGCTAAAGTTTTCAAAATTTGGCATTTTTTGAAAAAAAAAGTGTTCTTCGAGAAAATCTCTTTCCAAACCTCTTACAGACTTTCCATACGATAATTTCTGGTTTTTAGCCAACCGTCAAAAAAAGCCACTTCCGAAACAGGAAAAAACTGTCTAACCCAGCGCTAAAAAGTTGCGGTCGTATTTGCCGTCGTAAAAGTCGGCATCAGTAATCGGACGTAAGTCTTCGTTTTTGCATTGGAGATGATGCCACGGGCACGAGAGTGGAGGAAGGGAAGGGAAGCCTAACCCCTTACGAGTATCCAGACAAGACGACTGGGATCACGATTGCAACCTTCTATCGACTAAAAACTTGTTGCATTGTGAGGGAGTCAATATCCCCTTCCCCCGATGCCCAATGGGAAAAGGGACCCTCCTATCTTCTTTCTCCATGTCCCTCTTTCTTTTTATCCCATCTCTCAGCCATTCTCCGTCACGGAAACGGCTAGCCGCAGGCTCTTCGCATGGGGTCACTATCCCTTCTTCGTCTCCCCTCTTTCGTAAACCAACCTCTCTTCCGATGTAGTATCAGAATGAAAGCTTATGGTCCCTGCGCAGAAGATAATTTTCGTTTAGTTTCGATTTTACCTCCCGAATACTGTATTAGATGAGTTGGAGTGACCGATGAGCCAATAGACCAATGGCTAAGGCATGTAGCCTCCTCTCACGCTTTCCACCCCTTATTGGACTTTCCCCTCCATTCTGCGCAGCCAAGGGCCGCAAGCTTTCAACCGGACTGTACATCCCCGCGAAACCCCCAACTCCCGTATCCCTTTCTCTGCCCTCACGTATCCAACCTCTCCTCTTTTATCTTCATTCCCTTACATCCCATCTCAACTCGCGGATGCCGAGGTAAACATTCTCGCTCGCAAGCGTTGTTTACATCGCATCGATAGTGTTTATGGGAATATTTTAGGGCACTTGAAATGTCAATGCGCTCAACCGCCGACGGCTGACCCCGTGGTCAGACTTTTTGAAGGGGAGGATGTAGTGCGTATTGTTTGTTGATGGGCACCAATTGAGCGGTAATTGTTATTTTATTCGCCTCGAATGGATAGTAATGTACGAGGTGATTGTTGGATGGACCTGCATGGATCGCCGTACGAGAATCGTGTTGAGAAGGGAATTAATCGGTTTTCTTGACAGGAAGGCAAATTTATTGCCGTCAGAACGGACGGCACGCAAAGGATTCAAAATCCAAGGGGTGTTTTCGATGCGGCAAATGTATCTCTAAATTGGGATCTTATTCTTTTTTACGTCGCGGCATATGGCTAAAAATTTCCTGCCTCGTATAACGAATGTCCTCAACTCGTAAATGCAGTATAGTGAGAGTCATTGATAAATAGGAGCAAAGATTTTTAGACGGAAAAGATTGTTGTTCCTCGGGCGTCTCCATTACGTGTAATTTTTTCCTGTCATTTTTTAAGATGCAGTAATAGTAACGCTATTTGTGTAAATGTAGGGTTTTCCTTAAATTTCATGCGATGGGAAAGTGGTAGTAAGCGGCGGGTAATATTTTCACGTGAGACCTCACCATACGTCAAAGCATGACACTGCAGAAAAAAGATGATGTTCATCTCTGGAAGTAAAAAATGGAGTAAATTAAATTATAACATCAAATGATGTTAACAAAAAATGAAACGTCGGCGTTTCTCATCATTCCGTTTTTCCTGAAACCTACGCGGGATTATACCTACGACTTCATATTATCCTCTTGTGGAGAACATTTTTTTCTTGCCGCAAAAAGTCGTGCATATAAGCCTGTTAGACGGTAGCATTATGGAAGTAATATTTTCAGATGTCGCTGATGTAATCTTTTAGGATTCTTTCTCGGCATAGTTAATCCTAGATCACATCTGTATCATTTCCGGTTCCGGTTATTTTTTCCGCATTGTTTATTACTATGATCTCTACGCAAACATCATAAGGGGATTATCAGTATGGATTCCAATCTCTTTCATTTCGTAGCGGCAGCATCAGTATTTTTCCGGATTATATCTCACGAACCATGACGAATTTCCAGCCTCTAAATCGCGGAATACATTTATCAGCCTGTCATCTCGAATCGCGCCCTCATAAATAGATATTATGGCGAATTAAGCCCGTGTTTCGCAGCGACTTGCGTAAAAAACTGTTTCTCACGGTTTAGGAACCGAAGAAATTCCCTCGCATGTCTTTAGAAATCGATTCATGAATAATGGTTCGCAAATCAGATCCAAAAAATCGAATCTAGTGCCACCCACGATCTCTCCAACTGGAAGAAGAGATATGATCATTCGGATCCCTCAGGCGAAAAGAAAGAAACTTCGGATTCTCGTTCCGCGGTTTTGCAAAGTTAATTTCTGCTCTAACCATTGTTAATCTCTTAGATACTAAGTTTCCTATGTCCTTGAGCTGTGGCCTAGTGATCCAAATTGCTGATGCACGATAAATATACTTAAGTTTAAGATGTAGAAACATCTAGGAAAATATAAATTCAGATTCACTGGGACTATCGTCAGTAAAATAAAGTTTTCCTCTTAATTATTCCTTTTCATATCATGTTTCACATAAAATTTATTATTGTATCTAATCATGAGAGATACACTCACGGTAGACAATGAGAAAAATATGTGGTTTGGAGATGACGTTACATTTCATGAATTGTGATTCAACATCTACCGTTCCTTTTAGAAGACGATGGTTGTAAATGAATATTATCCTTATAAATCTTTATTAATTTTCGAAAGTGTATGTGTAGGCCTACTTTGATGTATTTTTTCATTCAATGGTTTCCTGCCTTGCTTTCTGCACCAACCAAATTTTGTCAGCTCAAAGATGGCTATTACTTTGAAAAGCGTATTTTACTTTTAATGTGGAAACATCATTTTGTATGGGATAAAATCTCTATAAATCATGAAATGACTTTTTACGATTATGATTTCCTTCAAGTGTCAGCTGATTTATATGAAGTTTACTAGTGTAGGAAGTCTTGCAAATGTATGTACATTGAGGATTGATCGTATTAGCTCACTAATCCACGGCAAAGTTGTTAGTCTAAGCACGAAAACAATGCTATTTCCGGAATCTCGTGCCTAGAGCTACCATTTAGCCATTGGAAGGAAGGTGCCTGGGGCACTAGCTGCCGATCCCACCCCATCGACAGGGTGTGCTGAAGGAGAAGCGCTCTGCCCCGCCTCGTGCCACGCCCCATGGAACGGTCTCCCTGGGGAGCCCAGGGTGACGCCCACGCATAAACCGTGGAGAATGGCCGTAAAATCGAACATCTCCTATCCTCTCGTTTCTTCTTGCTTTCACCGATCGGCGGAAAACACTGAGGCAAAATGTGAATCTTTTTTCACCCTCTGAAGATTCCACTGAGAGTGGAGTGTAGTTGCAATATCCTGTACTTCATTAAACTTACTTTTCCGCCTTTATTCTCTTCTTATTACATAGCATGCAATTTCTATTTCTACTTCTTTTTCTTATCTCCCTCTGCATTCATTCAGGTTTTCTCCCGCTATATTTTGCCGCAGCTACATTAGTACCACCTCTGCTTCCAACGGAATCCTGAGTGACGGTTTCAGCATCTTTAGCCCCCAATGAAGTCGTTTGCTCGCGACCTTTTCCATTGATTACTTTTCTTTTATCCGCGGCTCACCTTCTTCTACGAGGTTCATTGTGTACACTTGCAGCTACACACACATTTGTATGCGACGATGAGCAAACACAAATATCAATAGTCTGAACTGGATTATCCTCGTTCTTCCGACGATTTCTTTTCAAAGAATACTTCCGCCCATCTGCTACTTTTGCCTTCTCCGCCAACTATGTTTCTTTCCTTTCACCAGATATTCTTTTATGTTATCCCGTCTCACATCCCATCAGCTTCTCGCATGTCGCAAACTATGATCACCCTCATTTGTCCGTCTCATAAATTTTCTTTACATTACATTTCTCATCGTATGTACGACCATTCTTTCATTTTCCTCGTCCGCTGCTCCCGGTTTTGCTAACGTTCTCTTTAAGAGCGTTTCGTTCTCTCTTTCTGCCTTCTCTCACAATTCATCATTTATCGCTGAATGATCTTTTCCTCATTACTTTGAATGGTTTGGCGGATGGCATTTTCGTTCACCTTAAGTTTGTCTTCTCTGCTTTCTCTCCACCTTTCCACCTCTCCACCTTCCCATTCTCAGTCTCCTTCGCTCATTCTTCGGCGTCGGGCACGCCTTGTTTCGCGGGCACCGCCCCCTCGTCGATGGGGTGGGCTCTTGGGGGGGATGAGTAAGGGGTGATTGCACGGGCGGGGGGACGACAACCGCAGGAGTATAGGGGCGGCGTTTGAAAACACTCGTTAACAACAGAGGCGGAGTTCGTAACGAGCATTCAGGTGTCTATATTCTGAAGATGATTAATTGATTGGGGAAGCGTCTTATGTATTAGCTTAGGTTTCCTCGGCGTGATAAATGACGAAAACTCTAGGGGACTAAGCTTCCGCCTCTTCCTCAACAGCAGGGGTTTCGGGTTCGAATCTTCCGCGATCTCCGAAGAGCGGTGTGTAATCGAGGTGGGAAAATTGGCGTCATGTGCGTGGCTAAAGAACGCAAGCTTAACGCGCTAGATTGCGGCCAGATCTGGTTTATGGTTGCCGCAGTGGGAGTTCCTCTAAAGCCATTTAAAGATATTATTTTTAGAGATAGATAATTTAGAAAGGAGATTTAAACTAATGCTTAAACTCGATTAATTTAGAGATACATCGTCAGGACCGTTTTGAGCTTCATTGGCACCCCGGGCTGAAAGTCATGCAGGCAAACATTCATTCTTATCACAAATACGCTCACAAAGGCATTAATATTTTATATTGTAATGTATTTTCATACATTAAGAAAATCATTTTTTAAGGGCTCCTTCCTTACGAGAGGTTATTTTTGTAATTTAAAATAATAATTTCAATATTATGATATTTTTATTGCTCTAATTATTACCACTAATGTTTTAAGACTTAAGAAAATTGACTTATTTTTTATTGACAATTTAGGATTGATTAGAAAGGATCAGTGATTAATATCGGCTATGATCTTGAAATGAATTCATTATGAACGTAGATGAAGATATTTCTGGTCATTTGAATACTACGGTCAAAAAAAAGTATCAATTCTTATAAACATTTTTCGCTTCGGATTCATCTGTTAGCCCCAATTTTTTTGGCATACACTCGTGGCATATTTTTTCATATAAAGATCATCCACGATTGTTTGCTCGCATCACAAAATCCTCCAATCAGTGTCTTGCTCCCACCAAACATCAACGTACGCGACGACCGCCCGTATATCGGGCCGGGTGTGCGTTACGTTCTTGGAAGACGTTGCAGATATTTTACGTCCTCCCTTTTACATAGGACGATACTCCGAGCAAAATAAGGAAATGAATGCTTAAATTCATCGTTTTAAAAATTCATATTTTTCGCGAAAGATTTTGTAACTGACATTGTAACTGATTAAGGAAATAGAATTACTGTGCACGTATCCCCTGCACCAAAAGTGGATCGCGGGGTATTTGTACATTCATAGCACATAAATAGATGTAAAGATCGTGTATATTTTTAATGAAAATAATTTTGGAAAAAGAGAGCATTTTGGAAGATTGTTGCTTTCGTCCTCGAAACTTAAGCTTGGACGTTACCGAACCACTCGTCCTTAAGCATTTTTGGCCCCGAATTCTTTTGCGATTTTTTCTTGAAAATGCTTCCGTTCGAAAAGCTGATGAATTCTAAATCCAATTTTCCTTATAGGATCGTAAAAAGTAATGGAACGCGCAAGAAATTTTGCTTTTTGGAGAAGCGACAAATGGAGACGTATAGGGGCTTTTTGATTTAGTTAAATGGCGCCATTACGCCATCGAGAAGAACGTAGTGGCTTTCTCGGACGAGCAACTCGCTTCACCCGCGGCGAAATTTCGTATCTCGCCGGGATGTATTTTATTCCCTCGGGCGCGATGTCGCCTCCGTTACTGGTCCTTAATGCTGTATGTTTAGCCAGGAATGATAATTGATATGGATGCGCTTTTATTTACGCTAGGAGTAATCGGATACAATCAGCTCCGCATAGGAAATGTTCACAGTAAAAATGAGTAATCGAAGAGGTATTACACGCCCTGAGTAACGGGGACGGAGTCGATCTCTCGCTCTAAAAAGTGGCTGCGACTTTATTTATTTTAACGCGAGGCACTCCCATTCTGCGGAATGCAAGATCTTTAAGTTTCGACAAGAAAGCGGAGATCTTTTATTCCCCCTTAAATTTTCCTGTTTACGTCGCATCGTAAGGGAGCGTAATTGTATCCCATTGTAAATTTAATTCGCGGACCTGGCTAGTTTTTCACCGCGCAAGTCTCAAAGTTTTAATTTAAACAGCTTCGGCAAATTTGAAGCGCTAATTCAACCTCCTGCTCTCTCCTTTTTTTGGGAACGCCAAAAAAGATCTGCGGACCCGCCTTTAATTCTCCATCTCCCTTAAAGCTCTTTCTCCTCTCCAACTTCTCATACTCCTTCTCCAATTTATTTTCCTTTTACCTCCATTATCCCTTTTTTCTCTCCTTTTCCGTCCTATCTGCCCCTTCCCGAAACTTGGGGCCGGACTCGGTAGGCGCTGGTTGCAGATCTCGCAGGCGTCCTCTCAGAGTTGAATGACTCTGCAGCGGAGCCCTCGGGCGGTCTTCCCGCCTTCGCGTATTGACCCCTTCAAAATCCTTTAAGTTTACTTCTTCTCGCGTCTTCCTCCGACGATTTCATCTCTTGCATCCTCTTTCCTTCTCAATTTTATTTAATCTACTTTATATGCCCATCCTTAAGCGGGTCTTGCAATAGGCACTTCCTCTCGTAGTTGAGATTAAAATGCAGATTAGGTGAGGTTTGTTCAGTTTTGTTGTAGTTTTCTTTATCTGGATTTTAACTGTTCGCCATCCTGTCATTAGCGATTACGTGGTTGAGTACAGGAAGAACCACGCTCCGAGTGAATTTTCAAGCAAGATGAGTAATCCAGCATCGTGATGATAATTTTGGGTCAACTTCGTTAGCCGCAGTAGTAGGATTGAAGCATTGGACTATTTTTACCTTCACATAGCTCTTTTTGTGTGAAAATAACGCAACATTTTTATTTTTTTAACTTAAGCAGTAATGTTCACCTACTAACTTCATTCTTCCTGTACATTTATTTTCCAGAATACAAATTTAATTTTAATATCCCTCACCGTCCTGCCCATTTAAGATTTTTAGACGAGGAAAAGGGTAAAGGTAACTTTGCACCTAGGAAAAATCCCAAGGAAAAGGTTTCTTTCGTGTCCGTTCTTTCTTAAGGCTTTGACATTCAAAAACGGCTGTACACAAAATTTCATTTGCAATTTAGTTTCAGGGATACTGTCAGGGGTTATAAATAAAAAATATCGTTACTCATTAAAAAAAATTTTTTTTCGTAACTTAGCCTAATTTTTATACTAGTAGGCTTGAAAAATTTGCCTGTTGAAGCTTTCGCCTATGCATGTACCTATTCTATTACACTAGCAGTACTAAATGCGAGTAAAAATACTCCCTGTAGCATTCTTCATAGGTTTTATGTCAGAAAGGTAAATTCAAAGCAAATTTTGCAAATCGCAGACTAGAATGTCGTTTGCTTTCAGATATGGGGCAATTTGAATCCTAAGGAATAAACACATCGGAAAGCGAAGGTATGCAGTAGGTGTTGAATTTTAGAAATTAGTCAACGGGAATACTGAGTAATAATTCCTTATTTATTTATTTTGGTAAATTTCCAGGAAGGTTCAGCTTGTTTGGAAAAAGGCCATTATTTCTCAGACAATTATTATATACTGAGCCCGTTTGAATAAAATTTAATCGGAAAACAACCTTCGGTTACATGGAATTTATCCTAAATTATCAAATTAAAGTTATAAATAAGATTGTCAAAAAATTAACCAGTTCCTCGGTAATCGTCCCCTTGGGCGATAGCTTCTGCGGACTGCTGTCATAATTTTCTCCACCTGATTTTGTTCGCAATTCGGCCTCCCAACTTATTCGCTCTCGCTTGTCAATACCATCTCCGAAATCTTCCGTTCTGGTGCGAAATTCGCCCATTCCATCGACGCATACCGATTCTCAATGTTTCCCTTCCCTTGCTTTCTGAAAATGGAGTGAGGGAACCAGTTGGTCCACCGTTCCAGGTTATCGGCCTGCTATATTTTTTTATTGTTACGGTGGCTAGAAACAGGTAGCACATGAATTTTAATGATATTTAAATTGCGAAATAAAAAACGACTAAGACGAAAAAAGAGATGAGTAACGATAGAATCCTCAGGTTACTCACTGTTTTCTAGGAATTTACCCCTCATTTGTTCTGTTTTATTCCACGTTCGACATTCTTCCTCTTTTGAATAGCCTTTCCTTATATCGCTTCACCATCTACAGATTCTCCCTTGTCGTTACCTTATTACCTCAAAATTTTCTTGCCATAGGGAAAGATATCTTATAAAATTTAGTATCAGGACTGTTATACTTCCTATGTAAATCAATTAATACGTCTAATTGGATTATTCGAGATCAATTATTTTATGCCTCAGCGATTAGCTGTTGAACTTCCTTCCATTCTTGGATGTTGATATCAACCTTATCATTATTAAAGCATCGATTTCTAGCAAGGGAATAGCTTGGTTATCAGCTTCATTGGTAAATTAATAGCTACGCATCTTTTATTCAGAGTAATTAAAATGATGGTGTTTTATTATTGCTTATTTTCGTTTATTTTTGTATTTACGAATTTTAATTTAATTGCATTGTGTCCGAACGATTAAAAGGTGATTATTATTTTAGCGAACACTGTTGGAAACCAATCAATCGGCGCGTTGTAGATGTTTCGTAGATTCTTCGTGTGTCCTGATGAAGTATGGTCAATATTTTTTACTCCCATTATGTATTTACTCTCTCTTCTTACGCTTTCTCAGAAAAAATAGAAAGTAATTGAGATGAAAATTTTGACAATTCATACTAAAAACCACGAGATCGTTATTTTATTTCTTATGGCTGGAATCCTATAATTAATGTACGCAAAAAGTACCTAATTTACGAACGGAATTGATTGTAAGAATCCCTTCCTTTGTCTTATCTTATTATTTGTGCCCCTGGAAACGTCATTTTTTTCTTTCATAGAGGAACATATGAAATCTTCCGTTTCTAGTTCTCTCGGTTTCACCGTGTGCTTAGTAGTTGGTGAAACCATTCCACTGTTTGATTTTTCCTTTTTGTTAAAGGGGAAGGAAAATCGTTGTCACCAAGGAAAGAATTTCTCGGTCACCCCTTCCATTCCTCCCTCACCTTTTCTTTTCCCCCACTCCAGCGGGAATTAAATTAACTTTTCCAATCTCATTACGCCTTTCCATTCTCAATTCTTTCGCTCCCATTCTTTTCCACTCCCGGAGTACGTGACGCCGCGGGGATCGCAAAAGCATAAAAGCATTTTGCTGTCTGCTCTTTACATTTCTCTACTCGGAGGGGTCCGTCCGTTTCCTACGCCTCCTCTCCGCCTCCTTGCTACCTCTTTACTCCTCCGCCCCCAATTCCCCCTCACGTTTGCATCCGCAACCGTTCGAGATATGTCTATTTGCTCCGCACCCTTTCTTTGAGAGCAACACTCACGCCCTCTAGCTGCCACCGCCCACGCACTCAGCCTCCTTCCTCCACTTCACCCACTCAATACCCTCATAGGAGTCTTGCAGTGTCGCCAGTACCTCATTCTTTCTCCTTCCAGTACGCCCTTGGCCGTCATCCCTATGAATGACGTTCGCTAACTCTTCGTTTTCTCTTATTTTCCTCATTATGCCTTCCCGTTCTCTACAACCTCTCTTTTTCATGTCCTTGAAACTCATTTCTCCTGTACCTTGTCATCTTCATTTCCTCTTGAAATGGAATAAAAAGCTGCTGATGTGACCACCCCGAATAACTCCACCTGCCTAATGAGACTGCTTTTCATTGGACCGCCATAAAATGCGGCGCTATTATTATATTTTTCAATTAGGTCTTATCGAAAGTGATCCCGATAACGGTGACCGGTTTCGATTGACCCAGCTTGTTATTCATGCTCGATGGGGGATCTGAAATCTCTTTAATTTGAAGCCTGTTTTCTTACGTACTAAAATGTTCATGTTGCGTTAGTAAATGTCTACCGCCCTCTAATTTGTAAGGCACTTCGCGAAAAGTCTGATTGCCCGATTTGCGATATTCCTGAAATGTTTGTGTTCTCCTCACTGCAATATGCCTTTTAAACTTCTTTATGATAGAATAGCAGGTAAGAAAGAGGATGAGATAGTATTGCTTACTTGAATCATTGCGGATAAATGTATTAGTTATTAATGGAAAAATTACTTCTATCCTTGATAATTTATTGGTAATTCATCGTTAACTTTTAAGAATTTTATTCTTCGTTTGGATTCTTGATTGCTCTTGCAGGAATAATTTTGGCTAACTTATTTTTATCCTTCTTTATTACGTTTCGGCAGTACATTGTGGAATACCACGACAATTTTGAATTTCAATCTGCCTCGAAATATTCACCGTATTTTTTATAGAACCTTAATATCGAAAGTTTTTATTGAACCTGAAGATGTCCGCTATATAGACCAAAACCGGTCGTAAGATAAATAAATTGCTATAAATTACGAGTTTCATTGATGGTAAACTTTATCTTTTCCTCATCTCTCGTTAGGTTTTCTAACTTATGCTTCTAGTTAAGAAATTTTGATGTCGTTTCTGTTGAAGCTGTAAACAATAATGAGAGTAATTACAAGTGAATGGTCTCGGAGAGAAACTCTCTGGGTACTGAAGAGTGATATGAAAACGACTAATAAATAGGAGTATTGCTCATAAGGGAGAGATTCACCCGAAGAAATGATTGTTCGAATTTAAAAACGAGACATCTTAAGAGCAATAGCTTTCAAAAAGCTAGTTCGGTTGACTATTTTCCCCATTTCCCTTCCTCTCTTATTTTTCCTTAACATTCATCTCGAACTAATCGTCTTCAAAATCGTTAATCTCCCGTAGCTCCGACTTGCCTCTTTTTCTAGAGACGATTAGAACACAATTACCGATGGCATCTAATCGGTAAAGGATGAGTTAATGAAAATTAATCTAGCGGGAAATATTAATTGGAAGGAATCCATAACGATTAGATTATATCGGGCCTCTCTCGGGATGAGCAGGGCGATGCAAATAAACGCTGCAAAAAGTTGGCAAGGTTGGGCATTTATTATTCATGGTTGTAAATTAAGAGAGAGGTGAGGGCCTAGGATTGCCTGCCTCCGATGCAACAAACGGGAAAAGATAAGGCTTCCGAAGGCTATTTGCTAAAAAAATAGGATGAAAAAGAGGGCTCACTGGGAACTTATTCGCTCACTCATTCAGACCCTTAGTTTTTCATAATTAATTGTTGCGACGCGACCAACCCTCGATAAACTCGAGGTATGACTGTGGATATAAATAAATAAATTGCGGATGACTGATGATTTTTCATTGCAGCCTCGCCCTTGATTTTTTTGTTTTGTTTTGCAGCTTGACCGAAGTGTATGAAGGGGCTGTTAAAACCTGTTTTATTTCCTCGGCGTCACGTATTTTATCAAACTCGGCGTCCGCCGCGCCTCTTTCATTTTGATTTTAACTCAGAAAAGGAATTTAATCCTTTCTTTCTTTTGTCCGGCGAAAGGTACGATAAAGAAAATGGCAATCGTTCGGCACCTTTCTTTCCCTCTTAGTCGTCGGAGAAGCATCAATGGAACATCTCGCATTTAAATGCCAAAATGTACGTGAGATTTATTGTACTCATTCATGGTCCGCCTCTCCATATCTCGCCGTGCACGTCTCATTGTGGGTCTGGCGCCAATAATGCTTCTATCGTTCGAAGGGACGAGAATTCCAGTCTCTCTCCCATTATTCTTTTCTTATTAAAGTCTCGGAACTTAGGTTGGGTACGCAAAGAATAGTTTTCTGCGAAGTAATTCCGAAGTTTTCGTGTGATTGATCAACATGATCGGAAGTGATTTTTTATCATTGCTTTTAGTAAACAGATTATAGTTAAACATGGAATGAAATTTATGGACCGTTTAAAGCATAATTGACCTCATTTTCTTGTCAAAATAGCACTTAAAAGTTATTACCGTATGTTGCATGTGAATTTCTCGAGTTAGTTTTCCTGAATGTCGACACAATTTCTCTTTTATTTAGAGCAACTAATAAGTGAAGAGGCAATAAAGAAATATTTTCTTTGTTGCCTCAATTGGAAGTATGTTTTCTGTTAGAAATCACCGATCCTATCGTCCATGATTAGTCTGGTGCTTGCACCCCCTGCCACACGCCGAAAGGCGGCTTGCAGGGTACTAATGTAGATGTAGATATATATATTAATGTATTTACACCTTGCGAATCATAGAAGAATCGTTTTATTGGAACCGCAAATGTTTTATAGGTTTCCGAGTATTTTCATGGTATCAGAGCCCTAAACAAACTTTTACAGCTGTAATAAATTAATCTTCAACATTTTTTTAAATGTCCATACGCCTTATAGTTAAATTTCATAATGTAGTGTATGGATTAGATAATATTGTATTTACTGAAAAAGAAATAAATGATTTTTGAATTAACTTACCTTAAAAGCGATACTCATTACCAATTCTATGAAGGTTGATAATTTTATGCATACAATTTCATTTAAGTTTCGATCGGATAAGTACGTAAACCGCTAATTGGAAGCAGTCTAGCACAAACACCGGGCTATTGAAAAATGTCTATGGGTCTCTTTATAACTCACGTAAATACGATTGAACCGACCTCTCAGAAAGTCTTACTTAGAAGCAAATGAAGTGAATTCTTCTAGTTTATATGCATTTGCAAGAATCTTATGTTCACCCCGGAATATATCTGGCGGTTAATGAATGAAATTAACGTTAGTGGCTCAACATCTGAACAATAATATTAACTTTCAACCGCAACCATAATCATTAATGGTAGAAAAGAGTGAACAGGAAGTAAACGTCAGATTCGCAAAGCTTAAGTTACGAACAAAATGTAGGACATGCGAACTGGGACCCAAATACGGGCAGACAAATATTGATCGTAACGGATGGTTTAACACGAAGTAAATAAACTTCCACGTTACGTTTACAACCTAAGCTCCGCAGGAAGTCATGACTTGGACATTTCCGCCGCCGATTGATGGCTGGAATTTTCTGCAGGGAAATCTTCCTCGGCACCGCTTTCCACCGCCCACAGTCATCTCCGGCGGATGAAGTATGTAAAATAGCCTCTCATGGCTTGCCCATCCATGGTGCAGCGGAACGGGGAAATTATGGGCCGTTCGCGGCATGGAAACGGCCTATGACGGGGACTTAAAGTGGGTAAAAGATAAAAGGGGATGAAAAAGGCGTCGGAAACAATGGAGGGAAGATGGGGTGCGAAGATCAGTGAGCGTGGCCTATGAGAGAGTCGTTCTAACGCAAGGCGGTGGGAGGTATATCGAAGCGAGGAGGGAGATAGGAGGGCATGAACGAGGAGGTAGTCTCTTTATGGGATGCGTAGCTATCGAGATATCGGGCGATAGTGGAGGTGGGGGTGGTAAGGTGAGCGCGGGGCAGCTCAAAAATGAGGATTGAAGGCAGGACACAGGGCATGCATGTGAGAGCACAGGTGTCGGCGACAGCTGGTCTACGGGTGGATTCTTTATTCGCCCATTCCAGTGCCTTGCTTCGCTACGCGTGGCTTCCTTTCCCCTCGCACACTCGTTCCACCCTCTTCTACGCCTCTTTTTATCCTTTACCACCTATTTCCCACTTTATTTTTGCTTTTTTGACTTCATTACCTACCTATTGATTATTTATTTAATTTTAAATGGATCGGAATACGCTACCGGTTGTGTATCGATCGATTTGTCGTTAAATCGGTTTATTTTGGCATATTATGATCAATGAATTGATCATAATATGCCAAAATATGCTGTTTCTAATTGAAACTCGCCATACTAAATAAAGGTTATGAGTGAAATAACAAAGTCTCAATTCCGCAAGAAATGTTTCACTACGCGACCACTTTCAACCATTCGCAGCCAACATTAATATTGAAATATTTCTTTCTGTACTGCGAATGTTATTTTAAGAAATGTTATGAGGTATTCCGACAACCTTTTCTACTTTCCGCCGTCAAATGTGTATTTTTTCATCGTTATTGTCTAAATGGGCATCCTCCATCAACAATAAAAGTTTTAACTTTGCGTATTTCAATAAATACCTATATTTCATTCCAAAAATAATTGCTCCGCTTTCTTTTAAATCATTCTTATTTTGTTTCTTATTTTCTTTTATCATGCTATATACTACGCTTTAGTTTAATACTAAATATTATTCTTCTATTGTTTTCAAGGTTGTAAATCCTTATCAAGCATTGACGATGATAAACTATTATTATTATTCCAATAAATAGAGATTTTTCCATCTAGTTCTTCAGCCCAGAATAAGATAAGTACAGAATAAAAGAATGTTTGATCTCTTTATCTTCTAGGTTTAGAAATTGACGTCCAAGTTTCCATAAAGTATCGTTTCATATATCGGAAATATGCGAGTAAAATCCAAAACGAAGCTCAGCCTATGTTGATGTATTTTACTAATAAAAATTATCGTGAGAAATTTGAATTTTGAATGTAGGAACATTTTTTTGCTCTTAATTCTTAACCGAACATATTTTCGGTTTAGCCTTGTAAAGATAGTTAAGATCTTGTTATTTATGGTATCATTTTCGCAATTTATAGCAAAATAAAAGTTCTATTTTTTATGATAGCGATTGAGGTAAAAGAGACAAACGTGTTAGTAACCCGCATCTCTTATAACTCATCAATCAATCCGTTGACTCCCAATTCTTTCGTCATTTTCCACCTTCGCCTCTTCCTTCCTTCAACATTCCGTCCTCTGGAAGCCTCATGGCGATATGAGGCCCCCCCTCTCACACCCTTGGCCTCGGGGCTTCGCTTTGCCGGATCCTCGCTATCTCCTCACTAAAGAAGGGGGAAGCAGCACCTCCATAGGAATGTGGGGTAGAACATTCTGCGAAAAAGGCTCAGCACATATATCTGATGTTATGGAGACCTTCATGAAACGCTGTTTACATTTTGAAGTTAGGCTGGTATCTACCCCGTATCTCTTTCTCTTGATCTTTTACTAAATTCTTGAGATGTAGTCCAATTCAAGCGAGGAATCTCCCTCTTTCTCAAGTATGTATTGATCATGCTGGAATCGACACGCGTGATTTTCTGACATTACATAATTTATACCTTGAAGGGCGTCAAATCCGGTCATGACCAGCGAATTATTTGATATATTCATCCTAGTTTTCGTTAATAATGATATTCTTCCAAGCATTTCTTGATATCCGTAACAAAACTCCTTTATTTACTTTAGTGAGCCCTAAAACGTTTACATTACGTTTGACATGTTGGGTTGAACCTCTTTCCTACAATTCAGTAATACAATTAATAGCAAACGGTTATGCCTAACTGCAGGATACATATACTCGCATGCCTTCATTCCATAAATCTAAACCCTTTCTTTGTTTATCATCCCTAATTTTTTTATTGTATTCCTTCTAGACTTTTGTTTACTCAAGTGATTCGCTGATGTTTCCCGGAACTATTTACTGACCTTCAAACCTAACCTTCATAATATTCTCAGCTTCCATCGCAAACAGGAGACATAGTGGTTATAAGGAACGGAAGAAGTGAACAATATGCCTTATGTTTTTGTACTTCCATAAATCATGCGTTCAAATTTCAGTGGACTCGAGTTAGTTTACTTTTTTTTCTTTGGCCATTTGATTAATTAGTTGTTTTTTTGGCAATACAAGACCGAGAGCGACTTCTTTCTACTTGACCTTCTCGGCTGTAATTATTTGCGCAAATATTAGAAGAAATGTTTTTTCGTGAGAAAAGTATTTACCATTGAGAGCTGACATTAAAATAAATGCCGAGATAGGCGACCTCATGTGAAGTTAAACGAGTTAAAATCTCCAAATACGCTATTAATTTCGTTTCCAGTGAGTAATATCAATTCGCAGTTTTTCTCGCATTTATAAAATAGCGTCCTGATTTTTTTAGATCTTTAATATTGTATTTTAATCTAGATTTTGATAAAGATTTTGATACTTTTTACATACGTAATGATTGATAGTCTTTATTGAATTAATGGACTTTTTTCAGGGGAGTTTAGGCCAAATTAAAAACACAACTCAAATAGGAAAGATTAAGGAAAGGTAAATGACTTGGGACGGAAAATGCTCCAACCAGGAATCGAACCCTTTCACCAAATTCAAATACGCGTGCGATAAGAAAATCACTAAGAATTTAATATCCTGGAGTTTCATTCGGTGATAACATTTTAAGCCTTCTCTTTTTCTTAAAACCGCCCAACAGAAACATTGCCGATGCATTTTGTAAATCATGTGGAAGAAGAGCCCTTCAAAACTCACTCTTGCTCTTCCTAAAGCAGAGCACTAAAAAGAAGTCGTGTAAAGCCTTAACGATAACACTCCCAATCGGAGAGGAAACGTTTCGCGCAAAGGAAAAGTATTTAACGAGGAGAAAAAAATCACACCGGATTCCGCCATCGTTAAAAATCAAGGGACGGAAGCGGAGTGGCATGCACTCGTGGGCCGCTTTCGTGTTTTTCTCCCCTTCCGTCGCTCGCAGATTACTCCCGAGGAATGCGAGGGTCGACTTTAGACCCAATACGGTCAAGGACTCGGAAGGTTTCCGCGGAAACCTTATATTCGGAATTGAGAGAATATCGCGCAAATGCCAATGTCGCGTTCCTCGGATGGGCGAATCTTCAACTTTTCACTCGATAATACTCGTATCATCGACTAGCGATCATACGCTCGGCGATGGAACTTTTATTGTGCATCGGAAAGACGTTGCTTCAAATCCTGTTTTAGCCTTGTTCATCAATGCGCTTGTTTATTCTAACACGAATACTAAAACAAAGGTAGACCAGCCTTCCTTTCGCGCATCTCGAATGCATTACCTTGGCATTACCCCAGTAAATAGAGATAATGATGTCACCCGCATTAGTTCGACCCGTTGGAGTGTTCTCGGAAACGCCTGGAACATGTTCAACTTTTCCAGTGCTGAAAGATTTTTTGCAGACCTTTTTAAGTAACGTCCGCGAACATGTGGAGGTGAGGGTTGAAGGTCGAGCGATTATTATAGCACGCTCGGACGTCGTGGTACGTATTTCAAATCACATAGGTGACAATGAAAGGCTCCCGCAGAGGGAAAATTGATTGCGATTCTGTCTCACTTGCGTCTCCCAGAGGGAGGGAAGGCGGAGACGTTTTTCATTAACGAGTCAATTTCAATTTCAATGCTGTCCGCCCACGCGAAAATGTTTTTGGTCTCTGGATGCGGTGTTATCCCATCTCTTTTGCCGGAGAGATTTTGCTCTCCGAGGCCACCCGGGAAAGACCCCGCCAAACTACCAAAGGAATATGGGTGGGTATTTCATCGCCTATGTATCTATGGAAATGACAAGACACGAAGGTCGTACGGTGATTTTCTCTTCAAGCAAATCTTCATATTCGCTCTCCCCTATCTTCACCCGAAGCAATAGCGAGTTACGAGTAATCCAAATGTCGATCTTAATCAACCGCGCCGACCTCACGCGCCTCGGGTGTCTTTCTGATTTATGGATCACTATAAACGTATTCTGAGCTCACCTGATTTCTTGCATAATTTTTCTTGCGTGTTTTTGCAAATTTCTCGGAAATTTGGTTGTGATGCAATCGTATAGGATACGTCGCTGAGACTTGAATTGTGTGTGAAGCGGTTAGAAAATTCAAGCTTCACACATGTGAAGCTTGAATTTTCTAACCGCTCAAATAATTGCCAGTCTGATCCCTGAAACATTCCTTTGAACCAAGGTTGTCGCGAATAACATAATGCAAGTGAACTTTGAAAAGAAAAGGTGCACGGATTTTTCTCCGGAGACTTATGGATCGTAATGATAGTTATTTGGTTCTTCTTATCTCTACCGTACATCTGCGCTTTAATGTCGCAGGAGAATGCTATGTTGATATCGATACAATACGGTAACATCCATCACGAGAGGTCTTTCAGATAAATTCGGTTAACCATGTTGTGCTCTACCCATGAATTATTATGATTTCCTTAAGGGTGTAAGCAATGCCCTTGAGAAACATCACTCTGTGCCATACATTTCTATACAACGCCTTGATAACCTTGAATCTGGTAATGTTTTCATCATTATAAATTGAATTTGTTTACCTAGTTTTAAACCAATGAAAGGTTTCAGGTAAAATTGGCAAGTATAGTAGGTATCTTGCTTGACTACATATTACGTGATAAAATTCTTATTTATTCATTCCTTTATTCAAGGGCAGCATTTGAATTTGTTCGCTACCTGAATAACTCAGACTATATGCGCAAAGTTATTCTGGTATTTACTGCTTGAGGTTGTATTAAATCTTCTGCTTGTTAGTAGCAGCCATCGCAAAATTAAAGTTAATTTTTGAGTGTAGATTAAATAAGATCATCGATAAATTTAAACTTAAATATTTAGGTCGCCAATTCAGAGGGATTTCCAATGAATATCGAAGAGCGAAAATATAATGAAATGTTTTTCCAGCTCTCTCTTTATGATAATAAACAGAGCTGACAGAGAAATTTTAGTTGGTTCCTTTCGTTTTCCTATTCCAATCAGTCACCTGTCCAGCAAAATTCATTTTCTTCGAAATCATTTTATCATTCAACTTCGTAGAGAACCAAGTTTGTGGTAAAAAATTATTCTAAAAGTAAAGGAAATACGAAAAAAAAATACTTTTTCAAGCTATAAAATTCTTGCGGGTCATGAGGAAGACTCGAGTGGTCAATTGCTCAGTAATGCGCGGTCACCAGGCTTTCATGTCTAGGGCCGTGGTTGTATATTCAGGACCGTACTAAAATAACAGTGTCTTACCCAAAAGGGCAGAGGAAGGGTTCGAATGGGGATTGTCCTGACCACAAGGAAGGAAACCGCGCCGGGTTTTACATAGCTGCACTGTGTCACATATTTTCATCGGCGCGAATATAAGACTTAACGTCGGTGTTCCTCTCCTTTTAAGCTCGTTTTCCTGTTGCCTTTTTTCCATGCCGCTACACGCTAAAATTCCTGCCTCACAGGTTTTCGGTCTTTTACCGGAAAAATCCCCTCTTACGCACTTCATTGCCTTTCCTTAAAGTAGACCACCGCATCCTAACCAGCGCGTATAGCCACAAGTATGGCCAAACGGAAACTATGTTCGGTGCCAGATTACAAAGAACATTTATTTCTTGCGCGAAGTTTCCTATTATAATAGATTTCTTTCATATATCCATAAAATATAAATAAGGTATCCATCCGCGACTTGGCACTTAACTCTACCTTCGACACGACATTAGAAAGTTTTTCCTTCAATTACAAATTTCCGTCAGTTTCCTCAGATACAAATTTCCGTCAGTGTTAATCGGTAACATGAACGAAAAATTTTATCGGGATAATATGAACTATGATTGTCTTTTTCGGTCAATAAAAGGTAAGTGACATTTATTGCGGGGTTGAGTATTACGCTTCATGAATAACAGAAATGAGAAATAAAACATCCGCTCTGGAAGAAATTGAAGTAAGTGATATTGTTTTCTCGCAAAATAAAATCACAGCTGGGGAGAGCTCATAAAATTTCCTTTGTAATAATCCTGTTTTTTCAATCGTCCCTAAAAGTGGGTTGGTATCTCATGTCTTGATAAAATGACCATCCTCATAAACATTCAATTCAACCATAATTATTCCCAAATGACAGTGGCGGTGTGTCGAGGTGGTTTTACTCGCCAGAATATTTTTTGTCCACGAAATAAAGGCGAATTAGAAAACTTTTATTCTTACATTTATACATGAACCAGTTTTATAACACGTTAATTTAAATTTTCCTTTTAGTATCCCTTCTTCCAGATTTCTTCTTCCTTTTCTAATCTTTTTTGCATACCAAAGGGTCCGCAGTATGTAAACCTACGCTCTTAGGTAATTCCAGAGGGGCACGTTCATCTGGAATTTCCAGAGCCATTCTTGAAGCGATGGGTGTCTTGAGAAGGAGTTTGACAAGATAAAAATGTCTATTCGCCCTCACCTGTTCGTAAGCCCTATTACTCCCATCTGCGCTACATTCCATTTCGCTTCTGTTCAATTTTCCTAGAGCTTGCATCGAGAATATTCCGCTCTCTTCTTATTTTCAATTGGATACAATTTACTCTCACATTCATGGATGTTATCGACCTTGTTTGTTTCACTTATCCATGGACTCGATCTGAAAGCGGAGTCTACTGCCCACGCCTGACCTCATGTTTTCTACTGCTGTTTCTTCTACTTCATTTGCTACCTTTCCTAGACTCTCAAAATAAACTATCGATACCGGTATCGGTACTTACAATCTTAATTTTGACTCTCAATTACTTATCATTATAACTTTTTGTTGTCTTAAGTGGTGATTTTTTTTCTCTAATAGTTTTCTTTTATTCTTTACAGGTACGTATCGGGGCCTTGTATTGGATTTCCTAATTGACGGAGAGGCAAATTCGAGGTAGCTGATTCTATGATTTAGTTATGTAATTTAAGTCTTGATTATCCATTGTTTTCTGAATTTTCCATCTAAAGCCCATTTCAACATCAGATTTACTGATAGAGTTGTATCACTAATATGGAGTACTGAGAATTATTATTGAGATTATCCTCAGCTTCAATGATGGTATAGCAACCTACAATGTATATGTTCGATTTTCATCTAAATCGCATCACAATGAAGTTAAAATCGATGTAAATGGTGTAAAATATGTCGTATTTTCGGAAACATGATTGATAGATCATGAAATTTCGAATATGCCTAGGCGAAAGTGGATAGATTGTATTTCAATCTCAGACTAGAATTGAATCCAATAAAACTGAGAGATGGATGGGGCTAGACCCAAGAATTAATTAGTTTTATTACACATACTCCGCTAATAAGGAATTTATTAGCGCCAGAGACTTGAGAGTTATGCAGAAAACTTTTCTTTCCTTTATGTAACCGGAGAGAGGGCGCCGTTACGTAATGCTCAGCAGCCTCTTCTGACAATCTTTCTCTCTGTCGTGATGTACAGTTTCTCCATAATTTTATTTGTATAACCCTGTAGTGTCACATTCGATCCGAAATTTTCCAACTCAAACCCACGAAGAATTCGGTATTTATCTCTCTTCAAAGGAGGTGAAAATATTCTAGAACAAGAGTTTTCATTCTTTTATTTACCTTCTCGTAACACTATATCTCAAGCTTCGACATCTCCCCTCCACACCACAATACCTCGCGGTCCAGTCATCAAATATTTTATTTTTATACTTCATTATTAAATCAAATTCGTCTCCAAATACAAGCTGTCATTTCGTGAAAATTTCCAGCATATTCTCTTGTTACTCTTTGCCTTAACCTCCTTTCTTTTCGGACCGAATATTTCTCCACCCGCTCTCCACCCCTGCTTCCAAGGTTTTCAGCCGCCCGATCGCAAGGGTGCCCTTTGGAAACTCGAGACGCTTAGTAGTTGTGGGTCGTATGGAACCAAATAGATGTCAAGCTTGTTCGAAACGAGATACGGACATTTTGGCTACTTTTTTCTTTGTTCTTACGGGCGACTCTCGAATCGAAAAATGCTCATACGCCGCATTCCAACGACGAAAGCCTCGTCTTGAGACGAAAAAAGTACGGTTTCGTAATTACATTCGGGTAGAGCGGTTACGTAACTCTCATGAGGGATACGCCAGCTGGGGGCGATTTTCAAAGAGCAGTTGGTATTAAGAAATGCTCAATATGAGAAAACTCGCGGTAAATAGAAAATAAAAGCTTTCTGTGAAAGCATACTCATCGTTTTATTCCCATGTAAAATATAAATGTAATTAATGATAGGAATGATTTCAAGTCAATTGCGACTCTGTTTGAGAAGGCAGTAGAGGCACTCAGCTCCCTCGATCAAAAATTTTGTTGTAATCAGGAGCTCCTTTCTAAATGTATTAAATGGACAAGTAAGGTCGACCCACACTGATGATTTTCATTCGGTATACTATTACTGCTTTGAAACTGCTGTTTTCTAATAAATTTTTGGTCATGTGAATGTAATGAAGTTATATTACTCGTAAGGTGATTCTGAATATCGTCATTAATTCGTGAACAAATGAATATAATGTGGCTTAAAGTGTGCCTATAAATAGGTATCAAGTGCATGAGCTTTGGTTTTCCGTACTATGTCATAACTGCGGAGGCACAATGCTCGTAAGGGACGTAATACGCGTTTCTCTCGGCGTAATGCGGAGGACGTCGGGATAGATCACGAATAGCGCTTGCGCCGATGTGTAATGATTTATTCAGAGCTACTGACAACTCCTGTCGGTAGCCAGGTGAAGCCCAGATTGGGAGCAGAACAGTATCGGGGAAGGTGCATCAGCAGGAGGTGTTTCACGAGATCGATAGTTGATGCGAGCGTCACGTGCGTCATCCTAAACAAATTATCTCTTCTCACAACAGCCGTGAATTTGGACCACCTCCTCGCTGATGCTCGTCCCCCGATCTCGCATGAGTTAAACTTCCCCCCATGCCTCGGATAGAGGGAGATCACGCTCTCCCTGTGCATTCCCCTCATTCAACTTTTCTGCGTACATCACCAGATATATCAGCGGATCAATTTTCGATTACAATCCGTTCAGTTTTTGTGTTCCTCTTCACTTCTCTCCCTATGTATTGTACTGGATTCCGCTACAGCTAAGAAACCTAATCCGAGGTCGATTATCGGTTAAAATTTGGGATATGCGTAGAGCTTTTTGAGGATTTATTTCCGGTGAATGGTCTAGGGAGTGGTTGTAAAAAATTACTCTGAAATCAGGATGACTCAAGAATAGATGTGCCTATCCTATAGCAATAAATTTCTCCCAATTCTGTTCTCGATCTATATTTCTATCATTAGAATTCCAAAAACATTTATCGGCTTACTTCGATCTAATATTCAATTTACATTTATAACTCTTCGGTCCTTCCGAATTCCCTAGAATCTTCCAGCCTTATAGAATATTAGCAATAATTTCCTTCGGAACATTAAATTAAGTCAACTATTTACCGAAGAATTACTCAAACCATTCCATTATCATAGATTTTTTACAACGAAAATGTAGAAATACCTATTTTATTACTGAAAATTTGCTCGTTGAACTCCTGTTATTTTTATTTCCAATCTCATCCTTTGACAACTGTAAAAGAAAAAAGAATAGATATTCCCACATTAATCATTGAGAAGAAAGGAAATGCCAATCTACATCCACGGTCCAGGAAAACGAAAGCCTGGGAAATCTTTTCTTTCTCAAATGTAAAGTTAAATGGTCACATTTTCCCATCAGTTTTTGCATCTGCGAAGAAGATTCGTGGCCTTCGAAAAACACACGATTTAAGAACGGAGGTGATTTCAAGGTCAAAAATTGAGACCTTCAGTCTAACTGTTGCATGAAAATCTCTAGATTCTTACAGTGGAAGTATAATTGGAAACAGCAGGGAATGATACATTTGAGATTTTCATAAAAGAACGGAAGTAGTAGGTATATTGTTAATATAAATTTGAAACTCGAAGAATGTTTAAATTGTTGCATTAGACAAACTGGACCTAAAATAGGCCGAAGATGCATGAGATTTGTTTTTCGTGCTTTTTAAAGCATAGTGAGTCGAAGCATATCAGACCTAGAGTCACGTAGAGTTCATTAGTCGTTAAAAGAAGGGCAAACATGCATATAAATTCACGCCCGCGAGCAGTTTGCGATCTCCGCCACTTTTCATATTTTCATAGATTTGTAACGTTAATCATCTTAATACGCTGCTAAGCAGATGTCCTATATAAATATTGATAGAGCTTAGCTGAGTTCGGATTTGAAGTATGGCTTCCGAGTAAGTGTTACTTGCGAATTATCATCTCCCAGCAAACAACCCGGCACCAAATGTGAAGAGATCTCCGCGAATAATGCTATCTGGATTTATGAGTTAGCGAGATCTCGCTGTTTTTCTCACCTTAGCATTTCCCGTTGTAGCGGAAAATGATTCTTATAGAAAAAGAAAAACCGTTATCAAGTAAAATTGATATTCCTCCTTTAATGTGTGTCTTTACTCTACTTAAAATCTCACACCAAACAAAAAAGACAATATATGAAATCGAAGTTAAGCTGTGTACATAAATTTACCTAAGCGTGTAATTTCCTCCTCGTAGAAATTTTGAGATGAAAGTAAAAGCGTTTCAGATTCTTTTTCATCTTGGTTAATTTTTAATTTGACCTTTATGATGATGAGGCAGTATTTGATGTATGCAAATTATCGTTTTCGAAGAGACAAAAATGGCTAGTAAGTCTTCCCAATGAATCCTCCTATAAATCATGGTTGATAACCAGTCTTTCATGTTCTCGCTTTGAGGCAATGTCGACCTTGAGACCAACTAATCGGGAATGGTAAGTACGTTCAAGCAATACTGGACGAATATTACGCGTTTAAGAGCCTTTTTTGCCGGATTAGAAGTTTTTCTAATTCTTCCGAGCTCTTTCGCATCTCTCGCAATCTGTCGATCTCCCGTGACCCTTTCCTCCATAAGGTGATCTCACCAGCAGAGTGACAGAGATGAGACGTGTGTGGGAGAAGGCTAAAGGGTTTTTAAGGGAATGTGGTGAACTACGGGAGAAAGAGGAGTGCAGAGAGAGGCGTGTGGGATACGTGAGAGAGGTGGGAAACGGAAAAAGGTAATATACCGGTCACTCAACTCCGGAGGACGCGCACGCGGGAAAACATGCGGAAAATTGACAATTTTCGACTTTGGGGGCTCATAAAGTTTTGGATCCTGACGTAGTCCGAGAGGAACTACAAGCGCCGTCACGATTCTTTTTAATACCCGAGGGAGAGTGAGAATTCAGTGCGAGTGACGTGAGAAGCCGACCAGAGCAACCCGTTCTTAGGTGCGGCCACTCCTACCGGTGACCAAGCGCAGAATCATGCATATCTCACCGTGAGCAGAGGCAGTGTTTTAACTTCTGAAAAGCTGCGTTTTCGAAAACGAATCAAATTACTATTATTTTTTTTCTACGATTATTGCTGACCAATGGTGTTAACGAACAAGTTGTGCATTCGGTATTATTCGAATACATCGCAACTGTAGCATACTTTGCGATCCGTGCTTCATGAATTATTCTACCTAAAACGTCTCCAATACTTCAGAATTTGTGGTATAAAACGCACAATTTCTAGCCTCAGTCTTTGAGAATGACTGTCATATTGTAACAAAGAGGGTTTTCATTGCTTAACATCGTTAGACATTATTGAATTTGAATTTTTATTGGTATAATTTTTTCATATCCATTACACTAGTTGTTGACTATTAGTTGCTTTTTTGCTACAATTCTTGCTATTCATTAGTTAATTAAAACGATACGGTCGGTTTTTATTCGTAAGAATAAGATTACGAACTTCATCTCGTATCCAAATTGCTACGGCTGAATCCGAGTATCACTATTAGAGAATACCTTTCCATCAGCGAATAATTCACATAGACTATAATTATATTCCTGATAATTTAATGATTTTTACGCGTTACATAATTTGTTCAGAATCCGTAACATTTGTCACAAAAAATAGTGAGAAATTGGACATTAATACTGAAATTGTAAAGATAAATTATATTTTTAATAATATTATATATTTATTCTTTATATTTTTAATTAAATATATTTCACCAGGCCTTAACAACACGAAAGAAGGTTATAATTGCACTTGTGTGAACAACTCAGGGTCATTCAATTCCTGTTGTTGATTTAGCCTCCTTTTGTCTTTGAATACGAAAATTGAATGAATACTTGAATTTCTCGTACTCGTTCAAAAATGAAAATGTTATTTAGAGTCAATCAAACTTTTACGAATAAAGCAATGGGCTTGACATAGACGCTGGAGGTAATGTTTAGCGTGGAAGTGTTTCTATTTTCCAAACCTCGCGATGAAACGCATTCATTTCCTACTTCTGCATGGATTTACAAAAGGAGGAAATGGACATTTTACCTGGCGTTGACGTCCGACACGATATAGCGTTTAATTCCGATCCAATCGGCTTCGACTTTTATCAACCGCTGGAAAAGCCGCAGAGACTCACTTCTAATTCATCCGATCGTTTAATTGGCGGAGACGTTGGAGCGATAATCATCCGCTTAGGTAAAAACCCTCCGTTCGATGACAGGCGAACGGACTTAAAATAACACAATTTGTCCGGCCACTTAACGAGACTAGTCATAAAAAGCGCATCTTGAAATCGAATGTCCCGCTTTCTCTGTGGAAATCCCTCGCTGAAGGAATGCTCTTTCCGGAGCTGACCGCAAAGAGTTAAGGAATTGACACATGCAACTCCCAGTAAGATAATTCATTTGTCATCACCCGCTCCGCAATGCGTCGCCTAACGGACGATGGAAGTTGACGTTGAACGCGGAAGCCGGCACTTAAAGACGCTTCGGCAAACAAGTAACCTCAACACGATAGGGAAACTCTCGTATTAGCATCGCGACGAGAATCTCTCATCTTCAATGTGGAATGCGAATTGGACCAAAGGAGGACACCTCTCGGACTCAACGCGAAATAAAAAAGGGAAAGGAGAGGAGGAATGTATGCGCGTACCATAGTTCCGTTTCTCTCTCTCTGACCATAGTTCCGTTTCGCTAAAGCGAGGTCGATTTTTACTGTTTTTAAAGGTATTTGAGAGTCGACGGGAACTTCAGAAGCAGTCTTGGAGAACTTCCGAATAAACATATCGTGGATATATAATAACGTAATAACGAAAATAATATTAATACACGAAACTCAGGAAATTATCAGAAGAAATTTCTACGTAATAATTTTTTAAATTGAAATAAAATCATTAATCTCGGATTTCGAATCTCTGAACGCTGAAGTTTTTTTCGCGAACAAAAGGAAATTTATCAAGTTAGGAGAAAAATTAATAGTTGTGGAATGGTCAGGATGCGATACCTAAAGTAAATTTATAAAATTCTGACTCGCCTATCTGGGTTCGATATCATTTATAAATATCTTCATAAAGAATACTCATCCGATACTTGAAATAAAAGTATAAATGTTTGCCAATAAAAGGAAAACTTGCTTCGAGTGAAAAAATGCTTAAATAAAATTTCTGGTCTTAAAATTGTATAAAAGGATGACTATTAACCTATTTTAGTCATTTTAATTTCAATCGCAAATTTTATACCAAGAAACTAAGAAGTACGAGTACAGTGTATAGTGTAAGGCCTACATTAAATAGCTATGGTCTACACGATAATTTCCTGAATAGTCGCTCTTCTTACTTAAGAAAATAAAAACTTATTGTACCATCATTTCTTGAGAGTTATGAATGTCAATCTGAATGAAGTCTGTTGCCGCGACCAGAACTTTCAGCACTGGTGTTTTCTTGACTTGATGATCTAGCATTTTACAAAAATTCAATGTTACATTCAGAGTCCGGAGGAAAACGCGCTGGTTTTTTTCCAGAGCAGAAAATCCAGGAAGAAAAACAACGCTCCTCGCCAAACAACTGAAGCACGACCTTTATTCAACCGAGAATTCTGCCTACACCCATAAAGCAGCGGAACAATAACATAAAACGTTATTTGAATGAGATAGTGCTAAATGTGCGTTTAGAAGGTGGGAAGAAGAGTGGGAAGAGGAGACGGATGAGGACAATAGATGAGAAATATGTAGGAATAGGAAGCGTGTGGGAGAGGAGCAGTTTTAAAAGAGATCTAGAGTCCCATGGAGGATGCGGAGGATGGGGCGATGGCGCCGCGTCGTGTCCGGCGTTTTTTTTCTTCTCCCGTCGACCATAAGGCTTTCGTCGCCGTCCGTCCGAAGGCGGACAGTGAGTTAGCACTGTTTTCCCGGGAAGTGGGTGTCGCGAGAGGAGCTTTAGTGGCTGGCTCATAGGTGGCGCGGGAGATGTGGGAGGTGAAAAGAGTGAAAGGTTGGAGAGAGGACGTCGGAGTTTAAAGGTCTTTGGTTCATGGAGTTGATCACGCCCTCCACCCCCGCACTTATCTTTCTGTCAGTGTCCTCGAGGAATGCGGCCGTGCGACCAATTCGGTGACATCCTGCGGCGATCTCCTGCGCCTTTCCCTTTCCCCACCTAGTTTCTTGATTTCCATCTCTTTTCAATGATCGTCTCTTCGTGAAAAATTTCGTTCTGCATTAGCATCTCCGAGGGTTTTTCTCATCAGCTTTCCCTGGAGCGGTGATTGGTTATATTCACCTACTTTTTTCTCATTATTTGAGGGAGTCATTGGTAGAAGGTGCTACCTGACGCCAGTAAAATCGCGGAGAAGGGTCATAATTATATAAATATTATATAAAATCAATCAATTAATAATATTAACAAATGAATATAAATAACAAATATAGAAAATAAAGTAAATAATCATTTTTCCTTTCTCTGTTATATTTTTTCTCCCCAATCAATATTTAGTTTAACAGTATTATCTTCTTTTTCAAATTTACCACTTTTAACTTGATTAAAACTAACACGTGATATTTTAATTAAAAATACCAGAAAATGTTGAATTATGAATATTTGTCATTCATCATTATACTATTATACGATACTTCCGATCTATGACTGAAAATTTATATCATTCTTAAATAATTTCAGCCGTTATATCATCATCATCATCATCAGCCATTTTCAATCCGACGTCGGATGTAGGCCTCTCCAAGCGCTTTCCAATTCTCTCTATTCTGAGCTTCTCGTTGCCATGTTACCCCTAAATACTGAATGATGTCTCTGTTCCATCGGTCCCTTGGTCTTCTTCTTGGTCTCTTCACGTCTCTTGGTATCCAGTTCAGAACTGCTGATGTCCATCGGTTGTCGTTTCTCCTTGCAACATGGCCTGCCCACATCCATTTCAGTGATCTTACCTTATCTATGATGTCTGTCACTCCTGTTATCTTCCTAACCCAGGTGTTGCGTTTCCTGTCTCTTCTTGTGATTCCAAGCATACATCGTTCCATACTTCTTTGTGTAGTCTGAAGTCGCTGGGTTATTGCTGCGTTTAACACCCATGTTTCACTTCCATATGTCAAAACTGGTAGAATGCATTGGTTGAAGACCTTTCTCTTCAAGACCATTGGCATTTTCGACTTCAGAATGTGGGCGTTTCTTCCGAAGGCACTCCAGCCTAGTTTCATCCTTCGATTCACTTCATTAATCCTGTTTTTCTCTCCTGTCGTAACCAGTTGTCCTAGGTAAGTGTATTCTGAACAAACATCAAGGGGTACCTCTTATTTACTGCTAACTCAAGTACTTTTCTTATTTCGTAAACCCTATCACGCAAATGGCATTTAGGGTTCGGAAATTGAAAAAAAAATGAAAATCGAATTAGATATTCAGATTGGTATTCTCAGTTTCTCTAAATAGTACTACAGTGGTACCTTGGTTAACGACGACAATCTTGGAACAATTTACCGTCGTTACCCGAGGAGCGATTTTACACAACCACCGACAACGAGTTTTATCTGCGTATAAAATATGCAGATAAAACACGTTTAAGTGTCATTAAAATATGGGACATTCATTCAACTATAAGAGCAACGAAACATATAATTAATAGAATAAAGAGATAAGGGCAGTTTTTAATGGTCAATCTTCACCAGAAGGTGTCGGAAACCAAAGACTGCGTCATTACCCGATACTTTATTTTGTCACAGCCACTCGTCGTTAACTAAGACCGTCGTTATCCAAAATACTTCTGTACTAAGGGATTCCTCAGTTTCCTCATTTTTGGCGGAAATCGCGCAAAGAGCGGAAGTCCTCGTTGAAGTCACCGTTTCCTCTTGCGGAGCGTAAATTCAATTCCAGGAATACTTACCGCTGATCAAAGTGTTCCATTCACGCGCAGCAATTTTCATCCTTCGGGGTAAAAATACGGCGCCTTGACGCCTTCGGCTTGTGGAAAAAATCGCGCTAAAGAAGGGAAAGGTGAAAGACCCAATCGAACTCCTCGGCAATGAGGTCAAGGGTTTGAATTCCGGACGGGGCATTGGCGCTCATGCTCTGTACCACTTTCTATCGCTATTCATCGCGCCACCGTCCCGCGTAATTCGCATTTGGCCTATATTAATTTCTCTTCGCTCGCCCACGCGCTATCTGTTTGAGGAACCTTATTAGCGAAGCGAGCCTCTCACCAGCCCGATCACGAGTTTCTTGTTTATATTTCTCGGCATCCTCAGCTCGCAAACTTCTCTTGGTGAAGGGGTTGCATTTAATGGCACGGAATGAAAAAGTGATGGGTTCGGATCCGGCTGAGACCAGGATGCGGAGATCGTAAAAGTTGGGTCCGTTAACTTTCGACTCTGTTCGGTTCGACTCGAAGTATTGGTCGTTAAACGCTCGCAAGATAAATGTGCGGGCAAGAAGAATTTAAAAGAAGTTCACTTTTCACTTAAATATATTTAATATTTTCGACGCCCTTTCTCTCTCTCGCAATCGATCGTTTCGAAGTGCCATATGGCTGGATTTGTCGTCGTGGAGAAGTCGAGGGCGTTGATGCAGAAGTAACAGTGACGGTGCAGAATAATACTATTATGTCATCTGAGTCAGATAAAGGCTCCAAATAGCCGTTGTTTGCGTGCAAACTAACCGTTGAAGAATTCCCACCAGCGGGGGTTGGGTTCTCCGTGGTCGCGCTTGTAAGCAAGTATTGTTCTCGATACGTATTTCGACAACTAAGTTGCCATCTTTGGGAGAGAAGAATAACTCGAGTTATTCTTTAAAATTAAAATTATTAGCTATTAAGTACTTTTGTTTGAATTTTCTATTGCCGTAAAATTTTATTGGCATACATTTTATTCATAACTCATACTCATATGAACAGGCTAGGCGACTTCTTTAATATGTTAAATATTTTAACTGTAATATTTTAATTTTTGACTAAGATAATGACAACCAGTTTAACTAGTTCAGTTATTATCTTAGTCAAATATTTTCTTTAGGTCTTAAAATTAACCAGTAATTTTGTGGCATTTATAAAAGACACCTAACATTCTTTAAGATTTGAATTTTAAATTCCTAAATTGATGCCCAAATAGCGTTTTTGAAAATTAACTGACCCGGAACTCATCAACCGGAAGGTTTGAAAAGCTCTACGTTGTGTCAAGGAAAGTTATCTTAATGAAGTTTTTCCTTCAAAGGGCTCCGAAATCTGTAAACTTCCCAAAAATCACGCCGCATATCGAATTTGCATAGATTTTTCTCGGGCATTTGCATCCGAATACATTATTCTAAGGACGAATTTTCCGAGGACTTCATTTAATGAGGATTAGAGCTGACCTTCTTTGGTTACGAAAAGTAAGGCAATATCCCAAGCTATATTTTACGGTCGACTTTGACAGTAAGGTTTGGCCATTTTAGCATCTCCATTTCCTGTCATGATCATACCACCCTCTTTTCAGTTTGCTCTTCGGAAAGCTCATACCCAATTCGCCTCCGCCCATATCCTTCCGCAACAAATCGCCCACTTACGGATCATCCAAAGAGAGCGGAGAGCCCACTTTAAAATCTCACCTCCTCCATTAAATAAAAAAAAGCTTTCTCAGTATATCGCCCTGTCCGGACGGACTGCTTTCGTGACCATAAAATTATTCCGAGGACCGTCGTATTTCACCTCTTCACCCACGAAGATCGTTGGTGACAAATTTTGCAGACGTTTGCGTGGACAGAGGATGCCCGTGTGGTTATTACGACTCGAAATTAGACTTTGAAATTATTTTTCAGGGAGGGCCAGGTCTTTAAATATTCCTGGATTTTTTATTCTCAAAATGGAACAAATTTGAAAAAGGCAATAGGTGATTTGGCGTGTTTTTTCAGTCTCGGAATAACTTTAACCAAACGAATTTTGACGACGCTGAATGACTCAGCCTTGTTTATATGCATATCACAAATAATATAAATATGGTACCGTGATACTCCGAAGTTACACGATGGGATCGACAAGAAACCGTGTATGCCGAATCCGCGTAAGTAGCACGACATTGCGAATAAATACGTTGAAATTTCTTCAATTGAGACCAGGGACTAAAATCTATAGAAGAAAAGGATTTGATGAAAATCGGAGTTCATTATGCTCATTAATAAAAAGTAAAAAAAGTAATGAGTTATTTAGAACGAAGATATTTGGATGTCCATAGCTTTAAAAAAATCTTTAAAAACTTGTCCGACGACACTGTCATCTTTTTCCAGAATTTCGGAATTTTTTTGCAAAATTACTTCGTAGCAGAGTAATATATTTTTATTCCTTGCTTCAATGCCTTTTTTGTTGGATTCAATGTTTTCTAATACTAGTCACCTATTTTGACACCCTAATTGAGCCGAGAGCTGCTGTCAAGCTTGCAAATGAGGGACAAATCGGGAGAAAAAAATCAAGAACTCCGTGTTAGCGGAAGTTGGGGTATCACTGTTCTAAAATATTATTCCTCTCCCCATTTAGTCAACTATAGATCATATGCGCCAAAAAGAAACCTGCTTATCTAGAAAAATGTTTATCCAAGAGTGTGGTAGGTAATTTTTAAAGATATAATCTCAGGCTAAGGAATAAGTGTTATATTTTCCTGTGTATTAAAAATGCTCATTTTATGAAGAATGCTTGTATTTCAATTACATATCTGTTCTGCGCCTCGATATTTTATTTCGTTATCAATGGCCGTCGTAAACCAGAACGGCCCTATGCTTTACGAGTGATCTAATGTTATTCCATTCTCAATCTCTCCTCTCTCACTCAAACATCTCGATTTCTCATTTCTGCTCCACATCGCATAATTTCAGCGGTGACCTTCTCCCGGACTGCCACACCCCAAACCCTACAGATCGCAGATAGGGACCCGGGAGATATGCAATTCAGGCGATGCAAAGGCGAAACAAGCGGAACGGAAATTTCAACTGCGATAGCTACCTCTGTGCCCATCCGACTGTGGGCAGGGAAGGGCATTTACCCTACGCCGGCCGCTTCTTTCCCTATCTGCCGTCGTTATCGCGCCCTCCTCCCTCCCCTTTTACCTCCGCTCACATCCCCCGTCTTTGCTTACCCTCTTCATCGACCGCGCACGCAATTCCCTTCAGCAGCGATGGTTGTATAAATAGCCTCAACCTTAGGCTTTTGCTGCCTTGAAGATGAATCTGGGTTTAATCCCCAGTGGGTTTCTAGACATTTCGCCCTGAGATATTTGTCCAGTGTTACGTCTACCCATGTTTCTTAAATTCTCTAAAAAGATTCGTATCACGATTTGTAAATATCGCTTGTATATTTCTTGGTCACGTTCGAATGATTATGCTAGAAAATCATATCTACTTTAATCGTTCTTTTTTTAACGGAATGATAAGTAAATAAATATATTGCTTTTAAATCCTGTGATTGTGATAGGACAGTCACGAAGGTGGAAATCGGAATGTGAAAGAATTTAAGATTGTTTCGACTGGCGAAAGGCTAATATTTGCCGGTATGTAATGTATTGTTAATAAGTCTCGAATTTGGTGAATTATTATCAATTGCGTTGCTTTGAGTTGCCTAATTAGCAGGTACCCGAAGTTAATGAAATGAAAGGGTATTTCTCCATATTTATTTTATACGTAGTATAAATATTTTTCTTATGTTCAATTATTTAATGTATGTGGAATTGATGTTTGATGGATCATTGAGCGATTATGTACTTGTTACCAAATGAAGCATTTTGGAATTTTAGTATTGAAACATGTTTATTCATAGTCGTATAGATTTAAATAATTCATCTTCATAGATGTATCTCAGTGATTGGGAAGTAGATTATTTATCTTTGTGTCGTCTTCTGTCTTACCTCGAGTCATACAGTTTAAAATCCCGTTAATTGTAAAATTTTCATTATTTCAGAACGCCTCCTTAGTTTAAACAGAAGGTCCTTAACAAACCATTCTTCGTACGAGGCCGCGTTCGTCCCGCGGTACGCGGAGCGACACTCCCTCGATCGGCGCACTTAGTTCGCCTCTCTGACGCCGCTCTTTGTACCGGAGCCACTTGCAGCGTAGGGGAGAGGCGTGGCCTCGCGTGCGCCTTCACTCGGGGGTGCGTGCGCTTTTGCTCTTGCGTGGTTGCGAAGGGTGCAGAGGAGGGTGTGGCCGGCCGTGACCACCCCCTTCACGAGATGCGAAAAATACACAGATGCATAAGGAGTTGGATCATAATCTCGGGAGACGTGGGACTTACGCGTGAGGAAGGAAACGAGAATTCAAGCAGAACTTAGAATGCCTCCACCGAGTCAGGTATTACTCGTTGTGCCGCAACTCTCATGTAATGAGCTGTAAGAGCAGCAAAAAAACGCTGGAATAGGCATAGAATACTAATATTTTGCTATGAGTAAGGAAGATCTCACTGAAAATTGCACCCGTCTTCAATTTCCTTGAAGGAAGTGCTGACCCTCCTATGACATCGTGTCCAGGCATGCGAAAGTATACCTGTATCATCATCAGAGAGGATCTCTCCTGGGACACGTTACACCTGAACGTTTCCAAACTTATCTATTTCATTCATTCTTATATCTAAGCATTCTGCAAATCTCTTCGTTAAAGTAATAGGTATTTTTTGGCAGTTAATGGAGCTTTTAATTTCTTCCCATGAGCTTTCTTTCCCATGCATATCCTACTCTGAATTTCCTGATTACAATTGCCTTGTTTGTTTATAATGTTTCATGACCCCCTAATCAGAGGACCTATACGTAAAAGCACGAATTAAAACCTTTTTAATTAGATGTTTCCTGACTCTCTGTGCATTTTTCCTTTCCAGGAGAAATTTATCCTATCCACGAGAATTCTGAAGGAATTTTAATCATGCTTTTCCAATCAAATTCTATAGAAAGACAGTTTGGTTACAATTTTTAGATGTTATTTCACTTCTTGCCTTGGATGATTTAAAAAATCGCTCGCTAAAATGTCAATGCTGACGTCTTCGGTTAAAATAGTTATGTCGTGGATTTTGTATTCTTCTGTTGATGACATAAGATTATATTCTCTGTTAGTGCATTATCTATAACCAATTTTGAGGACGTTGCCAAATGAATAAGGGGACTTTTGGCTGACGAAGGCGTTTGTATTCTCTGATTAGTAAAACAGTTCCAAACTATATCATAGGTATACGATGGCTTCTTCACATTCAGGCGGAGTTGCGAATCTTGAAAATTAATGTCCGATGAAATATTTGGCTTCCTGTTTCTGCCAAGTAGTAACTCCTCAAGTAGTAACCTCTCCGTTATTCACGCACGAATCGCAATAAAAGACGCAAAATGAAAATCGTTGGCCTATAAAAATATTTGCGGGTGATGGTTTATTTGAATTTCGTTACTCGCGCATGAGAATTTTTGAGCTCTCGGAAGTTTATTCACCTAATAAAATCTACATTAAATTTCTTAAGGGAAAGGATGAGACCTGAGATCGACTTCGTGTCTCGTTTCCTCGTAAACGCGTCCTACCCGTATTTAAACTCCAAGACCCGGATTTTTCCGTTTCGGTCTTGCGTAATGAAACCATTTGCTTTATTTTTAAACCGCTACGAAAGTCGAGCTGCTTCATTAGAGGATAAATTGGCGCAAAGTAATAACTTTGCGCCAATAATAATAATAATAATTCATTAGCTTTTTAGCCTTTGTCGAGTACTGAAAAAGGTGCAGTAAACTCTCAAATAACTTTATTTAGATACTGTTGATCAGGCGCTCCTTTCAACTTAAGTTTTGTCGAGCGCGTAAGATATATGTATTTTGTAGATGTACTGTGCAGTGGAGTTATCTTAAGTAAATTAAAAATCGGTATCGATCGAGCAACTTCCTTTTGTAACAGTAATATAGTCTTCGAAATCTATCAGACGAGAGAATTTGCGTGAGAGTTGAATTTAATGAAGATAGAATATCACTTATTTTAAAATGCGGAGATTTTTTTTAAATTAAACATGAGTGTAAATTTGAAGATGCGACTGATGTTGTAAAATCGACCGTTCTTTTACGTCGTTGCATTGCCATTCCTTTTAAATGTATTTATTTTGCGCAGATAAGAGTTGCCTCGCAGAATATATCGTTTTACCTTAAATTTTAACGAATAACTTATAATTTATTACATCCTAAGAGAGATGCCGCTCGTTCTGTAACGAAACAGTTACAAAATATCTTCAGATTATTACGAGGGTGCGGGAATGATAGAACTGAATTTAATATTTATGAGCGTAATGTGAATTTATAGAGCGTAATGTGTCAATATTGAGTATCGGTAAAACTTGAAAGGGCTATCGTGAAATGCTCGGAGGGACTCATAGTAAAACTTAAATCTCGCTCTCCAATCTGTAATAAGAGTTGTGATAATGGAGGCGTCGCGTGCGTGGGCGTTGGAGGGAGTGGGTGAAAAGCAAATGGATGAGGAGTTAGTTTTCTATCCGAAGCTATCCGATACCAAAAGCCCCGGAGAGTGTTAATGCAGAATCCCTGTACCATTTCGTAGGTGACGAGATGGCGCGATAAGGCACGAAGTATATGTTAGATGAAGAAATTCGAAAAAATAAATAAATGGGGAGAAAGATAAAAAACGGAAATTATCCCAAGTCGTGACTGGGTCGGAATCGAACGACTGAGAATAATTCACGCCCGCCTCGAAATTCACCGGGAGAAAGGTCACGTAACGGAATGCGAGTCGTAAAAAGTTGCCGTATTGTGCATTTACGTAATCCTATTGGTGAATAAATAACGACATTGTCGGAAGCGGGTTTCCTACCTTAACGGAATCTGGGCTTTATTCGTGAGATCACAATATCGTACGAATTGGAAAACGGGTAATGGCGCTTTCGGCGCTTTGTTTCAACTCGAATATGAATGAAACGTGATGCCAGTCTCATTTTTTTCATTCTGGCTCGAACATGGAACTTCTTTCATTTCAGATTTAAACATGAAATATGTTACTATTGACCTGAATTATGTTACTATAATTAGTCATCTATACATGTCTCATTCTATATGTATCATTTTGTCACCCATTGTATAACTAGAATTACGCACATCCTTTCCTTTTTTCTTGTTCATTTGTATAAGGTAATGGAAACGAACACTTACCTCTTTAATTTACCTAGCTTAATTGGCTATATTTTGTATTCCTTGGAGTAGATAAACTCTACTTTAAAATATCACTACAAAACATTTCAACTATCTTTTATTGAACGCATTGTATCTACTATGCATTAACCTACATTTTAGAGATTGTCTTAAGAAAGTTATTTTATTCACTCGCCATAACTTAGTTCCGTGAAACAGGTTATCGAAAACTATATTTAGAGGTCGATTTCTATAATTGACAATAGTAGGTAATTTGAATGTTGATAGAATTTCTTTCGTGTGAAACTTGACTTCAGGTCGTACGATGATTTTTCTAATTTTTTAGCAATAAAAATAAAGCCTTCAAACTACTGGAATGAACTTTGTTACATGCACTTCTTATGGGAGCATTTATGCGTTTTAATGTCAGCTAGAGCATAGGATCAGCTACTGCGGGAAATCGAAGGTATTGATACCGAAATGATTTGTATTAATTCCTTACGTTTTGCCAGATAATTCTAGTCAAAGTATTTTTTTTATTTAATGCTATAAGAATCGCCTAATTTATTATCGAAAAAACCATTAACTATACTAATAAAAGATGTCGTTACATAAGACATTACGGTAACGCCAATGGAGCTCGAATGAATAATTGCCTCCAAATCCAGCTACCGTAAAGAAATTTACTTTTACTTCAGAATCTTCTTCTAGAAATGTATCGAATCCTAAGCTTTTCGGCGAAACAAAAACAACTACAAAGACGCGATCCAGGAAATATCGCGAGCCAAAGCAACGGTGTTCAACGCATGTACTGCGTGGTAGCGGTGAGCGACAAAGATTTATTTTACCATTAAAGGCCATTCTTTCTGCCCCAGAGGGCATGTGTCCAGTCGAGTCTCGAACCCAAAACCAGCGGAAAGTACCCAGATTGAAACAGAGCGATGCAGATACTTCGATGACCATGAATTGAGGTCAGAAGGTCGTATGAATTAGGAGGTTATGCAAGAGGTAACTAGGAAGACTCGCTCACTGAAACGAGAAAACGGCCTTCGAAGGCATGTTTATGTTAACATATTGCGAAAACGATATATATTATTTAGTAAACAGTGATTCGTCTATTTTGATTTCGTGCGATTGACACACGTGTAAGATTCATTAAAATGTCCTTAGTAGTTTCTATCTTAATGGCCAGTGATAATAAAGGAACTTAAAAACATTCCTTTCCTCAAAAGCGCGCGTGTAAGTCATTTTGTGCGTTGCTTCATTTTCTTTTCGCACAGCTTTCTGTTATAACTTTATGAATGTTAGCCATGTTTGAATAGGTGTTTGGCAGGCGTAACATATTCAACATCTCCTTTATGGATGTTGAATATGTTGTTGAACATATCTATAGGTTGTATTCAGTGTCATTAATCACTGCTAGTTGATCAATAATTTTATTGCATTCTAGGCATTTACATTCTCACCTCCCATTATTGGTCATAACACTTATAACATTCAGGTCTCAATGCCTTATTGATCTTCAGTAATACTTCGAAATAGTTGAAAGTGTTTCATTGATTCCAGAGTCGTCCAACCTACGGCCATCTTTACCGTGCCAGAATGCTGTCAGCGGTAGGTTCTTAACCGTCACGCCAACTTAACTTGGTTAGAGCACCCAGTCGGAAAGTAGGAGACAGGGTTCGATTCCGTCTCGATTGACCTTTTCACAACCATTTATCCTTTGGGATTTAACTTAAACTGGTTGGAATGATTAAACAGGCAACTATCTCTATTCTTCTTGATTTGATTAAAACTAGCTTTTTATCGTGAACTGAATAGCAAGATAATATTTTTGCTTGAATTTTTAAACGTATTTGATATATTCAAACATTTTCTCGCATATAGACATGATAGCTTAAAAATTCTTTTTTTACCCATAATGTTGTCTAATTTAAGTGTCCTTGCTTGGTCGCATTGTTGATCCTGATGATACCCGCAGGCTAAAAAGATTGGACAGCCTATATTTATACAAGAAGTATCTCTTTCATTCGATTCTTAAATCATTGACCTACATCTATCTCATTCGCTTGTTTGAGACTGAATTTATGATGTTGTTAATCATATTCTTTCATTGTTTTAGTTCATGTTCCTTACTAACAATGTTTATTAACTTCTCCTCCGGGTAATGATTTCCTTAACCGTTTTGTATGAGACGTTTTTTTTCGCCAGTTTGTGTATTTTATAAATCTTTGAGGAATAAGCTTGTGATAGAATCAAATAAGTCTCAAAGTATTCTATCGTGATCGCTGAAAAGATTTTAGGCGCCCGTGATCCAGGAGGTCCTAAATCACTCATCCGAAACTAGGTAAAAAGTTACCACTCATTTACGAGCTGGCGTCCTTCTTTCCATTTCTGACCCGCAATTCATTTTCCACTATTCTGAAACGTGGTAAAAACTTCTCCCATCCCTGGTACATACACATAAAAGGGACGAAAGTAGTTTATTCAAAGAGGCAATTGAGTATGCGACCTCGATATCAGCGGACACGAATTCCTGCGATTCACGAGAAGTCCTCATTTTCTCTCTCTACAAACATTTTTTTACCCCTCGAAAGTGAATTACAAATGAAGGAGATTTTGGAGGACGAAAACGAATCACATTTCACTTTTGAGGAAAATTCCGCGGAATTACACAGTGCTGAGAGCGATGAAGAAAACTGCCCTGTGGAAGCAAGGAGGAGTTAAGGGTAAGCCTCGCATGCATACGTGGAATAAGGAATGCAAGCGTAGGAGTCGACGAGTGGGAATGGATCGAGGAATGCGCTCTCTCACACGAGCGTGAGTGTGTGTCTATGGCGAGAGAATGAGCGTCTTTTTTTCCTTCTATTCTGGTTTTCTGCTGCATCTCGTTCCGTCGTCCTGCTCTGCATAAGCGCACCCCGTGGCCACCTTCCTCATACCTCAAGGTCGAGTGATTCCCCGGCTTCGAAGTCCTCCCTAAGGATTTTCCTCCGAAGGCGTCCAACAGAAAAATAAGAATCGTAAATAAGGTCGCTTTTAATTATTCTGTCGAAATAGGATGCGGGAATACGTGGAATTTCCTAAGGTCAAATCTCACTATAGAAAATGAGAATATTTCTGGGATACGTTGTTTACGTTAGTGGCTCTTTGGACTTGGCTATTGGAAACTAGAAAAATTGTGTCTAATTTGGTTTTCAAACAAATGCATAGAAACGAAGTCACTTAGTAGGAATCAGAAAACTGAAAACGTTGTCAACGTTCGGCTTAGAGATTTAATTGGATAGGCTGTCGGATAGCCAAGTGGGTAACGCGTTCGACTTTCGTAAAAGCGTCGCGGGTTCGATTCCCGGTTGGGATTCGCGTGCAAAATGCCCTACGCTGCATTTAAGACTACTACTACTGTTACTTAACTCGAAGGTTCGCCAATAATGATGAAAGTTCTAATGATTTAGCATTTACGGTTGGGAAATGTTGAATTCACTTTATACTTTAAACGTCGGTAATTTCTTTTTGTTTTTGGAATTGGTTCTTTCAAAGTTTTCTTCTCCTCTCTCAATGTAGCCCTTTCTTTTATCTCCAATACCTTTTGCCTTTGTATCCCTTCATGCCGTTCCTAGCATCCTGTCTTTGTTGAAGCTTCAGTATTGTATTTTTCTATAATTTGGATAATTTACCCTATGACTCCCTCCTCTATGACCGCTTACACAGCAATAATAAACTGTTAGTTGTCTATTAGATCCCTTCTTTATAGAACCAAAAGTAAAGAAAAGGGTCGACATATTGCTTAAGTAAAATAAATAACCTTCCTAAAAATACAGAAGTATGGCTAGTGATTTTGTTTCATTAAACATTTCTCAACAGGTGCTTGAAGAGGGACACTCATATGGAATTAAGTTATGCGGAGCGTTTGTTCTTATTGGATCCCCGATCGTAAAGCAACTTGCCCGCTTATTTATACTTGGGAGCTGTACTCAGATACGGTCTCGGAAACATTTCATTAATTTGCTCGCCCTTCTATCAGACATCGATCCGCGTGCTTCTTCGCGTTGGTTTCTTCTTCTATTTCCCCGGGCTCGCCTCTTGCACGCACTTTGCGTAATGAGAATAATTTGCAGGTAAATAAAGATCGGCCGGAATAAATTTCACTGCATTATTTCTTCCCTTGCATCTGAGAAAGGACGATAATTAGGTGTAAGGGTGCACGCCGTGTTAGAGCCACGACCGCATTAACGCACGTAGCAAAGATTTATAAAACACGGCCGTTGCAGCAAGCCAAGATAACTTGCCGGAATGAACTCGAAGAACGTAATTTTTCTCGGTATTAATTATCATGCGGAGTAAATATTTCATACGCCAAGATGCAGTTCGCTAGATTCGAAGTGGTTTACGATAATGCCACTCTCCCTCTTACGCAATTTCTTCTCCAAGATTATATTATGAGGGTTGTAAATTACTCCGGTGGCACAGCAAAAAGAAATGTTTTGGCAAACGTTTCATCAGATTACGCCATTTTCTCCGTTAGGTAAGATGTCGTATATTTTTAATATGCAAATCAATTAAACAAATTAAGAGGTAGTTTGTCTGAAGAAGAAATGACTCGGAAGTTTTGCAATCAATATTGCGATATGTCTTTCGTTTTATGTTAATCATGTTTTGGTTTCATATGTTTGCCAAATCGAAAATTATCGGTGACGACAAGTTACTTCTGAGGTAGCGAAGGTACTCGAAGGCCGCCTACCTTTCGAAAGCTGAGGAATCGCCGCTTTTTGCTTCAGAAGTCCAGGATCGACCCCTTAGTTTCACAACCGCATGCACCGTAACTCATTTCTTTTGTTAGACCCAATATTAATTGTCGTAAAAATTGGACGGTCCAGTGATTTCGTATAAGGAACGCGCGTGATGCTTAACGGCCGCGTTTCGCGAGATGCGTATCTCTCTTTCTACCCATTCTGCCCGCGCTAACCAGAGAGGGATTATTGAGAGTGTTTTATGTGTGCTGTCGGTGGCCGTGGGCATCGCCAATTTCCATCGCAGATAACCCATCTCCGCCTGACGAATTGCTTGTCATAATTTTCCATGCGGTCCGAGGCAGCGATCCTTATCGGCGATCGAATTCTTATTCACGCCTCGCTCGGGAAGAGGGCCTTTAACGGGAAGCTTTCTTCCATGCGAAAGGGGAAGATGTATTGGTGGGAGAGAGGGGGTGCAAGAGAGGAGTGGCCATGTTCTACCTACCACCGATGCATCGCTGCTCGAACATACGCGACGTCGACGTGGAGATTTGGATGCCCGGAATAAATTCCTGTTGCCCTCTTCCGGGCCATTGGGGAGGTGGGAAATGGATTGATGCTGGCTTGAAGAGAATGGTTTTAGTCTTTCTCGAATGGATGTTAACATCGCTAAAAATCGCACTGGTTACTATAATGGTGGGGGCTGGCTTTTTTCCTTTCCCTCTATCATAGGAATGGATTTTATTGTTCATAGGTTGTTAATTTTACCGTATTAACATGTATTGAATTTATGATTTGATCATTATTATTATTCTTAATTTTTACATTACATACTGTATTTTCGCGGTCTTTTTTACCCCCTTCTTTGTGGGTGTCTTGTCTTTTGTCCTCCTAAAATGGGGTTTTTGTCTTCTTCATCCTTCAGTTGAGGGAGGTTCCCCCCAGAAACCTAATCTTTGTGTTTTTTGTCAAATTTTACTGCCAATACTAAATATTCTCTAGATTCCACTTAAAACGACCTCACTCCTCATTTTGCCTTGTATGCTTCATTCCTTCTCCGGGACTTCGGGCCGGATATTTTAGTCAGATTACTTTTTGAAAGTGTTCTGAAATGAACTACATGCGTTTGGTTCAGGAAATAATTAATTAGTGCCTCGTTGTGGTTTATCCAAGAAGGACGCCATCTCGAGGACGGGACCATTAACACCGAATGTTGGAGTTGGAACAGGGAACGGGGTGAATCGGGGAATCGAACCGTCTTGGCTCCTCTCCAAGAAATGACGGAAGGGAACGCAAAAGTCGCGTGGCCATTTTCTATGTTTGACGTGGCAGGTGGAATAGGGATTGATATAGTAGGCGATAGATATGCGAAATGGATAACACCAGAAGAATCGAGGGACCAGAGATGAAGTAGAGTGATGGGTGTGAAAGATGAGGTGGGAGAGATTTGATGATAGCGACCGCCGAGATAGAGAGAATGACGTTCGAGGGGAAAGGGATTAGCCAATAGGTGTGAGAGCCTTAGGTATGCGACTGGGTGAAGTTCCCTCGAGGGAAAGAGAAATGGGGGGTCGGAGTGGAGCATGACCTCTGAAGAGTTAAGGTTATTGCATATCTCGAGGTCGAAGCTGAAACGAGAGTATGTTGGATGAAAAACTTGTGTAAAAAAATTGCACTGAGTTTTTATCTAGAAACAGTATATCAAAATTAGTTTCGTTGCCACGGTCATGGCCCAAAGAACCCATTGTCTTAGTTTTCATGCCCCGCAAATCAGATTTTTATTGGTGACTAGTAAACGCCCCCGACAAGCATGACGGAACTCTATTTAATTTAAAAATTTAGTATCTGTTATCGTATATATCTGGTCCTCCTAAGCCAGAAAGTGTTCATCCTAAGACCATAATTACTCAATTAATTTGTTACCGGTCGATGGTTTATCTGATCCTGCATACATTTCGAATAAATACGCTAATAATTAAATGTGGGGAATATTTTTTCAATTATAATTATGAATTCAACATTCATAAAAACTTTAGTTTCATCTAATAAACATCATCATCAGCCTAATTTATCGAATCGTTTCATTTGCTTCGAATTTGTATGTATATTTTATTATATAGGGTTAAGAGGGTGGGTCAAATTCTCTCTCTAGCTCTCGATGACCGAATATTTCTGTCGAAACTAAGTACTTAGTGAATAAGTTGTGTGCACAAGAATTTTTCAATCCTCATCTACATCTACATAAGTACCCTGCAAGCCGCCTTCCGGCGTGTGGCAGGGGGGTATTTTGAATCAGCGCTCCTTATATTCAGTAGATTGACACAAACACGCAGTTTTTCGAATATTTTTAAGGCATTTATGTAGTAGTAGTATTTGTGCTATAGTAGTAGTTTATGGGATACCACTTTCCTTCAGAGTTGAGTACTGATTATCATAAGACCTGGATTAACGACTTCAATTATTGTTTTCGAACAGGATTAACACCTTAAATGATTGTTGATGTTCCGGAAGGTGCCCTAGCTTTTAAACAAATTAATAGACGACAGCACTTCGAAAAGTCCAACAAGAAAATCACACGAACCTTATTTGATTTTTTTCTACGGGAAATAAATACGAAAGGCTCGAAGGAAGGGTAACTCGCCGTAGGCTTTAATATTCTTCCACTCCCTCTCCACATCCTGTCGTTTAACAAGCTCTTCTCTCGCCCTCCATCTCACGCCTTCCTCACTTTTTTAACCTCCGAACCAATTCCTCTTTTATGTTCCCACTCTTCGCTATTAAAGCCTCCCTCCTCACCCACCTGTCACCACGCTTACCCTTACGCCTTCAGCACTTCAACTGTTGCTAGCGCTGTATCTCTTTCCATTACAGCCCTCTTGTTCGAAAAAGGTCGGGATTGATGCCGACTCAAAACTCTCTAGGCGCAAGGGGGATGGGTGCGGAGAGCGGGAAGAAATTAAAATGTGCCCAAAGGAACTTGTAGACCCATCAAGGGCCGGAGGGAAATAGTTAACTCGCACTCCCTAAGTTACCAAAGGAGAAGACGAGTGACATGTTTGCCTTTGGGGAACGAGATAGAGGAAGAACGATCTTTGTTGCTTTTTTCACCTCGTCCTTTCTTTCATTCCTCCGTCTTAATTCCGTTCGGACGTTGGAATCCCGCGTTTTTGCTGCTGCAGAGCTGTTCCGTTTCGAGAATGCGGCGTAATTTATCATTCATCCAATTAAAATCAATTTCAACTCTCTCGCATCAATGTTTTCTCCGCGATGTAAATTTTCATTTGAAATCCGATGCAGATAACGGATCGTGAAGAGATAGGCATGACTAATACCCGTAATTACTGAATGGTTGAGATGTATTTTACACAAATTGCGCGTCGATGGAATTACTAAGAGACGTAAATATTTCTGTTTCTTCGAATACCCTTTCGTTTTCGATGTCCGGGAGTAGTTAAATATTACCACCGTTTAATAGAAATATAATTGCAGCTCTCTTTTATGAAGGCATCAACCGTGACGTTGAGAAATTTATTTTCGCCGCTTCCATTTTCTTCCGTTTATTATCGTCGTTTACCTCTAATCCTAATCCCTACTTATGAGCCGTCTGTTCGGTTAGTATGTGTGATTGCATTAATAAGTTAGATTCATCCAACGTGAAATCTGCCTAAACTGCCTTTCTTGACTCGGAAATATGGTCTAAGGACCAATAAATTCTTATGGGAAAGGAAATATTAGCAAAATTTTCTTAGTAACAGACTTGCCGAATTCTGTATAACAAATGTTTGGTATATTCAAACAAATTTGATTAGGTCTTTCTTGTCTGAACATCATCCTTAAATGATCTTTAGCTGTGGTGAAAATTGGAGCTTTTCTAATGGAACCCTGGGCTCGGTCAAATTTTTATATAAAATTCTTATAAAATGCTTTACTCTAAAATTGAACTCGTAAGGTATCGTTAAAATCGTACTACGAAAGTAAAAAATCATTTATCGAATAATAATAATGAGTAGAGGAATCGATGCAACTTTTTATTATAATTGTAATTGTAAATATTGCATCCGATGGAAATTTCAGTAATATCGCAGGATAAGGCTGAGTGTTGTTGGAAGTATGTACACCGTGAAAAAGAAAAGAAAATGAATTTTATATTTTTTTCTCAGAATAATAATCCTGGTGACGACAATTCGTTGAAACCATTGTTTTTGTTTATAAAATTAACTTAGTGGAAATATTACCTATAATTTCTTTTTACTTTCATCCGATAACATCGCCGTGAATGCGTAAAGGAAATAGTTCCAAGAGTTCATATTGAATGTATTGATAATTCAATCACAAAAGGATCGCATCTTAAATTCCCATGAGAGTTCACCACCCTCTCCTTCTCAAGGAGAACTTTATCCGAAAAATTATTGAGGTCTGAAATATAATGAGATAACAGCAATGTCACTCCATCGCGGTTTTCCCTTTAGAAATCGAACCCTGAACATCGTCATAGGCCATCAAATAAAAGATCAGACCGCAGTAGAACAAGTGCGGCAAAAGAAGGAAGAGTACAAAAATATGCGTGGCTGGAATTTCCTGAGGAATGCGATACCAGGAGCGGTGCACTGCTATCTCTTGGAGTGAGTCGCTCCGCGCGACAGGGCATGCGATCCGATTCAATCGCGTTTTCCTTCTCTCCCACCCCCGCTCTCATCCAACCCACGCTCTCTTCCTCTTTGGCGGCTTCTACGTGACCCACCATCTTCTGTTCTCTCTCTCTTCACCACCTATCTGTTTTCACGCAAATATCACAACTTTTGAAAATTTTTTAATATATGAATACTTGATCGAAACGAATGGAAATAAGATGCTATGCCTTACCAGCTTCGGTCCCCAATTCTTTAAATAATCTCTGTAGTTTCGATTGATTATCTGAAACTTTTTAAAAGAGGGAAGCTTTTGAGTAACCATTTCTGAAGAAATTTAATTGTAAGAAAATAGTTCAGACATGATTTTAAAATATCTCAGTCGGATTTAACAGCTCAAAGTGAAATTGAAAAAGTCTACATTATTACCAAAATTGTTATTAGTCGTAAAACGATACATTGGAAAGTAGTGATAACTTCTTGGTAGGTGAGAGAGAGCACAGGTATCAGAACTATACGTATTTCAAAATTTGCGAGAGTTAAAATACAATAAGGTATTATAGATTATTTTAAACTATGTACATGTAACTTATTAATATTTGTTGTCTTCAAATTTGAAAAATAAGCATAGGATTTGAAACTATTACAATGGCCTGTTTCCATTCCTGTGAAATTCGTTTTCAACCCTCTCAAGAGCAACTTTACTTTCTTCACTGGACAACATGAGGCAACATTTTTGCTGGATAAATTTTTACCGACTTTATTTATTTTTCTTTTTCGATCATTTTCTATCTCTTTTATTCCTATTCCATCTCGTATGTTAACTTTTCGCTACCCCTCGTAAGCAGTATCCAAGAGACCGCACCCACTTGAATCTAAATCCCATCCTAACTCCATACCTCGTAGTTGGAAGATGCGTTTCTGATCCCTCGTGAGGAAATCCATTTTATCCCTTTCTCCTCTGACAGCGGGTGAATACTGCACCTCGAAGGCATTGTTGAAGGGTTATAAGCTGGCGTCCTTGCTCGCTAATCCGTACTCTCCGCACAGCCCAAAGTCAGATCGTGCGAAGAGACGTCTGGCATTTAGATCTTGGAATTTTACTCGGATTTACCACATTTCATTCTGACTGGATAGAGAGGGGAAAAAATCCCCCGGTCGACCTGCTGCCTCCCACTCGATTTGGCGCACGCATAATTCCGCTATTTTGTCCTCTGTGCGGTCGCATACTTTTTCTTCGCTTCCAGAGAGAGACTTTCGTCAAAGCTCCTATTTTTCATCCTTAGGTTGCGTTCAGTTCACAGCTGCTACTCCAAAGAGATTATCCGGGAACGTAACTATTTCATTTGCCTTTGCTCACTTTTCCCATATGTTTGCGTCAAAAATAGATACGTTGAACTGAATGAGTTACCCAAATGGCCAAAAATATTTACGAGTACTTCGCCTCGGTGGTTATTCTTACAGTATTTTTCACATGAATTTGGGGGAAAATAAATATGAAAATATTTTAGTAAATTTCATGAATATTGATTTATTGGATTACCATTTCTTATTTCCATTAATGACTGGTTTTACGGTGGATTCTGAACAACATTCATTACTGGAATATCACTTCTATTCTTCGTAACCTGAAGGTGACCTATGGAAACTAAGACAGTATTAAAGTGAATGAAAGCGTGAGTTTTGGCTTAAAGAATTAAAATAAAAGCAAACAGATGGGATGTGACGTAGAAAAGCTTACATTTCTCCGTTTCAATGAATTTGTAGCTCTGTTTTCTGTTGTGTTCTGAAACTTCTGTTTCCTTAGAAAACTTAAATCAGTATTTCAGTTATTAAAGTGAATCATGATTTATTTCTCCAAATTGCGTTCGAAAACAACATTCACCGCACCCTCGATCATTTCTTATTGCATCCTAAATAGTATTTGCATCCATCCCGCAATGATTACGAAGACTGCTGCTCATTGCCAACCGCACAGTAGTTTCTCCTTGGTAGATGCCCAGACCATTACTACTCTTCAGGAAGGTGCTTATTCGACATTGCAGTTCGATTTCTCATATAAAAACTGAAAAATTCCTTAGCTAGTGTTTAATGTTTTTTCTTTGCCTGGGTAATAAACGGTCAAATGTCTCGAAGCTCTGATAATTTTTCTCCGGCATTTTTCCCCAAGATCTTCATCTCGACGCGGATTCCGCCTACTCGCTCTCGTTTTCTTGTTTTTCCTCGCTTGAGAATGCACCTGGTGCAGCTGGATTTCACACAGCGAATCTAAGATTTCCATAGACGTATACAATGTCCATGGCTCACACTTAAGCGTATTTTGCTTGCGATTTTCTATCTCTAAAGATATTTCGATAATAATTATTAATATTACTGAAATATTATGAACTTTTTCTACCTTTCACAATTATGGAGTTAGAGGAAACCATTTTCGGCTGATTACCTGGAAAAATTTTCAAACAAAGAAATACTCATTATGTCCTGACAAATTGAATTTTAAGTATCTTGAATCTAAATTTATATGACATGCATATCTGACCTACAGTATTACTAAATTATAAAGTTAAAATGGATTTAATAACGCATTATTTGAGAATGATAAAGAATTTCATCTCCCAACCTAACGTCAAAAAAAGAATAGCAACGCATTAAGTACTAGCATATGAAATAGTAAAATTATATTTGACGATATAGAAGCAATGAAGAACATTTCTCGCAGCCATACTACATTGGAATGATACCATCATGTGAACTTCTATTGTAACTCTATCCACTCTTCCGTAGAATTTCCGTTATTTATTTTCCACCTTGTATGCGCAAGAAAATTACTTATTCCACTCAAACGTCGGAGTTCACTTTCTCCAGTCATCAAAAAAATTGTCTGGTGCTGACAAAAATGGCAGCGAAATGTAGCGAAGGAAATTACGTCGTCTCACATTTTTCTCAGCGACTTCTTCGAACAGAAGCTTTCCTTGACAACTGCATGCTGTCACTGTGATATCTAACTCGCACAAACACGCAAGCAAAAGCAAGCTCGCGCGACCTTTATTCTTTTCTCAACCATGAAAATGATGATCAAAGAAGGTTACACGCGCGCCTACCCAGAGCAGCCCTCATCGAGCCACAAATAAACAGAAAGAGTTTATCTTCCTCGAGCGTCCATTCATCACTCATTTCCTTCGGCGCCCGAGCACGCCATTCATCGACAACTCCTGCTGTTTGGGTCGCGTTTCAAAATACATTGCCCACGAGCACTTCACCGCCATTGACGACAAGCCATCGCTCTGCGAGCGTCACTTTTTCATTCGCCCCTATTTCTTACTCCCGCGCGCGGGAGGCGCAGCTGCGTGACCCATTCGACGGTCGAATGGAGCGTTGAATCTTCTTTATAAAAGCGTGCGCCGAACACGCGCGGGCACAAAAGTTCGTCCCGATGCTGACGTCAAAGCTCAATTTAGAAAAAAAAACCGCAATCTTCTCAGCCCGCAACCTCAACCGATGCCCGCGGTCCTTTCTTCATCCTCAGAGGACTCCTCTGGGTATTGGTGACCGGCGCCTCCGTCGTATCTCCTTATCTTGTAGGGGAAGTAAAAAATGGAATGGGTGATTGATGGGGCGCCTGACTTAAAGTGCCCCTTCTAAGGCGGTTAATTTCTAAAAAGCGTTATGAGAGGAGGGAAAATAAAGGGTTAATGGGTGAGGACTGTGCGACTTCCGAAAAAGAAGGGCGCCCTTGTGGTTTTCGGGCTGGGATAGAGGAGTCGTTCATCCCACTGTCCATGATTAAGGCGAAGAGGATGGGTGGTCTTTGGAGGGGGGAATGCTTTTTTCAGTTTTATCCCGGTGGAATTCTTCGGTCTTTATTCCACGCAGGAAATGAAGGCAAATCGGTAATGAGGCGTCTAGAGAAACCGCTACGGATGTTCGATCTCGAATTGAATCGTCCCTGGCTAAACAGCTACCGACGTTTAAATTGAATTATTCCATGCGACGAGGATAACTCCGGGGTTTGCGTTATTGCTTGCTGATTAGGATAATTACGTTACAATCCCCGGTAATAACTCTCGGGAATAATGCTGTTTGTTTGTTTCCACCAGTAACTATATACATAGGTTGTGTTTTTGATGGTTAGGGCCTTGAGTGAGTTTTAATGCCCCTGCGTTCAATTTGTGATTTCCTCCGAGCTTATTGACTAATTACAAGTAATGGCTCTAGTTGTAAAATCCGGCGTTATTGCTCTCGTCCCATGAAAACGTTACCTTAACGCTTTATCTAATGAGTGGACTAAGTTAAACTCTCGGAATTGTCTTATACAGTCGGATTCTAATGCTTCCTTATTTTAAATTATTCAGACTATTTTCCAATTCGTTTTCTGTATAAAAACAATCGTAAAGGTTGGCATCGGAAGTTATTTAATTTCTAGATCTTAAATATCCGTCGCAAGAGGCGGAAATTTAAGTATACCTTAGTGTGCGTAGGTGCATAATGTCATTTCCTCGATCACGATTTTTTGAACCGGATGCCCTTCAGACGCTCGCCACCCACATAGCAATCCGTGGCAGTAAAAACGTTTCTCAAAAACAGCCCAACACGAAGGCAATGATTTCCACCTCTCGTGGCGAAGCATCCCATTTTCGGAGCATCGCGACTTCCATAATACTGACCCTCTTGAAGAGTGTAAATCGGGCGGGGATGTAGCATAAATCATCGCGAGCCCAGTTTTTAAGGGCGTGGTTTTCTCTGTATCTGTCTCTCGGGAAAGGTGAAGGCTGGATTGGAAAGGGCGTCAGGAGATCGTCTTAAGCGAAAGGGTATCCGTGATCCAATAGAAGAGGAGTTCGATGCTGAACGCATCGGTGGTAGGGATGCCTGGTGAGACTGGAAGATGTACAAATACTTCGTCCGTTTGCCCTTCAACAGATTTAGAGGGACGAGCGAGAATCTCGGGACGATAAATCTCCATAGATTCATCTTTCGCAGTAGCCGCCATCTCGTTTCCCACTCGCCATTGTTTACCCTAATTCTCCTCGAAGCTGGCGCGAGAATATTTTCGATATTTTTTCCTTCTTGGAATAACTAATGTCAGTAGTCGAAAAGAAAGGTTTAGTTTATGAATATCCTTTTTATTCCGGACAGACTTTTTACGTAGGCATGAAGGTTGATTGAAATACGGCTTGGTGTTATCAGAACTGGATTTATGGGCCTGAAAAGGGTTGATGGGTTTTACGGCGGCAATCGGCACCGGAAGATTTATTGATAGGTGTTGACTCTTTACTGAGGGATTATTCAAAAACCATGTTCTTCGTGAAATTTTATCTTTAGGCTACCGATTGAAAAGGACGCAGTTGCGCAGAGTAACGCACTGCTGCCCAATTCCGATAAGGACTAGGCATGTATAATATAGAGTCAGTAATCATTACTTTTTGTACTCGCCCTGTAGCGGAAGAGTGATGCTTGCCATTTAAACATTTTTAGCCTTTGTGTTAGTCTTACTCGATCAATATTAGCTTTTATATAATAATATGTTGGATATTAAAGTCTTCGTTAAGAAGCAAATCTTTGCCGAAGTGGTACTAAGAAAATTTGATACTAAAATATTTCGTATGTCGGTCTCATTTCACTTATTTTGTGGTAGTTTTTATTTACCCATTGAGTTTTTCTCTGTCGTGGAGTTAATATATCGAGAGGAAATTGAATTACGAATTCGTAATTATTAGTTAAACTTGCATTAAAAGGTGGAGTATTAACTTATTTATGGGCAATATAGTTATGTATTGTTTTTCTAGATTAGCAATTACAATTTATTTGTCTTGGGAAAATTGAACAGCACCATTTTGAGGACAGAGCGGAATATGCACTCCATTCTAAAATTTCCGTTATATTTACTAAAATATTTTCGAAAGTTGTTTTTCTGTCCCTAGTTTAAATATATAACATATGTTTAAATATATACGTAGGCATGCGTAACCCTGAAAATTTTCGATTATTTTAACTACTATTTCAACGACTATGTTAGTAATAATTCAGAACTGTACCTGATATTCGCAGCAATAAGACAGCTTTTTGATTGCTTTTTGCAGGGTTCCTCTAAAAATTCTCTCGTTGGAAGTCCGGCCTAAAAACGGGATGTTTTAATGTGTTTAATGTTTGGGATCGTTATAGCTGCTGTTCACTGGTGATCATCGTGATAATTGTGTCATAAATCTCTATTGTATTATTTATTTCTTTGATTGTAGACACTCCAATTTTACATATCAGCTTTGTTTTATTTTCCCACGAATATCAACTCTACTTATTGCTTTTGAATAGTGGTAAGCTCAGAATAAAGAGAAATACATTTTCTTTCAGATCTGGTCCGTAAAAGACTTCATATTCTTATGTCGATTTTCCTCCAATACGTTTGAAAAACCCAACCTGTAGAATAAGGAGTATTGTTTTCGGAGCAATATTTAGATTTGAGTCTTTTATACTATCTTCCATCATTCATGCACGTTCGCTGTAAAACTTCTCTCAAACAACAAAGCCTCATGCGTTTACGAAATAAATGTCTGTCTGTGCCCTTTCTAATCAAGAAAAAGGTAGAAGGGAAAATAATACTGCTATTCATCTCCTTGCTTTCCATCCTTGAGTGTATATGTACTCGTAATCTAATTTCAAAAGTAGTAGGTGATTGAGTCATAAATGCGCTGAGTTAACCGCCGCTGGCTCGATTATTTATCCGGAAAAGAACGCATTTGCTCTCGAGTTAATTAACAACTCCGCCTTTCCTTATAATTGACTTGAATTTTGAGAATAAATCAAGCTTTGTTTGCTTGATAACTCTGCTTGCTTACTCGATGAAGTCGTCCTTTAAAGAGCTTTGTTGCCTTAAGCTAAGGTTAAAAGCATTTCAAGTCACGAAATTTACTTTCGCTTTCCACTTCCAGTTGAAACGCTATTGCAGAATGTTAGGCGATTCAAATGTAAAGCAAGCATTCGTTCCGGATTAGGTGGTGGTGGATAATCTTTCATTTCTCAGCTCATAGTACCGTCAGAAGGAAACTCAGTTTTAAGAACAGTACATTAGCATTTAAGGATGATCGTCTCATACTCTCAAAATTTATAACATATAGTAGTAGTAGTAATGATATATAGTATACTAGTAGTAGTATAGAGTTTTAGTAATTATTTTAAAAATTAACTTTGGCGATCATGAAAATTAACTTTGGCGATAAATGAACTTACTGTTGAACCCGCTCTTTTAGTGTTTCTCAGTATTGTTGCTTATCGAAGAAGTTCTGCCCTACTCCATCATTTCATGACTTTGTTCTCGCGATCTATAGATGCTATGAGTAAATTTTTCGTACAAGCCATTTTTTCTAACAAATCGAAGATTACTTGATGACCTGACCACAAACCCTCCAAACCAAAAGACCTGGAGAGGGAATGAGGATTATTAGACAAGATGATGAGTAAGGTAAATTGTCTAGATAATGTTTCATATTATCACAACCATGAGTAAAACTGGGACTAAACTGAATAAAGGATAAATGTTTTCACTTGTATCTAAAGTGTTGCGAAAGTATTTAATTATAATATGGTAGCCGGTACTCGTTATCAATACTAAAAAATTACGCTATATTTTTCGTTATCTCCCCAGAATCTCAATTGTTCTGCGTAAATTAATTGGTTATCTTAACCCATTATTCAAATGCTATTCCTAAACGCGCGCTCGTTTCCGTATCGATTACACGTTTATAGCGCCTCTTAAAAGGATCCCGATAGAGGAAGGAGATAACGTTAGAAGCAGGATAATTGCTCTAATTTACAGCTTGAAGCGCTGTTAAAAAGAAAAGGTACCCCCCTTATCGCGTATGCGTGGTGACCTTAGGTGAGCGAGTGCCATTTTTCTCCTCCGACCCCTCATTGCGGACTCACGCCCTTGCAAGACTCCGAAGGTCGCCTCGTTCGAAAAATCGCCACGATCGGCTGTGTCCCCCAGAGGCTTTTACACTCGCCGGAGTGGCATTGGGGCCCCTCACGCATTCTGCCCTCCTCGCGGGAGGGAAGAGACGGGCACACCCACCGCGAAACGGTCTCCTAGGAGCGTCTCTCGCAGCCTTACGCCGGCCCTCCCATAAAAAATGAAAATCATCCTTTTTTATACATGCGGAACATATTTAAATTGGTCTTTCCTTACGAGGGACAAAGGCCACGGAGAGACTGCGTAATTCGGATGCTTATATAACGCATACACATGGCTGGTTAATGCAAATTCTGTCCGCCCGTCGCCATGTTTATGGCGGGAAGGGATAATTTAGGGTCTCATTATAGGTCCAATTTGAATTATATCGGGGGTTTGTGCGGGTAAAAAATTCGCTGGCCCATCCTAAAGATCTTACGATCGAGGGTTTAATTTTTCGTTCTCTCGCAGTCGACATTCATCAAGCGGAGCGCAAAAAGAGAGGGAATGCACGGGAAAACATTTGGCAAAAAAATTTGACTTGGCAGGAATTGAAAATGCAAAGCGATGCGGAGACAGGTTCGGCGTATTTCTCCGAAGAAAGATCAGATATCGTAGTGTTTATGGGACCGTTTCGGGATTCTTTCCATGTTGACGTCGTAGCAGGACGTTTTTCACTCTCCTTTGCCACGCATGTCATGCTCGTTTTGTCACCTAGGTTCATGCGGAGGAATTCGTCTCGAGGAGTGCAACGCTCCGATGAAAAAACAAAAGAATTCCTAAAAGTTCAAATTCTTGGGGTTTTTCCGTTAAACGGCCGGGACGATTGCATCCTCGAAGGAATTCATCACCTTTTGGCAACCCACCTGCACAGCGAACGGGAAATAAAGAGCACTGGACGATTCGTGCCTGGAATTGAAACAGTCGGTATGGATGGTGGTGGGGGTGGCGGTGACCCCTTATTTCCATCGGACCAATAGGCGCCCTACCCACACCCCTTCTCACGGGTCATCGGAGATGGCGATCACGGAACGGGAGTGATAGAGGAGGAGCGGTCGCCGCGACACGCTCTCCTACGTGCCCAAACGTTTCTCCTTTTACTATTGGTGGAGCGTCACGCGAAACCGGTGCCAAATCACGTAAGTGCACGGGTCACGCCCAAAGGCAATGGTACCGTCCAGAGGGTGGGACACTTATGCAGGTGATTCTCTTCCGACGATACTTCAGAGTTACCACAATCTCGGATAGAACCTGAGGGAACTCCGGGATGCAGGTTTTATTGCATTCTTTTGATTGCAGTTGCGTTATCATAGGATTGCTTTCGATATTGTGATTTTAACTGCATTTCCCCATCATGCTTCCTCCAATCAGTAGCTTTCAGGACAATCTTTCCGGTGACGAGTCGGTTTAAGAAATTATGTTTACAAATACGGCCTGACATGACTAATATTATCGCGAGTTGCTGCAAAGACTCGAGTTTCGAAATTTTCAAAGAGTCAACGAAATTCGAAGTTTTTTCCACACATTGGAATCAATTCAATGACGTGAATCATAGGAGATTAATGCGTTCAATTTCTTTATTTCTTAATTTGCTTGAATATCAGTAGTTTCCTGAATATTTCGTGAGAGGATACTATTATTTCTCGTCGGTAAATACATATGTGAATGCGATAACAAATTGAAGGCTCTATTTAAGGACAATTTTTCTTTTTTACCAACATAAGTGTAAAGTCATCACTGCAGGAATAAACTCCTATTCTTGGCTAATTTGCGTTTTCTTCCTTATCTCACACAATAGCTCATAGTTGGATTTGTTTAACTGATGTTTATCAAAATATATTATCATCGTATTCTTCTTATCAAGCGGAGCATTATGTCTACACCAATTACATCCTGAAATCTTCCATCATTCTCCCTAGATACTTTTGAGTTAAATCTTCAGGCAAAACTTCATTTCTACTTTTACCTCATTTTTATTTTAGTAGTAGTAGTATTGCTAAAAGTGCTTCTACAGCTGAGGTCATTTCGCACGTCCCACCGGGATTCGAACCCGGGACCGCTTTCACTGAAGTCGAACGCGTTGCCCACTTGGCTATTCGGTTATTTTAATTTTCACAATTCTTCAGAGTACAATAACATGTGGTATTCCTTGCAAACGCATTATGTATAACATAAGTCCTCGACCGATGGCAGGCGAACCATTTGTGGTTTCTTGAAGAAATATTTGGTAATACGTGAATTAAAAATATTTCCGTGTACAAAAAGAAAAAGTGTTTAGGAGACCTTGCCCGTAAATTTGAAGAAAGCGCCCTGTTAGAAGAATCGCTACTTGAATTTCTTAGTGCTATTAATACAAACACCAAAATTATTGCTAGGAAATACAATTATTCTTATTTTCAATTTCGATTTACTTCGACAGAAGGTAAAATTTTGCCTACACCTCTGTTAGATTTATGTCAGTCCGACAATATAGAATCCCGATGAAATATCATGGTGGTAAAGAACCCTTTCCATTTTATACTAGTGGTTTGCGTCTTGGAAAAGGTTTAGAAACCATAGATATAGAAAAATTAATCTCTCCGTAGTAATTGAAAGTGAGAAGGTTGATAATTAAAGAATAGTAACAGGAGGGGAGGATAATAGTTAAAAGAAATCGTAATTCGACTCGCTGCTCCTGCACCCGATTTCGTGTCGAGCGTGAGGGCACTGTGTATAGAGGGAGTGTGGGGAAGATGAATAGTGCGTAGGTGCGTCCTTCCCACTCGTGAGCTATCTTGTCCACAATGGACGCACAAGGAATGCCAACTCCGATGCGCGAGTTTAGATGGCGAGCGTCACAGGTGCCGTAAATTCAAAAGGATTAATGCGAGGCTCTTGCGACTCCCATAAATCATTTAGCTGGGGAATCGTTCCGTCCTATTCTGTGGATTTTGTAGCGCTAATCGAATCGATGATCTTCGGGTGTTAATCACGAGCTTTTGATAGTTGGCAACCGTTTGAAAGCTTTCACAGTCATGATGATAAGCATTAAATAAATACGACTCTTCGCGTCCTTGACGCCGTTGTACCGGCGTCGGACAATTGAATGTATCAAGGGAGGCTTATGCGAGCAAACAAATTTATATGGCTGTTGTAGGAGGGTGGAGATTGACGGTGGGGGAATATCGGTCGTTTTGGCAAGATTTCATGGGATTGTTCTTCGCTGAACGTGGAGATATGAACGCTAGCGGACGTTTCCATCTCTCAGAACTTTGGTAGAATTTGAAGCCGGAAACATGCCTTTTATTTTTACGGAGAAGTGTAAGAACAATTCTTTCTTATAGTCTAAAGAATAATTGTAAGCGATTCTTTCTTATCGTTGAGATTATTTCATGACGGAAGTAAATATCATTCTGATGTCGCCGAAACAAAATCCATCGTATTAATGACTCAGTAAAGTGGATATTTTTTTTATCTCGTCATCGATAACTTTACCTGCATAATGCATTTTGCTTTCGAAATGATTGATAAGATAAAAAGCCATTTTCTTCATTGAAGATGGAGTATTTTTTCATAGAGTTAGATTGGTTTTTCAGTGTTTCGTAAACTCTGCTTCGAGGAAATAATGGCCGAACTTTATTTTGCTTTGCAGGGCTTGTTATTTATAGCCGTTTCACTCTTATATCTTCAATCACAACGAAAGTGTGCATCATTTATGTTCTGATTCCCATTAACTCTTTCGCATTTCTTAATTTATTATCCTTCCAAGTAAGAATCGACTGTTTTTCCCCAGTTTTACGTTACTCAGTAAATAAAGAGAACCTATTTATCCAAAGAGGTGGAATGTAATTTACACCATTTTCTCGTTACAAAAATCTGGTATCGATTCTTATGTGGACACGCCCTGACACTTATCTCCGAGTGTGGGTGTGGATATATGGAGAGAATCAAAAAACATCAAACATTGCAATTCTCGTTATCTCGTTAAGAAATTTTTTCGTCACTATATTGCTCATCCTTCAACGAGCAAGTTTGTATTCTTCATGATGAAATTTAGAGTTCAGTTCAAGAGATTAGTTCCTTGGCTAAACCTCACTCTCTTCCAGATACGCAATCTTTCAAGGTTCCGTCTTGAGGGATTTCGTGATGCAACGCAACTCACTACTTCAGCGGTAGACACAAATTCTATATCTTTATTTACGCGTATTCTTCCTAGTAACAGTTCCTATTAAGTTGGTGCTCCGCAAAGTATAGTCATATTTTTTTAGCTCCGTCACTACATCTCTTTTGATCTAGATATTTATTCCGTCCAGAATCCTCTCTGAGAAAGTAAGGTCACATTACTCACACACTCGCCGTTTCCTTAATAACTGACTATCAACTTCTTGAATAATGTACATAACGGTGCATCTGTATTAATAAATTGCAAAGGAGGATTCTCTCTCTTTCACATGTTATATATCAATTGTTCTTGAGAACATTTCCGTTACGGTTGTTGTTTTATCTCAACTTTTTCACGTAACCTTTTGTGTTGAGCTCTTTGCCAGTTAAGCGATGTTAATGGCAACGAACGTCACCAGACCCACACGGTAATGTAGAAGAGAGTGGGCGTAGTTATTTCATGTTGAAATGACTTCTGTCCAATATATGTCATTTGGCAGCTAAAGTGCATTCCTGATACCACGCACTTTTTCTTTTATTTTCCCGCTGAGACCAGAAACATCATTTATGCTCCAGCAGTCCGCTATTTTTGAATATTTGAATGAATGTAAGATAAATAACTGGAGGAGAGATATTTCAACAATGGTCCAAAACGTTTATGGTATGCCTTTAAAATGTTACGCTCTTAACTTTCTTACAGTAAAACTTCTTGTAACTTTGACGAAGTTAAAAGAGAAAATTTCAATAGTTTGTAAAGCGATTATAGGATTTGATGTATATGAAGTTCACCTGGTCATAGTATGAAGGACAGTCTTCTCTGTTCTTTTGCGAATCATAACGCATTTTCTTCAAAATGTATTCCCGAGAGTTTTGATCTGCATTTGGAAGAAACTCCAACTGATCAGAGACGTAAAGTGTGGACCATTCGGCCCTTTGCCCTAGTTTAAAAAAGTTACTTCTCTTCTGTTCGTAAAATAAGTGCTTGTAATTGACTGATGGGGAGACCAACAACATCAGATGTGAGCTAACTTTCTCAGATCACCCTTAATAGGCTTAGAAAATGCGCCCATCCATCTACACATCATTGCGAGATCTCTCTAAGGCGCTATTAGCTGACCTCCGATCGGCTCCTGTCCGGAACCCTTCGCATATACTCTCACCCGCATTTTAGTCCTATCGTCAACGATAAATCTCTACCCTTTCAGTAGCGTCCATCCTCCACCCCATTTCCCTCCTAATTTTCTCCTCATTTCCCCCGAACGTCAGCACTTTCCCTTTCGCCCGCCCCATCAGGCGTTGTGGGAGGAACCTCCTTAAAGAAGGCCAGATAAGAGGGAGGAGGAGAGGGAATTAACAAAGGGGAGAGAGGCACTTCCCGGGCGAAGTGAGCGGTCCCAGGGCTGCTGCAGCGGCTGTAACTGCTTTCCCCGCGAAGGATGCGAGCGATATAGGAGAGAAAGTAATGGGGTGGAGGATGTTATAGGGAGGAGGGTGGAGGTGATGAAAACCGGGCCGGCGGAGAATCGAGTTGGGTTAGGTGCCAGGAGGCAGGCAGGTCGGTGGAAAGGAGAGAGAGAGGGAGGGCGGTGTTGCGGGTCGAGGAATGTTGAGGAGGTGGAGTATAAGGGGATTCCTTCGGAGGGGGATGCTTATATATCTCCCCCCTTGCATTTCCCCCTCCGCACCTCCCCTTTTGCCTATCTCCTCCCAAACACAAGTCCACGCGCACTCCCTCCTCTCTTTCCCACCTTCCTCCCTCCCCCTTCTCTCCCTCTCTCTCTCTCTCTAGCCTCTCAGTGTGGCGAGGGCCTTGGTTATGAGCTGACGTGCCTCTCTCTCTCTTCCACACTTACATCCAGCGGTTAAAGACTCGACGAGTGTTAATCCATCATCGGAATTGATAATGGACTGATTATACGTGGTGCGGGGCGCCCCTGCCCTCTACGGGAGGTTTCGGAATCTGTTGCGGTGCCGGACGCCGGCGTGTTTGCGGCGCCCCCCCCTGGTGCGTGGTATTTGCGGGGAAATAGGGCGTTTCGGGACCAATAGTGCGATCTTCTTTTGTTCAGCGGCCTTCCGCTTCCTCCGCCCGAGGACCTCCCGGTGTTTTTGCATCATTGTCGCTGTTCGCTACATCGGGGAGGTCGTTACTTTTTCCTCCCCCTTAGAGGAGAGAAGGTGTTAGTGAGGGGCCATCGCACTCTGCACACCTCTCTCCCTTTCTCCATCGCTCTTTCGCCGTGTCTTCCCTTCCTCCGTCGTCGTGTCCGGGAGCCATGGAGCCGCGGATCGTGTTCCTGCAACCCAAGATCGGAATGGCGGCGGCAGCGCTCTCCGGACTCGTGGTCACAGGTACGACAGCGTACACACACACACACACGCTCACAGTCGTACATGCACCAGAGTATATGGATCCCCCATCTCCGTTACGCCGCTCTTTTCTCTCTGGTATATATCCGAACTGCCCTTGCCCTCCGACGCATAACACGGTGGTGCATCCGAGAGAAAAAAGTTCCGGGGTTCGATGATTGGTAATTCGATCCATGTATAGAAAAAGTGTCTTGTCCGGAAGGTTGGAAATCGATTGGAGATGGAAACCCTTCTCGACCGGTGGCGACGAGATGTTGATGAGAGGCACTTGAACGGCTCGCCCCCTCGAGGGGCCGGTGGGGACGATGGTTTCGCGAGCAACAATGTAGGGTAGCGCAATTGCCGGCGTCTCGCAAAAAAATAATATAAAAGAAACGCCAGTCTGAAATTGTAATTGGTAACGCGATATCGTTTGGATGGCAGCAGAGGTTGCGTGAACGTGGCCTGCGGGTGGAAATGAATCTGGCACTGTAGGAATATCCGGACTTAATGGCGCAATTAATTGGTCGCCGTAAAAGGACGTGGGGGAGATAGACGTTCTGGCATGAGGCTTGCTTATATCGGCTGGGTTTTAGGAAAGAAAGGTCTTGATTCAGTTGCTGTTTGTTTTAATTCGATTATTCAGGATCTTTCGTAAAAGAAGAATTGGTCTAAAGAAATAATTACTGTTATCTGGGTATTAACTGGTATTCTTATCTGATTATCTTTCTTTACTATGATGAATATCTTACGTTCTTTATTTTTAGTTAACTACTGGTAATCTACATTATTTATTATCGAAAAAATTACGAGCATAGTTGACGTTGATCTACTAAAATCATAAGCTTCTTAGCGTAGACGTTCTCAATGACCCCCTGCCGAAACGTTCTCCATTTTGTACATAAAATGAAAATCTAGATATATGATGCAGATTCTTTCCAATGTTTGGGGTGTGGTAGAAGGTTAATATCAGCTTTGTTGGTAGAATCGTGTGTTACCAATCTGAGGCCTTAGGCAGATGGACCAACTTGAGACCCCAACAAGAAATTTTTAACCTTAAAAAACGAAAAAATGTACTTTTTGAGCGCCTTTAACGGCGAGGCCCTCAGACAGCAGCCCAGTGCGGCTAATGGTATATCCATCCCTGTTTGTGGTACCAAACATCCCTGAATTAGATGAATGATGTAGTATCCCAAATTCAAGTAGCGATTGCAGTTTTAGATCTCTACAAGAAGAATATCATTGAATGCAATGGTGAACATAGCTGGAATGAAAAGCATTTCTCTGGCTTAGCGTTGGGGTCGATGTAGTGACCCGTGACTCTCCTGCTTACAATCGACGACGTAGTACAGCTCTGATCCTGTTTGAACGTAGGCATTCGCTGCTTAGCTAGACTCCGAGCATAATTTATTTCGCTTTCTACCCATTTTTCTCCTCGTATAAAAAGCGAAACACATTTGTCTGTCTGGGTGCCGCCATGGGCAGTGAAAACGCCGCGTATTATCTTAAGCCATTTTGGAATTTATTTCCCCTCCGAATTCCAGAACCGCGTCAAAGGATCGCATTCTTGCTCGGGCTTAGAATAATCCAAAGCGGTTCCGGGGTGTTTCAACACAACCCTTTGCTCGTGGAAGGTGTTTCTTTATTGATTCCGCGCCTCCCCTTCCAATCATCTCGTTGTTTCGAAGCTCGGCTGTGACCTCACAGGGCACACGATTCCGTGTCTTTCTTTCGGGGTGGAACCTTCTCTCGAAAGCCTCGATTCTCTGCCGAGGAGGCTCATTTCCATCGCTTAAGGTGGAGACGCCTCGAACACGCGATCCCTCGGGCAGGAAGACTGATTTCCTGGAAGGATGCAAAGAGAGATTCGCGTAACACTTAAATGTGTAATGTAGCAGATCTTCTGTTTCCTGAGCGTGCTGGAGAAATTGCCATTGTGCCGTATTTCAACTAAGGTATTCCCATTCGGAAATGTGGTACGAATAAATCCCAATAAAATCGGTCTCCGGTATCAGTATTATAAAGGCAAATTCGCGATATTTGCACTCAGGAGTATTCGCCTAGCTATTGTCATTGAAATAAAGTCGTGTTATTACTACCTACTTCGCTATATTATTATCACAGAAGTAATTTGTTGATTATTTGAAACTTCCTCTGAAGATCATTTTTTAATTAATCTCAATTGCTTCCTGAAACTCGATAAATCTTAAGAGCTATATCGTAGTTATAGTTACTGTGACTTAAGTAGATCATTAATTAAACATTCTGAGTAATTATTCAGCATAATCTATTCCCTCCTGGAAGACATACCTACATGTTAAACCAAGGGTATTTTTCTTCTCTTATCCTCAAACGTTTTTAGTATAAACACTTTCCGAAGTTAATGTATACCTGTAACTCCTGCATGCATTTCCACTTTTCTTTTCACACTTTCTTTCTTTCCTAACTTTTTGTGTGATTGTTCATTTTCCTTTCCAATGTTTATAGCCACATAAAATTCCTTAAGTCTTTCATAGATTCTTGATTCTCTCTCACTGTAGATCATTCAGCTGACGTGAAAAAAACAATACAAACATAAATCAAGCAGCTATAAATTTAATATTATTTTCACATAATGCCAGCAGCTTTCGAGAGTTTATCCACCTATTTCAAAAGTCTAGAAGAGGCTTTGAGAGGGGACAGTTAACCGAGCCTCATAATACATGCAGATCGGCTTACCGTCCGATTCGCGGTCCCGTAAAGTACGAAGGGAGCGGTGCCTTTGGATGCGTGACACGTGCTCAAGGACGTAGCATTCGTTTTCTTCATGCCTTCTGTTCATCCTCTCGATCGCTATCCTCTTCCAGGTGCATCATTTAACTGTTTCTTCGCCTAATGCAAAGTTAGGCTACAGAGCCGATAGGGGGAGAATCTTTCTTCCATTTTCCTCGCTCTGTTTTCCTTCTGCACCGCAGCCATCGTTTCACGGGCCTCGGTTCGGCACCGGAACGGGGTCGACCTCGGAGTGGTTTTCGCAGTGTGCTAATTCATTCCCTTAACCCAATTTGAGGCGTTCTTGTCGGATTGTTTACATTCAGACATTTCCGGTCAGAGGAATCCTATCCTACGTATGGAACGGTTTCTTTCTTTTTGGTGGAGTTGTTCTCCTAAGGCTGTTGAGCAACTGTGAATTCCGGTCACAATTGAAAAAGGTCGCGATGTGCCCACTGTCTATTAAGTCATCAGCCCGAAGGTTGTTGGTACCCCCATCCCCTCCACTAGTAGCTATAAAGAAGTTTGGACGGGACTAGACAAGATGAGGAGTGAGATTATTTGCCTCACTGGCGTGGGCCAGAATCCTTTGAGTGAAAAAAGTTTATGTAAGAGCAACACGATGATTCCGTGAATAAAACCTTTTATAGCGTTCAACAGGAAGTTCCCACAATGAAAACAATTATTTGAATCACTCATACCTGAGTAACTTTCAAATTATTACAGCTATGAGCAAGACCGATACATAAGTAAACGAAACGTAGCTGAAGACTATCTAATCTGAACCATTAGACAAATGAAAATTATTCCTTTCATCAGTATATGGTAGTAGAAACATACATTCAGTAATTTTCTGCGTACGATTCTCGGTTTTTTCAGGAGATATCTAACATTTTACCTTTTCTTTATTCTGCGGAAGGTACCGCAATGAAATCAGTAAAACGAATGAGAAATACTCCCGCGATTGCCTCGACTTTCTCTGTATAAATGGGATAAAAGTATAAAAAAGCCATACCGGATTTCACCTTTCCATGTTTTGCTGTATTAGTTATATCAAGAAGTGGTAATGTAGTTAGTTAAAGAATTATTCCTGAATTCAGATAGCTTATAATTTTTCTTAATTAGATCAAACATAATTCGAATTCCTGGGCAAAAACATCTACTTCTTCAGTGGTATAACATTTAATTGCCTTGTCTTTATCTCAAATGCTTACAAATCGAGGTTTTGAGCGTGAAAAATTCTGAATGCGTTCAGTAGTCTTATAATAGTGATTTTGCTTATCAATAAAAGTTTATGCATTCATTAAACTGCAAGGATATACCTTACCCAAAAGGCATGGGCATCACCTATAACAAGCATTTATGTCGTGAACGTTTTCCCATTTATGGGACATGCCTTAAAAATTTAACGTTCGATGGTCAGATAGTAGAAGCTTTCTCGAAAAGAAAAAGCAGCTCTCAGACTCAGGGGCATAAACATTTATAGTTCTCCATCAATATCTCGAAGTCGATGGGGTGGGAGAAGAAAAGGAAAGAGCTCCTCTCTGCCTCTTTTACAAACAAGACTGCTACCGTATACCGGAAGCAAGGAGCCGTTTATTTTCTTATCCCGCCTCCATATGGATCCGCTCAGGCCCCCCCTTGTTCTCTCGCATTTCCTAATTTGCCCTCTCTTTCGAGGACCCCTTTCGTAATCTATAGGGACCCGCATTACGTCTTCCTCTTCCACCCCCGCTCGCCTCTTTCATCCTTTGCCTCTTACCCATCCTCCGAACCGCCATCCATCCGCTCAGCCTCTGCATCTCTCTCATGAATACTCCGCTCTTTCTCTCTGCAGCTCATTCTCTCCATATCCGCATAACTTCATCCACTGATGCCAAAAGACGTTCAAATCAAGAACTCCCAAGAAGTCTTTAACAAGCATCTCGACTCGAGTCGTAGTCACCAAAGCTTCATCTCGCTAAGAAAGCGAAAGCGAGCTGGTAAATTTATATCTTGATGAATAGATATTGATAAATCTGTGGTTATTTCTGGAAATTGCGGAAAACCATTTGCTATTATAGCTATATTCATAGCGTTTATTTGTTTGTTAATCTGTTTTGATGTAGAACAACATTTCTGTTACTGTTTGAAAGAAGCGTAATTGAGCATATTTTCTAGTATTAGTATTTCAACTTTGAAAATTTTTTTCATAAACACTTTTTAACGATAATTATCTTTTTTAACACCTAATGGTTCTACGGTTATAATTTAACGAACTTTGTTTTAATTTTTCAGTATTTCGGACCTACTCTTTATCAATGAATTCATTTTACCCGTCAAGAAAATCGTATGATTCATGGAAGCCATTTATAATAAAGCTCACAAGGATGATTTTTTTCTCAGAAATATAATCATTGATTTTGAAGTTTAGGTTTAAGCTAAAAATAAGTTTGCACGAAACGGAATATGGCGATTATCATGATTTAGGAATTCCTATTTAGAGAACAACTTTCTGCGCAAACATCTCTAAATGTTAATTTTCAGTGGAATATATATCCTGTCAATCAGACATCAATATCTAGGAATTAACACTAGTTTAGTTTGACTGTAGTATGCTGACCAACGCACTTTCCCTTACATGTTTTGTCCGGTTCTGCTACAGAAGGAAAGCATTTAGTTAGCAGCAGTTCGCAGAATGTAACAAAATGTCGCTAATGTAACCAGTGGCATTCTGGTTCTTTCACGTTTCCACTCTCATTTTCCAAAAATCTGGAGGTCCCTTCAGCAAACAATATGGGGCCCTCTTTGGATAACATTTTTAACCTCCTAATTTCACCGACCTAGTTGACGTCGGTGGTGCATACGAGAATTATCGCCTAACAACATTGAGGTTCCAGGCTCTAGTCCTGTTTAGGTCGTGGTTGTTTGTATGCTGACATAAAAAATGTTTACTCGTAAGAGAGTAAGAATGAATTTCTTCGTAAAGGCATTATTGTTATTATTATTGTTGAGGAAACTTTCAGGGGCGGATTTATGATAGGGCGCAATCTAAGGACCTCATCCGCGTGAGGGGCCTCAATGGGACTGTTCTTATAGACTTTCAGTAACATACAACAAATTATTCTTGTTTTCCGCTGCGAGAAGGAATTTTATATTTGTTGAGTAAGTTAACGTAATATATAATGTTAACTATATAATGTATACGTGCGGACTTTAACTAATGTTCACTCTAGGGTTTAGTATTATAATGGTTTGTTAGAGTGAAGATTATAGTTAAACTCCAATATATATTATGGATTAGCATGGAGATTAACCTTAAGCTTCGCTTTAGCTCTAACAAACCATTATAATACTGGACTCTAAAGTGAACTTTATTCCATTTCAAGTATACATTATAATAACGGACTTACGAATTGTTATTCAAAACTTGTTTGTTTATTCTTACCGTAGTGAAGCTCGATTTCTATGGGATGAGTATTTTATGAAAATATTCGAATTTTTACCCTAACAATTCTTAGAAGGGGCCTCAATCGGATCTTTGTAAGCTTCAGGCCTCCGACAGCTTCAATCCGCCCCTGGACTGTTGGTATTCCCTTGAATGCAACTCAGATTCAGATGCGGCGACAAAAATCGTTAATTGTCAATTCTGCGTTCATCCTTTCATTCCATCGCAGTGTCTTTCATCCCCACTTTCCGTCAAAAACCCCCCCACCCACTTAATCTCTCTTCACGCTCCCACTTCCTCTTCTCCTCCCACAGACTCGCTTCCTCGCTCGCGTTATTCGACACTGAGGCTGAAGAATGCGAGGCCGTTCCACGACTTGCCGTGGCTTCGCGTGACGTAGCCCCTCTTATAACGTGTGTGTTGCGATTTTTCCTACTGGACCGCAGAATCGCTTTGAGACTCCAGCGGCCGTCTCTCACAGCGCAAACTTCTCTCTTTGCGAAGAGTGAGGTGAAGCAATCCTTTTCTTTCGCTCCTTCACTCTCCTTTCGCGAAGCCAATGAAAACGAAAGTTTCGCTTCTTCCATTTACCGATTTCGTTTCAAAAAAGGGGAGCGTTGGAAAACGTTGGGATTAGGTTCGTGTGGAAAAGAGCCCGGAATGGGGGTTCTCCCAATTTTTTTGTTTCCGTGACTGCTTTCCTTCAGAGCTCTAGTTTGTTTTAAAATCTCATAATCGCTCCGACGTCAGAATTGGCTTGGTAAAGAAAAGGTGATGGTGTTATTAGATATCTCCCAGTTAAGGGAGCATAATTGGATAGAGAAAAAAAACGGGGTCGGTCGGTTGAGCTTTGGAGTAGATTTTTGGAGGACTAAATAATTTAATCTCTATAATATCCTAACTTTCGAAGAAGCGCTTCCCACCCATTCGTTATCCAATCATTTTGTGGTATTTTTCTCTTGTGCCTATTTGATGATTTTTAAGTCCAGCTTATTTAAAAAAAAACTAGCTGAATTGATTACCAATGGGAAAATGAAGAGTGTTAAATACCTGTGTACCACCGTTGATTGGAAAAAAAGATTCACATGTGTTGTTAAGAGGGAATTACCAGGCTATTTTACTTTTCAAACCGGTAAACCAAGAAAATAAATGTATGATTAAGTATACAACCCCACTTCAGCTCAATATTCATTTTGTCAAATGAACATTTTCTTCGATTAAACCAACATTCATTGAAAATTTACTAGAAGATAACTTCAAATTCAAGATGAACGGGAAAATACTGAATACTGATATACTGAGAAGTTATCCTATGAGAATGGAAATGATACTTGAAATTATTTCATTGTCCTAATATTCAAATGAACAATCTAGCACTAATATCAGTGTTTTATTGTGCAAATACATTTGGGTAGATCATACCCTTTACCTCTCTCTCTCTGTAGCAATTATACATAATTTTACCCACATGTACACTTACGATATGTAATTTTTCGCTAACTCGTTATTATTTTTTGTCGTGAGTTCTTCTTCATTTCTTAAAAACTAAATATATCAAGGCATATTTACTCTGGAGCTGCTCATAAAGTATAATGAATCGATTACAGCTCATTTGAAGTAATCCTGGCACATTAATATTTTCATTTGATTCTTTGGCTTGTGCTCTTGGATTGCAAAAGCGTAGGATGCATTGGAATTCTAGACTTGCTGATGGTAGCTCATAATTGCGAAATTTCTTTCGATGGAAATAGAAGTGTTAGAAGTGAAATTCTCTTCTCAAATTTTAACATATTCATCCTAATTTTTATGATCTAAATATTCAGCGGGATATTGCACAATTTTGAAGCAATATCCCAAATATTATGAAAGATTGTAGACAAAAAATATATACTTTTTCAAATACTCGAGAATAGATCTGCGGTGTCCTCTAGAAAAAGGAAGTCAGAATGTAGCCAAATAGACTCCTCTAGCTGCGGAGAAATCTGCGATTCACACCATTCCGTCACTTCATTATCACGAATGTTTTCCCTACCCCTTTTCAGCACGGAAAAATGGTCATGAAAAAGTGGCTGTTAAATTTCCTAAACGACCGAAAAAAGGCGGCTTTTAAGTCTCTTCTCTACATCCAAGGTCAAATGAGGGAAAAAATGGAGAGCATTTAGTAGGTTGATGGTCGGAAAGTGTGCCATGTGAGGAGAATGGATGGAAGTCGAATCTCCCAAACAAGGCTCGCGTTCCACTAAAGGACGATCTATGAGGCGCTTCTCCGTTCAATTCGCCTTCCGCAGAAGTTCGTACGAAGTCGAGGAATGAAAAAATGGGTTGAAAAGTACACCCGGAGATGCGTAATGAGAATCCTTTGAGTGTGAACCCAGTTTTACGCAAGATAGGATTGCACTTGGTACGCCCTCAAGCATCTTCCTCTTGCATAGCTCTCGATCCTGACGCGCATAAGATGTTGGAGGTATGTCTCGCAGTTCCTAGTTGATGTAACGCCGGTAGAATTTTATCGACAAAGGAGATCGAAGATCACAGATCTACGGACGGCCGGCATATCCTCACGCCACCCTTACGGGGATTGAATTGAAATAGGTGCGATATAGAAATAAAAATGCGCTTAACTTCATTAAGAAACGCTGTCCCGTCGTATCCTGCGTTGGTTTTATACGCTGGAAATGAACAGCTGATTCGCCATTAAATTTCGCAACATTTTGTATGTGAGAGATACTTACGAAATTTCGCCAACTTTAGCGAAGATTTTATAGTAAGGGAAGTCGCTTTTTGGGCCCTTTCGGTCCTGTGCAAAGTAAATTTTTAAAATGCAGTTTTAAATAAAGTAAATTTTCTAAAAATGTTGGGGTGGTGTTATTTTAAATATAGTAATTTTAACAAACACTTGAGTAGCCGCAAGATAGTATTCCTGTTGACGATATATCGAAATTATTTTGAATATGTCGGAGGAAAGTATTTTTAACGCTTTTCTGCTCACCTATAAGCCCTCTTCTACAGAATTTAAAAAACATAAAAACCGATGTCGAATTATAGTTCTTCATTCCAATCTCATCGTTATTTACGTACACCGGACGTCGCGATAGACATATACCACAGTCCTCCAGTTTCTTTCCTCGCATTCCACGAAATGAGAAGAGATTGAAATTTTTTGCGGTTGGATCCAAGGAACCCCAACATCACAGATCAGTAATTCCTCCCACGCGCTTAACCGACCCTATCCCATCTCCCAAGCTTCTAGGAACATTTCTCAAACAAGCGTGAAGGATCGCTTTTGAAGGTCCGAAACGTATCATCTCGCTTTCCGCCAAATCATAATTTGTATCCAACATGGCTGCCCCAACTTCACAAAAGATAAGACGAAACTTTCCTCTTCAAAGGCACCAATTTTCCGAATCCCCTTTAAAAGGAAAGAATCCGACGTCGAACCGGAATAAAAGGCAGTGGGGCAGCATAGGGAACAAAACAACGAGATTCTGCGAAGTTGACCGAATTTGAGGGAAGAGTAGGATGAATAACAACAAAAAATAGTCGGGTTCCTCCCCCGAGGAGCGAGTCTGCGGTTTTGCGTCGCAAGAAGAAATTCTTCGGACGTTGGGGAAGGATTTGAAAAGAGGACGGTGGAGTAATAGAGGGAGGGGAGGATGATAGAGGCAAGATGATTAGATTGCGATATGGGCGGAATGAATCCTAAGATGGCGAAGAAGAAGTGGGCAAATGGAGAAAGAATAAGATAGAGAAAGGTAGTGAACGAAAGGAATGCTCCCCAGGAAGAAAATATCGTTCTTGAAAGTGGTGACTTCGAGGAAGTTGGAAACCTTACATCGGCGGTAACAGGCTTTTTGGATTTGGGACACTGTTTCGCCTCCATCGACAATAGAGAATTACAAATTAATGATTAGTCCCCGGAATGTTTCCTCCTGGCCTACATGTCCCCCTTTTCTCTCGTTTAAGACTTTTAATGAAAGACCACAAAACGGAACGATTTATAATTACGCGGTTGCCTCCGAATTTTGTAGAGCTGTAATTAAGTAATTCCCACTCGAAAGCTTCGTTCCGCGAAGGAAACTCGTTTCAGGGGCAATTCTCGTGGGGGTTTTTATTAGGTCGCCTTATTGCTGACTTCTATGTTACCAGAATTGAATTAATTTCGTGTAACCACAGAATCTTATCCCAGGTTTAGGTTTTCTATAGTTTTAGCTTTCTTGTACTAGGTGTCACTCGTTAATTAGTATATGGAATGACAGTTGTATTCACACACGATGGTCGTAATTCACGTCCTAAATAATCAGTAAAGCTAACCCCTGACCGTTTATCCTATGTTTAGCCTACATGTTGACGTGTTTGACTGAAATCAGTTTATGGCAGTATTGTAAGATTTATTTATTTTTATCTGGCGGAAGAAATTGTAAAAATTCCACCGCGTAAGCTTTTGGTATTTAAAAATTTTGCTAAATCATTTGATTATTCCAGAAGCATTTCAATGCCAAACAGCGTCTGGAAAGTCTCCACGTTTCATTCTTCATATTTCATGGCTTTTCTTTACTCCAAGTGCTGTTTTTCAGCTTGCTAGAATAAATTATCGTTACTAATTCTTGGCATAGGAAACATAAACAATCAATTTACGATTTTACTCTTTGGTGACGCCGAAGAATAAAAGCACAACATGAAACCGATGGATTTCTTCTACCATTAGAGGTCAAGTGTATCCTGTTTTCTTACTTACCAAACGCTACTATACTACTGCCGACTATAAAATTAACGCTCCGGAAACATTATAAGATGTAATCAACAAGGTCGATTCACTTCGTTATCTTCTATAGGGCCATAGGGAATAAGCAGGACGTCGACTGCTTACGCGTCAAAAACTTTTAGTCTTGCCACTCCTTACGTGTCGATCCGTGTTAGATGTGCACGCATGCGGAAGGAGAAAAGTAAAATGTTAAAAAGGCAGTTAACGTGGAAATGGAAGCGGTATGCGGTCTTCGCTGCGGCTGAGCCTTGTTTCGTGGAAAGGAATTGCCGAGTGGGCAAGGTCTTCGATCGTCCTTCAGGAGCCTTGAGTTCGAAAGAAGAAAAGTGTGAGGAAGAGGGATAAGGGAGTGTGGGGGAGTGGAAAGACGTCTTCCCGAGGATCTTCTACTCTGCTGACCCTTTCTCTCGCCCCCTTCTCTGTCCTTTTGATATCCCTTCCCCCGCCCACACATGCTAAGCAATACATTCCCTCTTTCCCCTCTCTAACGTCCTTCCAATCAGTCACGCTGAATACGGAATATCCCATCTCAAGAGATGTTCTCACTTTCTCCTCCCGCTGTTATATGGACCTCATTCCACCCGGATGCAGCGCTCTTTCAACATCTGTCCGATAAGACCGCTCTCATTAACTCGCCTGCGGATTATACTCTCATGAGATTTCCTCTCAGATTTCTTCCCTTCAGATCCCAGATGGTTCCCTAATCCTCTTCTTAAGATGGATTCGTGATTTGATCGGAATGCCCGGGTGCCTTTCTCGAGCGAGTCTCATCAGATGGGAAAGGAACGGCTCGGCCCGGTAGATCACGGGAGCCGTACTATCTGTCGGAGTCGGAATTTCCAATTTAATTGGATGCCCCCGACTGGGAAGTATCATCACGTGGAATCTAATTTTACGCGCCATATTTATTCCAGTTATGATCAGGAGGATTACGCTCCCAAGCGTTACATCAAAAAACCGTTAGGTTTTGTGTATCGTCGAATTCTACCCCTGGATATTCCGCGTATAGAATTAGGCCTGACCCAGTTGCCACACCGTGATTTACGACCTTCATGCTTGTATTTGTAGTCGAGCTCGAAAAGGGAAGCCTTGCGGGAGTGAGGGCGGCGGTTCCATTCCGTTGGATTCAAGGCTAGAAGGAGCGATTTTGAATATAAAAAAGAGGGATACCGTAAAGTCGAGCCCATTCTAATTCCTCCGGATCTGTCGGACATGAGAAAGGGGATCCGGTCACCCTTAAATCTGCCGCGAGAGATTCATATATGCAGTATTCATTAGGGAGTGGAAGAGGCACGGAGACCATAGACGGGAAATGCAATTTGAATACGGCGAAGTAGGCAGAAAGAAACATCCGCTGGGAGGATTACTATGAAAAGGAGGAATCGTGCTTTCTTGTCTGACCGGTTGCGGTTCGTATCCAAGTTGGTCAAGAAGTTTTTCTATTTTGGAAGAAGGAAGACGTTTCGTATACGGAAAGGATCCTTTGTGTGCTTATTCTCGAGCATCCTATGTCAACCCCTTTTTATTGAAATAATACTTTTCGCAGCCATTTCTAACAATTTTCATTATGGGTTTACAACAAGAATGTTGTAATTGGTTATAATGTTGCAATGCTATTTTTTGTTAAAATTTTCAATCTAATGTTATCGTTAAGGCGCACAAACATATTTTACCACCTTCCAATAAGATACCTAAACCGTAGAATAAGTCCAAGGATAAACAAGAGTGAAAAATATGGCAGTCTCAGGATCGAACCCAATTCTTCAATTTTCCGGTCGGATCATCTAACCACTCTGATCCCGAAAAGAGTTGTTCATTATTTGCAAAATAGAAATAATTAATAGAAATCTATTCATGTGTCACCAATCACTGTCATTAAGCATCTTTGGGGCATCGAATCGCTATCTCTATAAACATAATCCTCTATAAGAAAGGAGCCCAAGAATTTGTCCACTAGCTTTCCACAAATTAAGTCACGTGTAACCATAAGGAATACTTGGAAATATTTGTTCAGGAAGCATTGAAATGCTCCCTGAACAGTAATGAAGGAAGCATTAAAATACTGTAATGAAGAAGGTAATGGTCTGAATTAATGAATCTCATCTCTGCAGAGACGAGTGTTTTTGACTCACTATGGTGTTTTACCTAAAGCCAGCCATCGTCTTTAAAGAATTAGCATCGTTAGTTTATTATTAGGAATGGTTAAAGTCTCAGGCAGACATAATAACTTTCCGGTGGTATTCGAAAGGCTCATAACGTCTGCATTTTTGGCGGCGACATCCGACTCTCAAAGCCAGCTGACGGAGCTCGATCGGATCGTGGGAACACGGCATTTGCAACCTTCGGCAAATTCGTACGATTGCAACGCCTTCCAGTCCAAGGGAACGATTAAAGCGGCAGGCTTTATATAAGTCTATCCTCTCTCTTGGCCTCTGTGCCGATCTCCGGCGGCGAATCCAGCTCTATTTGCTTAGACGCTCATTCTCACCCTTTCCGCGTATCTACGCGAGATTCACCAAGTCCTACGCGCGGCCGCCATTTCCCATTTGTCAGACATTGCAAGTGAATATAATGACAAGCGTGTCCATCAGCTGACACTTTTTTTTCTTTCTCTCGCTCGGTTGTCTTTCTCTTTTCCCAGTCGTATGTATTCGCGGGACAATCGCACATCGTGACGGAGAATAAGTCTTGCTTTTTCTTGAAAACGACGTAGCATAAGAGGAGCGGTTGCTTAAAATTTCACGTTTTATTCGTTTAATTCCTTCCCTTATCAGAATGGATATTATATACCCATTAAAGTATATTATGATATTTTCAGGCTGTTATTATGTATATTCTAGAATTTCTGAGAATTCGTTTTCGGAAAAGTTATACTACTGTGACAAGTAGTACTGTCGTTTTTTATATGAGGGATCCTTAACAGTGATTTCACGTCCCAAGGTAAGTAATTCTTGAAAATATATTTAGGATCTTCTTTATTAGATTAATCACCTCTTTATATACTTGTCTTACTCGAGTTTCTATGATATATCGGTTGTTTTGCTAGAAAGTCATTATTTCAAAGGATCGATTATTTATTTTAACGCTGCAAAAATATTTCAAATTTCCATCTTTGAAGATCTCAAGTAGATTCCTCTCTCATTAAAAACTTAAATTTACTGTCTGTCACTTCATTTTCTATTTGGGAAAGCAATAAATCATGAAGGGCGTTAAATTTCATATGAACGCAGAATAAGCTAATTGAATTTGTTGTATCAACAAAAATTTTCTTTTACCTTTATGGAATTTCGAAATTCCCTGACCTCACTGACCTTCATTGAAAAAACCCACACATATAAACATGCCTCAGCGTAGACTACACATAAATTTCGGACGAGGTCTGAAAGCAAATATATTTAAGCGAAATGAAATCTAATATTTCATGATTGAGAAAATCTATAAAGGAAGATGTATTGAAGAGTCGAGGAGGACAAAGGAGACAGATTTGGGAAGGATCCGAGATAAGCAACAGGAAAGTGAAGATAAAGGCGGTAAAGCGAAAAGAGGAGATGGCGAAGATATGGAGGATGTTTGGCTGGGAAAGACAAGAGAGGCGAGGGTGATCCGTGATTCAATGGGCGTTTCGCATTCCTTTGACGTCGTCGCGCGTTTCTCTGGCCTCTGGTTCCCATGGAGACCCGTCAAGTATTCGGGATTCAACTCCCACCGATACATCCACCCTTCCATCATCTACGACACCGCGTGGGCGTCATCTCTTCATCGCCTATTCCACCTACGCGTCTGTTCATTACCCTTTTATCTCCATTAGCATCTCCTTGTATCACCACCCATCTATCATTGGTCCGAACTCCTTCGTTATTCTTCTGTCCTCTTCACCGTCTATCTTTCAGCCAAAGCTCATCAATCTCGAAGAGGCTTAATTATTCTCTTCTCTCCACTCTTGTTTCTTCCGCCCGTCCTATCTATTTTCGTATTCTGTTCTTTTCCTTGTTAGGAATCACGATATTCTGATCTGTCATTTTCTGCTATCAACTTTATCTCGCATCCTTCTTGTCCTTCATCGCGATCGTAATCCTATATACTGTATTTATTTGGGTTAGATTTCTGGTAGATCCATGTTTTGATACGGCCGAATGTAAGGAGTGACAAACTTTCCTCTGTTCATCAGGTATATTTGCAAAGACTAGGAATATTTACTAAAATATGCTAAATATTTGTGCCAAAATATTACATCTGTTAGGCTCATGCAGACCCGTTTCCCAAAACAGCATAAGCTCTCTATTTTGGTTCTCAGTTAATTCAATTTCTTCATTAAAATTCAATTTTTATGTCTCCCCCTGGCCTCGCATATTAAAAACATATAATCTTTTCCATTCGGCACTGTTGATCGTAAATTTTCATTGCTTATAATTATTAATTGTAGTGTCTTGTATTTTCATGATCTTCCTGAAGATGTTTTGTTTGAAGGAGCTAGTTCTAGATTCTTTGGAATGTCAACATATACATGTGTCTTTTAAAATTTCGTAATCTTCCTTAATTACTTTTCCTCTAAGTCCCATCGACTGTCACCTCTTCGTCCTATCAGCTGCACACCTTTCAAGTCCATCATTCCTTATAACTTGTTCTACTCGCTATCACCAGTCCTCTCTGAAGCATCTTCTCTCTGACTTTTATTTTTACACCCCGTTTTCTATTCCCGCGGCAGTCGACCGGGAGGACAGGATGGAAGAGAGAAATACAGGGAGATGGAGACAGTTCGTCGACACCGATCACAGACACATACGTGGTAACCCCCCTTTCTGCTTTCCTCCTACACGCGGGACTCCTGTCCTCCCATTTTCCGTCACTCCACCCTCTCCCTATTTTCCTCGTTGCCTTTCTTCTCTCTCTCTCCCTTAATCTCTCTTTCCTTGGCGACAGTTCCTGTGAGACCAGAGCGAGCAGAGTGGGCGTGGCGCATGCAATATTCATGCCTCGCTTCCTGCCCTTCCCTCACCACTTCCATCTCTTTCCTCCCCCTTCCTCGCTTCTTCTAATAGCTGGCTCGCAAGTTTTGGTTTTCTTCAGAATAACTTTTGGACAGGGCTTTTAAAAATTCATGGTTCCTCTCGCGAGGGATAAGGGAGCGACATGGTCAAATATGCTGTTTTAATCTGGGAGAAGCGTCTCCACCCCTACGACCTTCCAAGATTGATGTCTCCTCGTATTAAGATTTTTTCGGTCTTTGTTTTTGGTCGCTGATGTGGCGTTCGTTGAGCTCGAAGTAAAATGCCAAATGGAAAACGGCCAGAGTTAGCCCGGGCCCGTGTGGCACACCCTTTCGCCGGAGGTCATTTAACCAAAAAGACTGCACCCACAATACCAAATATGACCGCAATGGTGTATCTGGCCACAGTTTTGGAATTTGTGATGGCGATATCGGTTTCGTGTCCTGCAACACTTCGGCGACGCCGTGGAAAGCTGAATTCCGTCCTTATCTCAAAATATCGCATGATTCACTGATCTGCAGCAACAGTTCTGCGTTACATAGATTGGAAACGTTACCAGATGCCATTTTCTCAGCTTAAACTAGCCAGTGAGCTTTATTTTAATTTAGGGAGTTAATATTCAGATCTCTCTTGCAATTCTTACTCCAGCATACCAATGCTATCTGTCGGACAGGAGCTTGCTGCGAGAATGTAGCGGCTAATCTTTTTCCATCGCTGAGTTTCGTTATTTGCGTAATCTAAGAGAATACTTGAATGTTCTGCTGACGCAAGGACACGGAGCACGTAGTATGTTTCCGCCCAAATGTCAGCGAGACAAAATCCACTGTGTCACGATTTAAAAGGATAGTTTGGTTCGTGCGCGGGATTTAGGTAGTGGTAAGTTAGGTATTCGCAAAGAGAAGTTTTATTACAGATTCTCAATATTACCAATACGATGTAATTGTTGATTATTAAAGTATGCTACATAGCTAGGAATAGAATACATACTACATATATGCTATAAATAGAAATCTAACTCATCAAGTTTCTCTATTTTCTCCTTAGATTCTGATTTGGAATTCTATTTTATCCCATACTTAACTGGAGATTTCAACGCTCGATGATTCTACTAGCTTAATGATATCACGCTCCCGATACCAAGTTTTACCATTCAGCAGAGTAATAGCGAAATGAAATGCAGTCACGAAGAACCACTTCTCAAAACCACGCAAATATGGAATCTCAGAGTTTCCGCGATCGAAATTATACATTTTCTTTCCTACCCTTTCGACACATACGTGAAAGTGCGCCTTCCCGTGAGGCAGTGAACGAAAAAATAGACGCATTCCATCCTGAAGGAAATTTTCCTGGTGAAAACAGAACGTAATGTTTACCAACTTCACGGTATGCGAGTGGAGGTGTTGGAAATCCCATGAGAATAGGAAGCAATCATCGGCCGAGAGAGCCTCCTCCCACATGAAGATTGAGGGCGGAGGGAAGTCGAAAGGAATGCGGGTTGTGGATGCTGGAGAAAGTGGGGCCTCTTTAGAGGAATAGAGTGGTCCATCATCGCCGGAGATTCTCCTCTCTAATCCTTTCTCCTTTCGGAAGTCCCGTTTGGTCCTCCTCTATTCCTCCCTTGGCCGTCATCACTTCTTCCACTCTTATCCCATTTTCCTGTCTAGTCTTAAGGCACTAAATACGCATTCCTAGAAGCTAAACTAATCCGGGCAGCAAACAGTAAAAATCTTTCGCCCTTTTGTTCAGATGGAAAGGTATTCAAGGTCTTGTCCTCAATTTGCCGTCTGCTTTTCTCCCTCGACGGTTCAACTCGATTATTCCAGTGAATGATGGCGGAAGAAAGTAGCTGTTATTTTAATATTATTACTTACTGAGTTCGGCCTCCAGTTTTGCTCTGCCATGTACTCATGAGGGGTAAAATCTGTCATTTCTTTTCACCCGTAAATTTTCTGGATCAGGATGTACTAGGAATAATTTTTACTTTCGTCTATGTCACCCCCATTATCATTGGTTTTGATTCTTATGATTCTGAATATTTCTGGCATTGTGTAAGAATTGTTGATTTTCCGTAAATTCTGCAATAAATAACTATAACATGCAAATAATATAATAAATAAGTCAATAAACTACAAATATATGTATAATATCTAAAATAAAATCTATAAGCAAAGAAAATTTTGAATTAATGTATTTTTTAGCTTGTACTGATTGATTTGCACTCTTTCTGATCTGTTTAAGTACCTCCAACTTTTTGTTTCGGTTTCTACGTACAGTACCATTATTATACTTTTCTCTCAAACGTCAAGCTGATTGGGGATCTTAATAATCAGTAAGCATTACATTCCAATCGAAACATCTTAGTTGAGAACATTTATTGAAAACTGTAGAGAGATTAAGATGGAGTAAGAAATGTCTTTTTCATTCAACCAAAATGTAAATTTTCAACCCTTATTTCCAAAATATAAGAATGAAAGATTACGGAATTTCCATTTCAATATATTTGTGAAGAAAAATTGTCGCGTCCGCTCTCAAATAAAAATAAATTTCCTATAGTTTTCAGTTACAATTTTGGCGATATAAGAATTTCCGAGCATCCAAATGCTTGCCAAACTTGCAGCCACTTCTTCTCGTGGTGATTCATTGGGGTTCGCATAACGGTATTTCGATTCGATAAAATATGCACAATCCTTGTTCGCCTCTCGCTGCCTCTGTTTCATGTTCGGACTCTTCTTTGACGGGCCATAATTTGGGAATGACGCGAACCCTATCTTATTCAGCCAGCCTTCCATTAACGGTTGCTACATCTTCCTTCATCATTTCTCCCACTCCCGCACTGCTGCTTCTCTCGCAGGAACCGATTCGTGATGCGGCATGAGCAATCTCTCGGGTTAACTAACTCGCTGCGGAATCCGGTAGCGGGTCATTTGAAAATGCCTTGCGCCGATTGCGGTGGGACAGCGCCGTTGAGATCATGATCAAATGCAGGAAGGGTTCGTTTTCATTCCTTTTTTGCTGTCAGATGAACTTCTTTCGTGTTCGGATAGCTGTTTTTTGTCGCAGAGGACGCATGTTGAACAAGGAACTTGTGAGGCACTTTCGCAGAACAGAAGTTCGCGGGAGAGTATAATAACTCATAATAAGGAAGAAGTGTCAGTTCCCACGGCAGAATTAAGTTCATACTGAAATTCAGTCATTATGAGGGTGGTTATGATCATGCGAGATTCGGTCTTGTGGTGTGTTAATAATGCAGGCTACACTGCCTTTAGCCTGTGAAAGCAACTGTAAATACTTTGTCGTATTTTTACTCAAGTTGGCTTATACCATCGCATCAATGAGCCGTGTGTTACTTATTGTTACTTCATTTAATATGCCATTATGATGGTAATGGCCGATTCCTTGGATTGGATTGAACGATTTTTTTTATAATTCTGCCAAATTTGAAGCTTATGATGATTATAATTAAGTTGTTGATGCTCGTACATTTTCACTTAAATTAGTATACGTCTTTAAATTAATGGAAACTGGAAACATTTTCTATTTCATTTACGTAATTTAACCCTCCTCTTATGCATATTATAGAAAGTTGGACATTATCGTTCACTTTAATTTTTTGAAAATTTCTTTCAATTGATTTGGTGGTAAGCTAAACAAAGTTTACGCAAGGATCTTTCCTAAATGTGTAACTATAATTTATGTACAGTTTTCTTATGTCACATGAAAATTTCTATCCATGGAAAAAAGAACCTATACTTTTGCTTCTAATTTCGATTCACTCCATAATCAAGCGTTGTATTTCATGTAGTTAGTTTATTTAAGAGCCATTAAAAATGGAAAGCATTGGACGTAGATATTTCTGTTTATGTGTAATTAATTTCACTTTCTGAATGGATTGATATAGATACAATGCGGAAGTTTTTTCTCGTAAGTGAATTTTTAAGTAATTCTACGGCTATTTAAATTAATATTCACCGGTTTTCAATTTCTTTTACAAAACTAGCAACGCATGCCATGTGGTAAGGAGCACATAATCACTACCATGATGTTCTTTTAGAGAGCACTGTGTATACTGATTTTTCGGTGGATTCCTTTAATGCAATATTCAAGAGGGATCAATGTATATTTGCTAAAAACACGAACTAAAAAACTTGCTGGTCGTAATCTAATGTAATCTTTTTTTCTTTATTTTACAGGTGAGGATTTACCTAATATTTCGACCTTCACTTCCGCCTTGACCCTGAGAATTTGGTAAGTGATTCATTTGATGGTAGCCCTCCAGAAACTCAAGTATTAGAAACGGCCCTCTCTCGCATATATTCTAATCCTGGGTAAAAAGATTTGGACGATGTGGAAACGTCTCCGCAGTATGTTACCCATCTCTTTTTATGACCGGTTGTAAAACCGCCACTGAATCTTAAACAGTCCTTATCGAGAACATCTTTATTTCCTAAACAATTTGCGGCGCTGAAGTATTGCGAGAGATTAACCTTGACCGCGGACGTATTTTGAAGTATCGCTTGCCCATCGGAGCAGAAAAAATGGCATCTGTAATTGCTTTGGAGAATACGGTGCGGTAATTAAAGTGCTCACGTATCCAATCTTCCTGTTGTGATGGGAGAATCAAATCGCGGATAGGAATCTTCGGTCCCTCGTTACTCTCCACTCTCCATCCGAATTCCATACAGTTCCATCCGCCTACGCTGCCGGTCCTCTCCCACCCACGGCACAACCCACTCCTCCCGGCAAACATTGAAACCTGTTATTTATCTGCGTATCCGTCCAATCTAAGCCGGCCGGAGTCATTGTGTGGTTCGGAGTTGCAGGGCCTGCAATTTGCTGCTTGGAATGAGGCACGATCGCCCACCCCCTACTGCCCTCTCCTCCTCCGCCAACTCCCCCGCCTCTCTATTTTTTCGCTGCCTCTTCCCATTTCCACTCCATTGACTCGAATCTGCTTGCATATCCACTCGCCTCAATGCGACAGCTATTTCGTTCCTCGTGTCTAAAACCTTATCCCTCCTTACATTTCCCAATGCGAACGGCATTCCCAGAAGGATCGGATGACGCGGCAATGCAAATTTTTCTTTCGGTTTGCCGCGTAAAACCGACGACCTCCGGGGAAAATGTACGGGTTGATTGCTTAACTTACAGAGAACATTGATGCTCGTACCGACAGTCTGTATGTCTTTAGTTGGCTCGATATCAATTGTTTTTTCGTTAAAATGCGCCGCTGCTGTATTTACGAAGAATGCGCGAATATGTTGAGAATTAAAACTATTTTGCTTGGCAGAGAATGTATTACTAGATTGGCTTTCTTTTCCATCGTTTGTATGCAAATGCGATATACGAGGAAATCGTAGTTGCTTACCGTTATGTTAAACTTTCCCTTTCCTTCTTACGTAACGTAAAATTAGAATCGTTGTGACTTAGGATGGTTTAAAAGCTTCAAGGATGAATGTAATGAATGGTTTCATTTAAAACATTTAATAACGGATTGTTTAACTACATATAATGATATTCAAATGAAACTAAAGCAGTAGTTTTTACGACCGCATTACACATTGGAAAATTCAACTAATCAAAGAAACAATCTCTGTAAAATCTCCTCTCGTATTTATTTGTTGCCAATAACCTTATATTTTCTGCGACCCCTCAATTACGATAAAGAAAGTTATAAAGAAATCAACTGCAACGTTCTTATTCTTTTCTTTTAGTTACTTTTAAATAAACCATAGATATATGCACAAGCTCTGAGTCTGAAAGGATAGCATTTCGTCCCATAAATTTTTCACATCCGTCGGGGAAATCTTTTCGTTTTGACGGTACTGGGAACGGGATACAAGTATCGTATGCATGCCAATGTGATTTCATCCGTGCGCTCCAAAACGAAAGCAGAGAAGGCTCCGCAAAGTCATTTCCATACGTCGATGTGTGTTTACTCAGCTGCGGAACCCTGCTGCGGAAAAGCAGTTGCTCATACTGAGTCTATCATCCGAGGAACAGTTGACAATTAAAGGCGAATACGCGAGAGAAGGCGGACGAATGTATGACTTGACGACCTCGATTGCAGATAGCCTGTCTCATGCTCCGGACTCGAATTGGGTAATGGGCGTATGGAATGGAAGGGCTTAAAGAGGCCTGAAATCGCGTGTCTGTTTCCGTCTCGTTGAGCAATTTCCACCGCAGCGTAACGAAATTAAATTTCTCGAAGAACAGCATAAGTCGAGGAAGGAACCGAAATTTCACTTTCGATTCCTGGTGGATTTGAAGGAAGTCGTTGTTTATCGTTACCTTAATTTTGGATATAACGTGCTCCAATGAAATTGATATGTTTGGTGGGTTTGTTAATTAATATGTGAGATGGGAATGTAAAGGTGATATTTTTAAGGACAATTCTTTTGTATCTTTTGGCATTCTTTGTGACTCTGTGGATATTAATTTTCCATTCATTTCAATTTACAACCAGTTCCATTTTCTCTTGCTCTGGTTTCGCTGGTTTTTAAATATTTTTATTTTTTTAATTTTATTTTGTTGTAATATTCCTCTGATTTTTAGGATAAGCCTCATTTTTTTAATTTCAATGCTTTTTGGAGTGCAAATGTTTTCATTGTAAATTACTTTTTTTTTTCTTCTGTGTTATCGCGTGTTTTTCTACTCCTCTTCTCTGTGGGTGTTTAGTCAGCCTTAAGTTGCATAGATTTTTTCCCACACTCTTCTCTTTCGTTTTATTATTCAAATTAATATAAATACGAAATACGAGGATAGGTGGAAGAGAGGCCCTATTAGGACTAACCTCGCCAATAAAGGGTCTCTCTATCTTTCTTTTCCTTTTACAGCTACCTAACCTAACTGGTTTTGGGTTATTTTTTGCGAAATGCTATTATTATTGTTATGTTTTACTAATTAAATAGGTTTTCCTTTGGTAGTTTTTAGGTAATAGTTCTAAATCTCCGCGTATTAATGTAATTTGTTTCCTTGTAGGAATTTGATTTCGTATTGAATAAATTGGACTCGTTTCTCGTCTAATTTATTGTTTCACACTATGCGAAAAACGTTCATAAAAGTCGCTACAAAAATTGATTAGGATGAACTTTTAACTGGATGTTTGTTTTCCTTGCTGTTTTTCGACTTTAGATCGCAATTAATCGAAAGCACCCCCGAGCAGCTGCAACACATTCGCATCCTCACAAACGAGCGAGCCTCGCTAACGACTCACGAAAGCGACAAATTCCACGGGATGGAGCAGATCTTCGATACGTAGAAACCCCTTTCAAGTAACACTGTCCGTCGGCATTCATCGCCAGCTCCTCGTACATTCAGACCCTTTATAAGATTTAGTGGCCGTAAACATGAAGCAGCTGAGGGAGTGAAAAAGAAAGAGTGTTAACGTGATGGGATTGAAGCACTACGTCGCGAGAGCGAGGCCCTCCTATAGAGTTCCCACAAGGAGCGTTATCCTCCCCAACTTCGAATTCGTTGGATGACTGCACAAGAGGAGAGCTTTCTTTTGCAATAGATGGGAGGCAAATTTCACGGGGGTGGGGCGGAAGAAGCGGTGGTGTGGGATTGGGAAGTGATGAGGGTTGCGTGACCAGCCATCGAGCCGACGACCGGGCAATGGGAAAGAGAGCGAACGAGGGTCAGAGGCCGCCGAGTGGGAGAATGCATCGTTTTTCCACCGATGTGGTGGCCAAGGTGGAGCGCCGTCGATGGGGGAATGTGTACTGATGAGGAAACCGTGGGATTTACCCGCGAAGCAGACACGCGAAATTGGGAAACGATTCCCTCTTTTCGATTCTTTGGATGGGGTTTTTGATTCATTCTCCGAAGGCGCGGTTGATTTTCAGGTGATGTGGGAGGAGAAATGGAAAAGATGACAGTGGGTTTGGCGGCTTGGAGAAGCGGAAGGAATGGGTCTTTCTTTCGTGTTGGAACCGATGAATTTTCAATGAGAAGAGATTTTTCTGTTGTATATTCAAGGGTCGATTTTTAAGCTGAAGTTAAAGTATGTTCAGTGAAAGATGGAATAGATGACCACCCATATGGGATTTGGATGCTGTAAGAAAAACGTACATTCTGAAAAGTTATTATTTATAGATTTCGATCATGCAATCTTGTTTACAGAAGTCTATTATATATCTTGACTAACAAACTCGTAATTTTTGTGAATATGAAAGTCATAAATGCTATCTCTCTTTCCGATGTTCCATGATTTAGCTATAAATGTTACCATATTCATGGCAATAACATCGAAAATTCATTATTTTATAGGTATTTATTATCTCTTTTATTCAAAGGTGATTGATATTTTCATAGTTTCAATGCGAATCAAATGACCTGATTTCAGCTTGCCCTAAAATTGATTTTCTTCTTCAGTGAAATGAAAATACTAAAATACAGCTCCGTTTAAAATTAGTAATAAAATACTGAATAACCAATAAAGTTTTGCGAGTCTTAAGAAATTATCATATTTATTTATACCTAATGTTGTAGAAAATGAACATACCATTTTAAATAAAATAATAACAATAACTTGTACTCTCCACAAATATATTTTGGTTAACAACCAATGGTTTCGAACTTTCAGTTCATCTTCAGGCTTAGGAATGCAAAAGAAGAAGTGGAACATAAAACCATTGGTTGCTAACCAAAATATATTTGTGGAAAGTACAAGTTATTGTTATTATTTTATTTGTAATGGAATTCCACCATATCTCGCTAGAGAATGTTCATTTCATACCATTTTAATCACGAAAGCTGCGCATATTTTGTAGCATAACTTTCAGGCTGTTTATTTACTCTTTACTTTAGCTGTCGTGAAAATTATCCAGTATTTTTTCATTCCAAAATTTATTTCTTTTGATACGAACTGATTGGAGAGTTCATTTTTTTAGGCTTTCCATGAAACGTTTACTTTTCACAGATGTCAAACCCATCACTACTACACAAATCAACTTAAAATAAAAAGCTTGTGGCACATGGAATCCAAATTTGCTCACCTAAATAGAAAGGAAAGAGTTCATATTCTCAATATTTTATATTGGTATTTATTTCTTTTTCTTGCGTCTTTTTCGTGAAGCATTAACTCTTCTTTTTAAAGGATTCTCCATCTATAACTTTACCTCATCTTTTGAAAATTTCGTGCACGAGCACAGCGTTGACCAGATTAGTAAAACACTATTTTTATAAATTCCATGCGCTATCTATCCATTCGATCTTCTCCCGTTCTTATACTCCAGATCAGGAATTCCTAATTTTCCGCACGAGTTTATACCACGAACTCATCAGCCCAGTTTTGCGAACATCAAATGATTAATAATTAAAGAGAAATCAGCCATCTGTGGCTTATACGTAAGCGGCAAGTGCACAAAAAATTGGAATCCCGATCCCCTTCAAATTTTCACGTAGGGCAGGTTATCATTAATTCATACCAGATTTTCTCTCGCATCGAATCTTCGGGATGCCGATAGGTGGTACTTTCCGGTGCGGAAAATCGTGTAAAAAGAGCGCCATTATTGCGAAAGATTTATCAAAAAGGCGCGAAGTATTAATCGGGATTTAACGACATGGCTGGCGAGGTAATTGGGGAATGGTCGAATGGTCAGCTAAATGCAGCGGGGGCGTCTCTTAAGAATTTGGCCTGTTTCGGGCTCGAGAAAATAAATGACGGCTTTATTTAGGTTATGGAAGACTAGAAAATCCCCTCTTGCGCCGTGTAAGTTTCGTCCAAGTTATTATTTACTGATATTTCGTCATTCATCTCCGGAACCCGAGATATGTATAATTTTTCGAAAATTGTCTCTTAAATTAAGTTTTAAGTGAAAAATGTAAGTAAGAAGATGTCAGCTTACATTGTTTATATGAAAAACCCCGAGATACTCATCGCGTCATTTACTGATCAAAATCCATGGTTATGGAGAGCTCTTTAAAATAAGTCTAAAATATAACGAAAACACGAAAGAAGTTAAATATACATGTATTGTTGTGTATGTACAAATTGTATATAAGTAGTCTCTGTTGTAGTCTAGTATTATAAGTGTAAAAGTTTACTATACGTATGAAGCTGTATGCTATACTACAGCTACTCCTGAAAAATGTTAAATGATTTTGAGGAACCCATAAAATTTGAAGGAGAGCAATAATATTAATGACAGAGATAAGAAAGACCTAACCTTACATAGGTTATAATTGAGAAATAGATTTTGTAGGTAATGAGCTAAAATTAGTCGAAAATTTAACTGAATTTGTAGTAGTAGTATTAATAAAAGCGCTTCGACGGCTAAGGTAATTTCGCACGTGGGCTCCCATCGGGGATCGAACCCGGGATCGCTTTCACCGAAGTCGAACGCGTTTCCCACTTGGCTATCTGGGAGCCCTTAATTGAATTTGATTGCGTGAAAGATTAGTTTTGTTAGTGCTCTATAAGAGAATGGATATGTTCTTTAAAAACTGATAAATTTAGATATTATAAATCAGGCAAATTCAGACAGTCGTGAACCTATTTTCTTAGTAGGTCCGAATTTTTTATTTTGGTGTGTAATTTAAATATGAGCGCAGTGTAAACACTTAGGATGTTGCGTAATGACTGTGAATAAAGAATGTACTTTTCAAACTTGTAATTGTCATTCTTTAATCAATGGAATCAACTATGAAATTCCTTTGTAGTATTCATAGTTTTTAATTACCAGTATTGTGTAATAAATTATAAAAATTTAATTATAATTGTTTGATACTGTTCAAAGAGTAGTGTGTCTGTCGGCATTTTGCTGAGTAACTTTTTAAATAAATAAATTGGACGAACGCCCAGAAGCCAGGCCAAGAGGTAACTCTGATTAAGATGAAGGATAAGCACAATTATCGGAATCTTATGCAATGTGCAGTACTTTATATTTTTGGTATGCCGGATGTGAATAGAATGTTAAGTCCTTCGAAAAAATTTACAGAGTGTAAAGGAGGCTCTTTGTAAGAAATTGAATGCATTCAATAATATTACGATTAAGATGTGTAGTCTCAATTCTCTTGATCGGAAGCGAAAGAACTCGGTTGATAATTACCGATAATAAGAGCTTTATAACAAGGTAATCTCCAAAGATTTCTCTTTTATGACTACACAATTTTTTGTTTTATATCCTACTTAAAGCAGGTTTCAATTATCAAATCACCCCTCAGCAATATAAAATGAAAAATAGGTTATTCTTGTTAATTGAAAACAAGTAGTCATTAATACTTGTTCTCCTCCTTTACTACTAAAAATCCCAAATGAGAAATGCAAAATCAAATCACTACAAAAAATCGTAAATGAGTATGCAATGTGAAAGAAAGAAAGCAAAAAGAAAACATTTTATTTATTGTATTACGTTTGATAATTTTTTAACTGTTAAAGAAGGCAATTTTCAAAAATTCATTCGATTGATATTTGAATATGACTCTATGAGGCGTTTAAATCTATTATTTTTCCCAACGGACTATAAACGAATCTGATAACGAATCTCAATATTAAGTAAAAAATACATCTTTGAGATACTTGGTGGATCTCGATTAAATCTTCAAGGCTTGAAGAAGAATATTGTTTTTTTTTAACGAACGAGCTTGAAAAAACCTTGCTTTCAGGAGCGCCAGAGAAATACTTTCAAAGGAAAATTCCCCACGGTTGTTCAAATTCCCACATCACACTTTCAGTAGTAGTAATGGCAGCAACTTAATGACAGGAAACGATCATTTGTCATTCTGCGTACCTTAGCACGAAGGCTTCCGCTAGAAATGTAGGTTGAATTTGCAATGACGTTCCCTATATAGTGCCAATACATGGAGTATTGTAGTAGTCTCTTCGAAGACACGAAGATATGCCAGACCCATGCCATTCCAAGAGACAAAACCAGCTCCCCGTTTTCATCCCCGCGCAACCTCCTCGAAGATTTGAGACTCGTATTTCGCCTTCGACCCAGATTCTTCCCACTGCGATATTTTCTGCGCAACGCGGATAATGTTCCTCCGAGTAGTTCGTGGAACCGCTTCTTGTTCGAGTCCCGTCCTCGACACGAGGCGAATCCTGCCTCATTCCACGAGCGATTTCCCTCATTGCCCCGTCGCTTTCCCCCACTTCCCTCTTCCCGTCTTGTTCCTTCTTCCTGGAGCTACTCGATTCTACAAAGAAGACGATTGGACGGATGCTCACCAATTCATCGATGGATCTCGAGTGCAGTATCGAGTGTGGGTCAAACGCGCACAAAAAAGTCGTTCAACCCGAAAGCCTCATTCGGGGCGCTATTTTCTTCCCTCGGTTTTAATTCCTTCCGTTTTCCTCGAGAGCGGGAGGAATTGCGACTGGTTTTCAGAGGAGATTAGGAATGGGTTCAGTAATTAAAAAGAACGGCGGTGTGGGGGGAAATGATCGACACGTTGGTTTTTTCGCTCTGACCTTGTGGGTTCCGTTGAGGTAACGCTTAAACGAGAGCGGCTGGAAATTTCTTCGCAGATTTATTCGGGGATATTAATCTCGGAAATGTCGTTTTACATGCGAGCGATTTTAATTAAATTTTCGCGCGAGAAAAAAATTAAGCTCGTGTGTTTAAAAAATCTAATTTATGTCCGCGAAATTTAATGTTTCGGAATAACGGGAATTGCTACAAAACTCTGGTTTAGGTTTTCTAATGACGCTGCCAAAGCTTTCCATTCTAAATAGATTTTCTTTAGTATCCGCCAAGGTTGTATTGAAATTCGGCAATCGGATAATCTTATGATAATATCGTATTACTAACATGGACCTTTGAACAATGGATGTAATCATTAAGTATTCCAGGCTCCGAACCATATTTAAGGTCACAGATATTCTCATTGTTGATCTGTTTTACGGCTTCCGTTTACATGGATATTTGGATTACTATTTTATTCAACTTTAATTTTTGTTGTATATGGAATCCCCATAAAGTAAAAGATTTTTTTATAATAATAAAAGGTCAAATATCATTTTATTACCATTTTCACCTACAAATTTAAAACAATAGAGAATTACTCGCCTGATGTTGCGTATGTGTTTAATGTGTTTATGGTCCCTTTGACATTTTATTTCGCTATCTTTTATACAATCCGCTATTATCCTACGTCAGACCTAACTTGACATTCCAACGGTATTTCTTCCTTTCACCTCAGTATCAAGGATACAGCGTGGTATTTATGACTCCATATCGCTCTTAGAAAGGCGAGAAATCATTTCTCTTATATAAAAATTCTACCCATGCAGTTGCATCACATGAAATAAAAGAAACACTCTCGCGAATAAACATTCTATTCCCTCGAAGAGCCCTTTGGAAAACAGGAGCATAAATTACGACTCTCTGCTTAATGCAGCCTCAAGGATAATATTAGCCGAGAAATATGATTTTTTCCGTTCACCCTGCGATCGGATACCTTCCTTGCTCGTTGACCGTGAGATTAATTCCCTTTAACCTGTTCCGTGAGTTAGGAACAGTAATATGAACTTTTAGGCGTAGGTTAGTCCGAGCGCGAAGTGCAAAAGCAGCCTCGTTCCAAGCAGCAAACTTTCATAATTCTTTCGCCCGCGATCACCGTATCGTGAGCCGTATTTGTGTAAATAGGTTGGCCTACGGGAAGAAAGATTGGAAACTAGTCTGTGTTGGAGCCATTCCCTGTTGTCTTGATCGATCTGTCTCGATGGAGTTCCAGTTTGATATATGTTCCGCTGGACACAGCGACCGGAGCACGGAACCTTGAGGAGTTCGTGACTGGGGAAAAAAGGAATCATTCCCCGCTCCATTTTAATTGTGTGTTCCGCGATCCGATCTCCCGTGCTTTTGTTTGCTTTCGCATGAGCCCCTACACATTTATTAACACATTGCTATCGAGAGAGATGTTAAAGTCTCTCGATGAGTGCGTGTCGATAAAACTTTTGCGTAGCGAGCTGATCGTTTCAAATCGTGAAATTGCTCCGTCGTGACGGCGACAGTTGCTGCGCTGACTCGCATGTCGGTAACAGTTCCATTCGAGATGCGTCATTCATTTGATTTGGCTGCGAAATGTGTGTCATTCGCCTCGCTTGGCCGTTCTTGATCCACCAAGGGATTTTCGATGCTAGGAGCTTGTGCTGTCTCGTAATCATTAGTGTCTTAAACAACTGTAAATCAATTACGCAGTATGTGCTATACTACTTTCTGAATATCCGATGAATTTGCTCCTAGAGCTATGACGCTTATGGTTGAGAAGAAATCGCGAATCCCGCTTCATATGCATGGTGTGATGCTAGTTTCTATGGAGGAAACTTCGATCCCCTCCATTACGTGATCGTTGATTTGTATTTTTTTTTCTATTAAACTTGCCTCTAATCTATTTCTCACTTACAGCGTGAGTAAAGGATAACTGGAATTTGAGTAATAAGAATTTCAGTTGAATTATTTCTTAACAATTGAATTTATTTCTTAAAAACTTATTTTTCAAGAGCCGTTCCCTTTATTAGATGGTGTTAGATTATGTGAAGACTGATAATCGTTTCAACTGTTTTATGAGTTATTGTTAGGATAATCACGGCGTGCAACACCATTTACCCTAACACATGTTGTAATGCTGTTAGCATTACCGAATCCGAACTACTGATATACAATATGTTCATCCACTATTTACTGAATTCACGCCCACTACTTCCGTATGAAGTAATCTCTCATCCCTTCCTGTTGGGAAAGCCCTTTAACTGCTGCTGAAAAATCTCAGGGAATCCACCCTTTATGATTTGTACCGAGAAAATGCCATTCCGCTCTCTGAAATATTTTAATGGTTTCGCTGTTTAATTCCTCCGCCAGTTTTTAAAGCCCATTTTCTGCGATTTTCTCTCTCTCTCACGGTCCAGCATTTGCGTTCCCTCATCTCCCTTCTCATTGTCCTCGAGTGAGCTAACAACGCGAAAGTGGGCCGATCATGTCCGATGGAAAGAGAGGGAGAGGGAAGGTGGTTGGCCCCGGAGATACCATTTTAAATCCCCTGGAATAGTTGGCGGTCATAACAGAGGAAAGATATGCTTCGATCTAACGGAACTGACAGAAATCACGTCGTGCGAAGTGGGAGTTTCCCCGGCGAGGGAGGAAGGAAGAAGGAAAAAATGGTTAATAACGAAATGGCGTCCCTTTAGGTGTTACGGCCCCTTTTAGGAAATTCCCCATCGGACATTACGCGTAAAAATGATTACTTGGCGGGAGGAGCACGGAAGAGAAGTAGCGGATGAGGGAATGGAATCCATTTGTGCGTTCTAAATTGCCCGGAGAGAGATCACGATGGGGTCATTATCGCTCTTTTTTCTCTTCTCCGCAGTTTCTTCCCGCTTTTCCAAGAGTGCGCTCATCTGCCCCGAGGACAGTCGCTGTCAACTGGAGGGCATCTCTTTCTCTCCCGTTTCTCATCATTTTTCGCCCGCCGCGTTGTCCCTCTGTCGATGACGCAGCTGGACGGCTCCTCTCCAATAAAAGGAACCTCCCCTCCTCGGCCCCGTTGTTGATCCCAAGAGCGTTTATTGAGAAGGACAATTTAATTTGAGGACACCTCGTTTCTCTCTGCTGTGGGATAGCTCGCCCCATTAGCTCCCGGGCAAAAGAAATTGCGGGCACAGTCAACGCCTCAGGCAATGAGAGCACGTCTTGGGGCCATCCTCTAATAAGATATTCTTCTCTCTTGAGTGAGATTTACTCCGTGGTATCTACAAACGTCGAAGTTCTTCTCTCAGTGAATGAGGAAATCGGAGCATTATTTATGAGGCTGTCTTGATGAGTTGTACTGGTATGGTCCGGTCTCTGTCATCTGGACTGGTGGATCGAAAGTAGGATACGTACTGTCTCGTCTTCATTCGAGGAATTGAATTTGGGGTAGCTGGCGTATGGGAAACCAGATGCCTCTGGAGTTCAAAACACTCGACCTTGTCTTTGGAAGACCTAATTGGTTTCCTCCTATTTGGGTGTCGCATTCCTCATTACTTAATTTCTAATAGTAGGTAATCAATTCCCTAATCTTTCCATTTTGCAACCCTATAAAACATGGGATCCACTAAACTTGAGAGTAAGCTTTTTTGAAATTGCATTTAAGAAAATCATCAGCGAAATACTTCGCTAATGCACTGAGAAATAATACTGGCAGTGCATAGTATGGTTCGCAAACGCATTAATAGTCTGCTTTTCTGAGAGAACTGTCTGTTTGAATGAATCAGCTGCCCAATTTAAAAATCATTGTTTTTCACGCAAAAATTTTGTTAAGGGCTAAAACACTCCAACAGCTGTTTTCTGCTTCAGTACCGATTGCAGGAACCTCTTCTATCAATGTGTACTGTCGGTCATACGCTGCGTCAGGCTATGCGCTATTTCATGAAGTTGTTCACAAATCTGTATAATTTCTGTCGCTAAATTTTCTCGAAAACTTCCCAATTGTCTCATTTCTTGATGAAAGAATTTGATTGAGATAATTGGAGAATTGAAAAAATTATAAAAGTTTAGCTCACCTTTCAGAGGAACTAATTATTCCTAGTACTAAATAAACTTTCAATTTTTATAAATGGTATGGATAGAGAATTTTTACTAACTACGCTGCATGACGTATCGTTTAAGGAACGATTTTTAAATTCAGGCGTAATTTAGATGAAAAAAAATCAGCTTAGAATCCTATGAGCCTAGCCTAGAAATGTCTTTCCTCATATACAACATGAAAGAAGAATCAGGAAGGAACAAGAGATGGATGGTATTTTTCCTCTGTGATTCTCTTCGTCCCTCCATCACCTGTTCTTAATCAACGTACCGAATCACGCGTCGCTCTTCCCTCGGCATCCAGTTCTCCGCCGACCCGATTCCCCAAAACCCTTTTCTCGCAAAAACACGGACTCGTTTGGCTTTCGGTGGGCGACCGCTAGATCGTGGGTTCGGATACCACAATGGCATGAAGCAATTTATATTTTTTGCGATTCGAGCGAAGAACTTGTTTTTGATAGGAATGAATGATATTGCCTCTGGATCCTGAAAGTCGGGGTACGGTGTGGAGGGCAGCCCTGCGACATTTTACCTTGGATTTTATCGTATTCTCTTTAGGAACCGTCTCTCCTTTAATCTCTTCGTTAAGTTATTGTTTACCGACGTGGTCTCTTCCAAAACGGGATGACTTGCGTTCGCGTTTTACAGGTAACGGGCCAATATATATTTTTCTCAAGGATCAGAAAAAATTTATTGCACTCTACGAAACGTTATTGTTGCAATCAAAATATGGTTGGCTGCTCCGTAATTCTCTTTATCTCGGGAAGATTTTATGAGAGTAAACTAATTCAATCCTATAAATGGGCCAAAAAATTGCACTCCTCAAGCAGTAAAGATAATTCCCCGCTTTGATAACGGTGTCACCAGCCATTACTCCTCCCCGAAAGTGTATTTTACATTTGAATTGTAAGCGGCACAATCTGTTTGCAAAATCAACTGTATAACAAATTCAAACAGTGCCGCCTTAATATTTACTCAGAACCGTAATAAAGTGCACAAATGAGGCAGTTGAATTGGGTCAGTCTTGATACACGCAACAGGTATTTTTCGTTTGATAAGATTTGGAGCTCTACTTCATTCTTCCTGGGAAGGCTCCAACGTAAAGGTCAAATAAGAGAATGTTTTCAGTTTGAAAGAGACGGTGTGGCCTTGCATCGAATTTATATCTAACGATCCACTGATACAGTTTCTAAATTTAATGGGTAAACAGTGGATTGTACAAGTATCTACTCACCTCTCCCCGTGTATCATATAGAAGTTCAAAGAACTAACATGAGAAGGGTTAAACCGACTCAAAAATAGAAATAGAACAATTTAAGTGTCCAATGTCAAGTTATTATCTCTGGGAAACGCAATCGTTTCTTTCATATTTTATTGTACTGATTCCAATGTTTGCCTTTTTGAATAAAGTCTGATTTCAAAAAAGTTGTTAATCCACCCATGTAAGCATACCTCTCTCCTCTTATATTTGTACTTTGTCTTTTATTACTTTTAATGAACTCAGGTCAAGCTTACCTTGGTATTTTACCTTTTTCAAGATATTTGCATGGTCCGCTCAGTATATCCTTCTCTTTATCACCGCTGTCGCTAAAGCTCCTTTTGCAGACGGAGAAAAAATTAAAATGGACAGTTTCCTTTCTCTGTTTGGACAGGACTATTTGATCCTCGAACTTAATTTCTGGATTCAAAAGAACCGTGTCCCACTGCCATAATTCCAAGGTAGGAAGATTTTAAGAAAAAGTATGATGCTCGCCCATGGCGACTCCTTCCTTTTTGAAGACCCTCTCCCCTAATTACTCCACTGGCGCTGCTTCTCTTTTGCCATATGTTACCAGACGAGATACTCCCAAAAGCGTGGGCGAGTAGTATGCTAATGGCTATAGGTTGGCCAGTACCGCCCCCGGACATAGCGATCGTCACGGGGATCCCAATCCGACAGCCACCTACGTCTCCCACACTCCCGCAGCACCGACAACTTCGCCCACGCTTCTTTCCTCTCCAACGCCCGCTGGCCGCCTTCAAACCACCTCAAGGAGGATTACTAATTTCAGAATCAACCTTCCTTTTCCATCATCTCGTCCACTGAATGGAAGATTGGACCTCTAGGGCGAACTCTCATGCGCGACTCACTTCCCCCACCCTATTCTTCAGCCCTCCACTTTCCCTCTCGTATATTTCCGCTCACCTATAAATAATCTCCTTCCTCCAGCATGCAAAAACCCTCCCCGTGGATTTCCGCTTTTATTTCATAGTCTCTCAGCTCGCGTGGGTTCCGTTTCCATCCTCGCCTCCTGATCTTGCTCGTGGAAATGTCCACAACATCACTTTCCGAGTATTGCAGGCCTACGCTTTCGTAGCATCTTTTTCTTTTCCTTCTCTGGAACCGTTCCCCTCGTCCTTTTCCTCGCAGATGCTATGGGCGTGGAGGAATATCTCTTTTTCTTCATCTCCTTCGAAAGGCATCGATTCGATCGGAATGCTCACCAATGAAATGGCCGGCGTCATTGTCTCGTTGCCCGCATATATGTTTAAATAGCGAGACGAGGCGTTAAGATATGATTGTTCCGACGCCGTCGGAGTCTGCTTGCGCGAGACGGTGGCTAAGTTGTCAACGGGAGATTTGTTTTCCAGCTAGAATCATCACCCTTTCTAGCCATTCTGCTCCTCTTTTATCTCCCCCAGAATCCCCTCCATTTTTTATACTCCGGACATGAGTCGGAAACACCTTCAGATTAATCGAAAGCGATTACATTTCCTTCTTGCGCACTCGACTCGCTGTAATGGAAAAGTTCTTTGGTAGGCAGTAAACGTTCGCTGCGAAGTAGCGCGGAATTCAACACTCGAGCAGCGCTCGTCTTTTATTTTTTTCGTTGTGTCGGCGCCGAGGAGAGCGGCGAGTCTTGACCATTTCGCATAAAACCCTTTTCTCGGTTTGTGTTCTCTCCGCTATCTGTTCTACCCTCTTTCTTGCCCTGCTCACACTTCCGAGAGATGAATTCAAAGAAGCAATTAAGATCCTTATCTAAAAACGGGGTTTTTTCCGAGTCTGGAATGGTCTTCTTCGGTGTTATAGGTGTAACTTGGTTCTTTTTTCCACCCCAGCAACGAAACGCCTCGGGCATTGGGAGATTTCTTCGCGAAAAGGGTACCATAACTCTTCTTCTCATTAACATTGTTGCATTATTAGATGTTCTACTGGATTTATCTGGTGCATCTCGAGGTAATATCGATGGAGGACCGCGAAAGATTTAATTTCTATGTGAGGCAGGAGAGGAGAATTCAATATTCCGTAATAGAGGGAAAAATGTTCTTTTGTTTCGTGTTTTTCGTAAACGATCGTGCAACGATCGTTTAATTTATTCTTTATGCTCGGACTTTGATGATTTCGTGTTTAATGTTCGTCATTGGCGAAAAAATATTTTTCGAGGAGTTCACTCCGCAGGGGGAGATCTATGTGCGTATTGTCCGGTAAAATATTCAGCTGGTTGTATCCTCATCTCCATCACCATTGGTTATCGTAAGCTTTGGAAAGGAAATGAGCCATACTAAGCAAGATGAGGAAGTTTGCCCTTGTTTTCCTCCCTTAGTAAGAATGCTATAAATGAAAAAAAATGTGTTTATTACTTCTCAGATGCTTATTAAAGGTATAAGTAGTATTTTGAAATGTTCTTTGACTGTTTTCGATTTGAGGATTGAGGCATTTACCAAATAAATGCTAAATAAAGTGTGTAATAAAGAATGCTAATTCTTTGCTGTAAATTTATCATGGATTCAATAGATATTAGTTGTAGTATTATATTACATTAAGTACTTAGACAGTTGAGATCATTTACCCTAAATGTATATGGGCCCCCTCCGAGAATCGAACCCTTAATCGCTGTCAGTGAACGCGCTACATAATTAGATAACCACTGGCCATTGCCGAAAGAGTTTCAACGTGGATAAGTTGAATAGGTTTCCCATCATCACGGAATATCTGTTTCATATTGCTCGTACGAATTTGAAGTTGACTAGCACATCCTGGTAGAATTCAATTTGCGTAATCGATAACTCAAGAATAATGAGATATATCAATTGATAAATATAATAGGCATGTATAAGTAATTCACAATTTACAAAAATCAGTACTTGAAGATATATTCTCCGAAGAAAATAGAAGAATAGCGGCCATCTCCCTAAAATCTTGAATTTTCGAAAAAAAGTCATCCTCACACAATTATTCACTGATTTCCAAAATGTCATTTTAGTAACTTTCTGATGAAATTTTTCTCTGTAAAAATTGCAATTAAAAAAAACTTGATGCAAAAATTAATTACGGAAAGCGGATGAATGAACTATAGGAATATAGAAATAACTTTAACTATATTAATCACATTTACAACCCAAAATTATACACGTTGGTACTTCTACAGATCTCTATTCGAGAGATTTGTGTGATTATAGATTGCCAGCTATCAAGCTTTAACGTATACTTTTGGTTTCGTAAATCTGATTACTATAATAGTTGGTCGATTAGATCTTTCGTTAAACCTGTAAATCGCTCTGGAGTAATATCCGATACTCTCACTTCCATTACCAAAGCACGCGAAGCTGTGATCGTAAAGGTCACTTCACTAATAGCATGACTGCGCAAGAGAAACGAGAAAAGGTTTAATCGACTCGTAACATGGGTTTCCGCTCTCATACACCAATTTTCTTCATAATTTGAGAGAACGGAACGATTTGTAATTGATATAAGTATGAAGTATGCTTTCCCACACTTTGAGAAAAGAATGTGTGATCTGTGAAAGAGTAACCGTCTTTTCCAATTCTTTGAAGTAACGTACTCGTAGGTATTACTTTTCAGACCGAAATCTGCTTCAAAATTAAGAGGCGATAAATTAAAGAGTTCACCGGCTCTTTAGTCCAAGTATGAGACCAAGCGAGGGCTCGGTCGATAAGGTTGTCCTTATTATTCTTAGATTATTGAATTTAAACTGATGGGTAGGAAATTTATACAGGTAGGAAATAAGAATATAGTTAAAGCAACCATGGAAGTTTATTTTTCGTACATTTCTGTGATGTGACTTCCCAAATGCTAATCAACAAGGTAGATTTTCTTTTTTCTTCATTGTCGTCCTATCCTAAGTATTGTTTTAACATTTTCCTCTGCAAGTTTCGTATCCATGCAGTATTGTTGTTTGTGATCAAACAATATCACATGTCTTTACTTTAGAAAATAAACTCATTGAATTCAAATTGCAATTTTGTACCTGCAAAAACAACAAACAAAGTAAACTAGTACATTTTCCGCAAATTAAGAGTTATCTTCCTACCCAGTAAACTAGAACAGCTGCTTATTCCCACTTGATGTGGCTAGCAGACCACTCAGATCGAACATTGACGATCCATTATATGTCCGAGATATTTTCAACCCAGCGGTAATGGTGACGAAGTGACCTATAGCTTTAGCACGTTAACAAGATAGTAATGTCGCGGTCTCTCATCAATCCGGCTTTATATATTTGATAGCCGTGAACATTCTCATCCCGAGTTGATGCAGGAAAGACAAATGATGTGGTTCGGGACACGACCGCTTGACCTTCACCAAATATGGTCGAATAGGCTACCGCAGTCCGCATCCACGGTAGTTAACCACTTGACAGCGAACACTCTTGCAAGTCTCGCCTCAATCTGGATTAGATAGGAGCAACTTGCAGCATAATAATTTCCGGATAATACGAAATATATCGTCCTTAACAATTGCATCCGCTAGTTTTGACTCGTAAACGCGTCATTTATCCCCACCTGGGACGGTAATTTACGTCACCCCGGCTGAGGCAGTCGACAAACATCGCCGTCTGGAAGATCGCAGATCCTCTCGAGGGCTGCAAGCCGGATGTCTCGCGTTGCCAACAATGTGATATGAATTTATGCCCGGTTTGTCTGGGATGCGAGAAACCGGCCGTTAAAAAAGTCTTCAGTCGGGGCGAGTATTCGCCCTTGGGGCCCTTTTTGAGAATGGAACCGTACGATCGCCTGGAAGTGGTAGGAAGGGAGCCCATCGTCCTTCGCCTGTAACACTGTAGCGAGATATCTGGAGCCGAGACATAGGTGATTATATGCCTTCTCCTTTCTCCTTGCCAAAAACCCTTCCTCTTCTCTGCCCCCACCCTAATATAAATTTTTTCTCTACTCCGCGAAAAAGGTAGGATGGGCAAGTAGAGGGTTTATTTTCGGGGGGAGGAAAGAAAGGGGAGGATGAAAATGAAGGTATGGCAGGAGGATGAGAGAGGAATTAGTAGATGGAGCCGGTTGAAAAAGGAGTGGAATTTTTAGGAGGCTTAACGCCCGCTTTATGAAAGCGGTGGCCTGATAAGGGCGTCGACCTCGTGATAATGACAGACGATTGGCGTTCACGGGTGGGATGGGCCGGGATTCGCGAAACACGGTGTGGACACGAAAGATCCCGAGGATCAGGAAACATGCGCGGCTGATACTATAATATCTTCGGCAATCAATTTTCGCTATCCACGCATCCATTATATTCTCCGTCAACAGTTTTTGTTGAGGTAAGGGGTGACTATTTCATTTGCGTAAGTTTGTTAGTAAATATGACATGAAGGTATCGGAAACGGGTGGTAATTAAAAGATAAAAATTTTCTTTTTAAATGTGACTCCTTGGTTGGCAGCAAATATATGATTTAACTAAGCCGTAAAATAATATTTACCATGAGTACCACCTTTCAGTAAGCTCATATAGGTACCCTGAGATTTCCTATCTGACACCGTATCACCCTTAATGATAATTGACTGCTATTTATATCCGCTATTACTACCTATATCGGTTACTATTCGTTCTGATGATGTCCTAATATCTTCTAATTTATTAATTTCAACATCTTCAACAAAGCTGGGAGTTGAATATATATTTTTTCACCATGGTCTCTTGTTAAAAAATAAAAGAAGGCAAAATGTTACGAATTATCATTTGCATTGGAGAAAACTAGCTGAAAAGTTGTTCTCGCGTCTCTTTCTTATTAACACGCATTCATACTCAAAGAAACATGGAAATTCAGGATATATTAATCCCAGGGAATGATCTATTGCTAAAATTATTGAAACGTTTTTGAGTGATATTCTATGGTTGATTTACTCATTGACATGATTATAGAAGGAAGAGTATGTAGCGAAGTGCTTATTAGCGTTAACAGTTGTTAAAGGTTAGAATTACAGTACTTAACAATGTACGACTTCGAAGGTTGGATAAATCGTTAGGAAGCAATACTCTACCAGTAGTTCATGTGAATGAAAATCGTGGTAAAAGGTCGTTAATAGGGAATTACAATGTAACGTATCAATGAAAGTGAGTTAAAAATTATAATGGAGAAGTGTAAGGTTTGAGAAAAATGGGCTTGTTTTAACTACTGGTCATTAATCTCTCATCACCCGTACGAATGAGGCGTGACACCAATAACATGCTCTCCTAAGAAATCCTTCTTAATACGTCTGGGATCTTCAGAGAGGATCGCCCTGGAAGATTTACGCCTAGCACTCGCTCAATAACCTGTTAACAAGGCGTTTCCCAGTTCTAGAGGCATTAAAACCCATCTTTCACTCAAACGGCCATTAAATCCGAACGCGCAAAATCACTCCACAGTTTCTCGGGGCCACTGCCATTGTCGAAACCGCGACAGCGCCTTCGCTCTTACAAGTTATTAATTTACTTTCAAGAGGGCACTGCCTTCCTCATTTCCGACCCGCTGAACTGTGAAATCTCTCAGTACGCTCTTTTCAAAAGCTTCTTAAATTTTTTTTTCCCTCGTTTTAATGGCTGAGAGGCGAGATCCTCTCTCCGTACTTTTCCTCTTAGTTCGGATCCCTTTGCGAGGCGCAAACCATTTCTTTCTCCCTTTACCTCCCTCCTTCTTCCAGACACGCTGTTAATGCCCTCCATTACTCGGTCTGTTATGATCTCCCTAACCACCTTAAGTGGAATCCAGAGCGGAATCTGCTCCTTCCTCTCTCCAGCGCATCTGTAGAGGCGGCAGGAATCAAAAGGGAAGAACTTGGCCGAGAAAGTGAATTCCAAAGTGCATCCGCTCTCCACCTTGCTGAACATCTCAACCCTCCTCAGAGATAGCGCCTCTTTTCGTGCACAGAGGAGAGTATTCTCGCATACCGCGCCAAGAGAAGTAAAGGCCCTTCTCCGTTTTTACATCTTTTCCTCGGCGCTTTTGATTTTCGCGATCATCTCCTTGCGGCCTCCATCCAAGGTTGCCACCTCTCCGGAATCCTGGGTGTCTCCCGGAATCTGTTATATTTAGATGGTTCCCCCAAGCCCCCCAGAGTTTTTCTTTTATATGGTACGAAACTGATGCAAAGCGGGAGTACGGTAGAAAGCTGGTATGCTCCAAAACAACCAAAGAAGTGGAATGAAATAAATACTAAGTATATTATTGTTGAAATTGCTTCGCCATCTGGGGCCATTTCGCACGTGGGTCCCCGCCAGGAATCGAACCCGGGACCGCTTTCACCAAAGGCGAATGCGTTGCCCACATGGCTCGCTGGGAGCCCAAAATAAATACTATTAGAAAAATGATATGCAGAATAAAATCAAAAACAAATAAAAATTGGTACAGTTTATAGCATATTGAAATTCTACAGTGTAAATGAGTTTGCTTAATTTCTCGATTTGGTAAAGTCTATTAGAAATAACTTTCTTATAATGCGCCACCATCTATTGGAAACATAGGGTATCACAATAATATATCAGCCAAATTCACTGTATGTCTGTGGTTGGGTATTTAATTTTTTATGTATTAATAATCCCTGCCACACGCCGGAAGGCTGTATGGAGGGAATTCGCGTAGAGGTAGATGAGGTACATTAAAAGAACATCCAGGAATTGCCAATTAAATTGACCGGACCAGACAGATGCTCTAACTAATTAAGCTATCGAGCCCGAACAAATTCTTTAGCCGTTTTGGCCCTTTCCTAGGTACTCGCCTTTACCTGCAAAGTTACTTTAACCCTTTTCCTTGTGAAATAGATTTTTTTAATTGCAACAAATATTTTAGAGATTCATAAAATCATGACCCAGTTTCGACTCAAAGTCAATCGCATATGATAGCTATCACTTGAAATATGTTTTAAGCTAAGAATTTTTCTCAGGAATACCCCGAAAATTCTTTTAAAAAATGGAATTTTGGCTGAATGACTAATGACCGGGTGGTAACGTCACCTCGTTCTTATAAAGCGAGCATTAAAAGTCATGGAGGAGAAATGGCACGAGGAGAATGATAGCCTGAAATGAGAGCCCTCGGAAGTTGAGAGCGCACGAAACGGTCCTTTAAGATGGAAGGCGAGAAGAAGATTTTCATATTTTTGAATGCGAAAACGACCCACCCTCTACTGATCCCCTGCTATTATCCTGCGATTCGATCCACTTTTCAGCTTTTGTTTTGCAATTTTCGTATTCAGTTTCGTTGATTTTTCGGCCGCGGTAAGGATTTGGGAAACAATCCGTCGGTTTTTACATCGCTTGGAACGAATTTGCAGGTGTTGAGGTCACTTGCTTAGGCCAAAAATTATGGAGCATCTTCTGAAGAATGTTACTTGGGAGTGGTTGGTTAATGTACATAGCACACCCCTAGCAACATGCATTCGGACCTGTGCGTTTTATCTGCGGAAGATGAAATATTTATTTCACTTTCGTGGCCTTTGAAAATTCAGAGATTTTGCGTTGTACGTAATTCAAGGTTAGCTGGCAAATTTTTATTTTCTTGGTTGTATTGCGTTTTTCTCCGGAGTAATAATGAGTAGTGCCCACGTATTACGTCATCTTACGTCGTTCATGGGATATTTCATGTTAATAAAAATATTGAACTATTTATGGGATGTTTGCCAATTAAAAGATACATGTTTTGATGGTATTACTAAATCGACTGGTGTTGTAGAAAGAAGCTGTTTCCGTTGTTTCATCATCAGTATTTGCCGGCAGGCTAAGGCACAGAGTAATTGGGTTAATTCCAAATATGTTCTTCCGAACTATTGCAAACTCTCACAATTATTTTGCAAACTGTTATGTATCACATTACTGGGTAGAAAGGCTAACCAATGCTTAAACTTTGGTTAATATTCTTTCAGATTGTTGACTGAAAGACTTTGTTTCCATTGACGATTTGTAGTACTTATAGGAGGAGAAAAATACGAAATCTTATGCGAGTCATTCATTATTTAGAAGAAATACTTTTCTTTCTATGTGTCGCTGAAGTCACTTTTTAATTGTAAGATGCTACAAAAGAGCTCAGGAATGAGTCGCTCGTTCATTTGCCAACATCTACGTCTTGCATCTTATCATAGCAAATCGGAAAATAGAGGAGTTTTATATAAGTTAGTATTGGTATTACAAATGCTACGAAATATTGAGTTTTTTTTCTTTTGGGTCTACTTCACTTTCTTCTGCGAAAGTGTCGTCTTATCCGGACTCTTTGCATTAGTTAATTTGTATGTACTTGAATACAGAAATTAAGAAAGACTACTTTGTTATTCTCGTCACGTTTCACTGTTGTTTGCGGCAGGAGCACTTTACTCATTTATTAAGAGAATGTGCTTCTTCGGATACCCGTTTATTTTTCAAGATTTGAGAGGAGAACTAGAATATTTTTGGCTTAACAAGTACACGAAGATTCTGTTCTTCTTTCTTCTCCTTTTTTCTCTTTCCATGATAGGCTTTCTTGCCATCTTCGCACTAATTTGATCATTTCCATTGTTATTGTTATAGAGACGATAAAAACTCGGCATGATACTTAATGGTGATAATCTCAAACACAGTTCAGAAGAATCGGAATCAAACGAGTAATATCTATGGAGGGGCTCTCCATTTTTAACGTTTATTGACGATAACTATATTACGTATAGTACTAGCTGAAGTGCCTATGAAAATCTCAATGATGAAAATAGAAGTAGAATCAAATATTGTAGTCCTCTCTATACAGAAGATAATCTCTCTCAGCTTAGCTCAGTTCAATGGGATCGGTTATCTAAAATAAAAAAATTTAATCTTATCAAAGTGTCCAATTCCTAATAGAAGAGTAGGAAATATCGACATATCATGTAATGTATATAGATATTATGTTGATATTTCATAGATATAATATAGATGTCTCAATACTTTCGTTTACTTGATCAGCCTCTGAGAGCTGGGCTAAACATGACCCCTCGAATTCTAAGGAATTCCGCTATACCACGCGGTTATTCTTTGTGTACATATGAAGTTGACATTTTGGAATGCACATGGTCGTTCGTTCACCTTCGATTAGTGACGCGACAACCTCGGTCATTACTACTTGTGTTGAGCGCTGTGTGGGTTGCCTGCAACTCAGGCGTCGCTTCCTCCTCTGCCATATATTCGAGCTACGATCGAAGTATTATGATTTTCTATAGGCGACGCCAGTTCTTTTACATTCTGCTCATTTATTCCTAAATTAATATTAATATGTTTATCATATATTATATAAAAATAACCCAATAACGTATGAGTTATATTTTAAAAAGCGAAAAACATTAAAATCCTGAAGATACCCAACATATTTTCATGGGATTAGTGTGTTTTCTAACAAAAATGTGATTATCGCGTGATTGTGGTTTTTGTTTATAATTTTGACCTTGGGAATTTGGGAAGTTCCACCTTACATCTTATCATATTTACTTTCATCTTCAACTAAGCTGTCTAATACGGATGAAAGAGTAATGTAGCAAATGTATTTATTTATTTAACCCTTTTGGCGAGGTTAGGCCAATAGGCTTCTCTTACAACTAACTTCTGAATTTTTAATATAAAACTCAAAAATAAACCAACTTATGGTAATGGCTCCAGTTTAAGTCTGTTTATTCGACGTATAAGGCACAACTTCAGCTCGGAAATTTTGACAGAGCGACTATTACACAATAATATATCAGCCAAATTCACTGTATGTCTGTGGTTGGGTATTTAATTTTTTATGTATTAATAATCCCTGCCACACGCCGGAAGGCTGTATGGAGGGAATTCGCGTAGAGGTAGATGAGGTACATTAAAAGAACATCCAGGAATTGCCAATTAAATTGACCGGACCAGACATGCTCTAACCAATTAAGCTATCGAGCCCGAACAAATTCTTTAGCCGTTTTGGCCCTTTCCTAGGTACNTTTTTTTATTTGGGTGCTTATTAGTTCGCATTTTTGAAAAATTGCTCATTTTGCATTTATATTTTGGCTCGGAACTTCCCATCGCTCCTTCGAACGCTTCCAATGGCTTTATGGACGTATTTAAAAATATCGCATCTTATGGAAATGGTTCATGGAAGAGGCGTTAAATTAGTCCAATGGCTGCCTTTTTAAAGGGTGCGACATGGAAAAGTGACTTAGTCGGACGACCGTTCGGCGCTACCAGTCTACATCTTCGCAGAGAGATGGCGAGCGGTTCACCTTGGTCCGACGCGAACGTCATCCATCCTACTGCCTATTCCTCCCAGCGTCCCCGCCTATATCTCCTCCTCATTTATCCACCTCCCTCTTTCTTTACCGTTATATCCTCCGTCTTCGCCGAAACATCTTCTCACTCTCGGTGCGTCTTGCTTTTTTCTCGCTACATCTGTCTCCTTTCATCCACTCATCCTAATTCCCTTTCTCTTTCTACGATCAATCCTTTCACCACGGATAAGCGAAACTTTTATTTGTTCTTCACTTTCCTTTCCACATCTATTAGATTCGCGTAATTTCGCGTACATCACTGTGTTACTCCGCTGTACAACCTGGTTTTTCATCGTGTTAGAGAAGCTTTTATTATACCTTCTAAAATCACGTATTCTGCGAATAAATAAAATACGTCTGTAAGGTATTCAGCCCAAAGGCCGGTTGGAACCTCATCCCCTCTACCTATAGCTGCATAGAGCTAGGAGAGGGGAATGAGGCTAACTTAGAACAATGAGGAGTGAGGTAATTTTCCCTTTCTTTCCTCACCGAGTCAGAATTCTATAACCGGCACAAGTTCACGTATGTGAAGCACAATGACCCTACTAGTAACACTCTCGGTAGCATTCGATAATGAGAGACCTTAATCAGTGTCATTATTCAGCTTCACTCATGCCACAGTAGCTTTTGTATCTTCACAGAAAATATCCATGAAGAAGACAGACACAAAATTAAATTAAAGATACATTTTTCTCTATCCTATATCTAAGGAAGATAAAAAAAATTTCAATTCGTCACAAAATGGTAGCAGGAAAGAAGCACGACAAAACGTTCATAAATAAAACTAACCCTCAGAAACTACGCAAAATTTTGGCGACAGAAAAATCGTACACTTCTGAAAATCGATTTAGTTTTAAATGTGTATCAATTAACACGTTCCCTGCAGATACCTCTATTACAATGCATGTATCAATCCAACAGTGGAATGATCCGCAGTGTAAATGTTAATAGTACTATCCTGCAGATCATTTAGTATTCTTGGTAATTTTGTTTCGAAGTTCTCAAATCCCACGTTATGCAAAAATAATTTACAGCTTCGTGAATTATAATGCATAACCTTGATATATAGTTCCTCTCAATTCAGGCATGGGTGTAAGGTTTTCAAAATAAAGATAAAAAGTACGTGCGCACACCTGTTCGAGCTCTTTATTTATCTTTGTCAGTTATGTGGCCAAACCACTCGCCCCCTTCTCTTTCCTTAATTCCTACCTCAATAGAATCCAGCGCTTTCATAAATGATGAACTACTGCGTACTTCCTCTTCGTCGTTCATCCAAAGTCCTCGTTGTCGTGTAATCCTGAAAATATAGCTTCAATGACCTCAGTTGGCTGATTGGCAAAGAGGGGGATGATCTTAGGTCTGTTTCTCCATCTTGATTGGTTTCCATCGAACTTTTGGCTCTTACGTCGGATATTTTTCGGGGCCGGATTTACCAGTAACGTCACATTTTGCACCTCCGACTCCATTGAAAAAATACCAGGATACCGAAGGTAAGGCCAAAGGTGAGGCGAAAGGTTATCCAAGGAAGAGGTTAAAAAGAAGGTAAAACAATATTGCTAATATACGTGAAACATGGTCGCTGAAACAGTGCGAACTCGCTCTCAAAAAACACGCCGTCGTTCCCACACCTGGGGCAATGACAAAACGCTATCCGAAATGAATTACTCGCGCACATCTAATGGTTCCAAGACATGAGACGGAAAAACCGAGAGGAAAATAGCTCGTATTTCCCCTCTGTCCACCGCAATAAATTTTGCCAGAAAAACTGCTCATCTCCAATAATTTTTCGACGCCCGAGCGGAAGAACTGCAGTTGAAGTAAGGCTATTCATTCAGGCAATTATATAGTCGTTTTATTCGTTTCTAATAAAGAAAGGTTTACCCCAAACTGTTCCCACATTTATTTTTTGCGGGGAAAACAATGAATCACGCTCTTGGACCGGGAGGGTAGCTAACAGGTACACGCCAACACTCGCTTTTATATGAAGGAATTCGTTATTCCCAACCACCTGCTTGGCATCGCTGTAATTTATCGCGTTTATAAGAAGCTTTTCTCCTTGAGATGCGATTTTTTTCGGTATCTCGTATATCCAGATGGGTTCTAAGGCCCTGCATAGATTATGCGGAACTTATAACAGGGATTGCGCCGAAATCAAAGTGCGAGTAGATTTAATTGTGAAAGAAGATAGTTTTCTAACTCCTCAATAGGAAGAGGATTAACATCATATATTTTATCATTCAAAAGACGCGTTAAGCATTCAATTTTTGCTGAAACTTATGGTAGACTTCCTCAACTATGTCCTCAATGATACGGCAGGCTCATGTACCTGGAAATCTCTTCTTGTCATCCTTTCCTTATTTCTCTATAATTATCCCGCTCTTTATATCATCTAAAAATCTTTGTCTTTGCCATTGTCTTTTTCCATCCATCCTACCTTTAACTACTCTCCTCAGCAACCTGTCTCCTCCCAATATTAGACCAACCCATTTCCTCTGCTGTCCATTATTACAGTCAAAACTCTCTCTTCTCCAACTATCTCCTGCACTTTCCCTTTTGCTTTTCATCAACCCACTTGTTGCATTCTAAACCACACCTATAACTTAAAAGAATCCAATATTCTGATTTTTTTTCTTTCTTCGAGGCCACAATTCACAAACATACAGCATCCATTCTCTCAGATATTAACTTTTTATTTAAGGATAAATTAATCGTTAATAAATATATTCTTAGCTTATGGTTCGATAGTTACAATTAAATAATGATTAAAAAATTAACTTATGAAAAATTATACAAAGTACATGTAAAGTGTACGATTTATGATATGAACAGTTCATTAACATAATTTAGCAGTGAATTATGCAGCATTATACACTTATCAAATTTACGCAAGTTCCAATCTTAGAGGGTTGTTACCCTTTTCTTTTGAGGGTGTTAGTTTGAAATAAAGATTTTACTTTACATTAGTGTTTTCTCATAAAAAAAGAAAACTTTTTAATTAATTACTTAAAGCTCGGGATATAAGTGCGTATGTGAAATGGCATATATTTGCTATCTACTTTAAAAAAGTTCCTAACAACACGTCCAGTTGTTCGAAAATATCCATTAATATATTTATTTACTGAAGAATATGCTAATTTCTAGTCGATTTCAACACTAACTGGCCTTAAGCTTGACATGTTGATTCGTTTCAATACGAGATGAATATTAAGAAGTATTTTTCTGATTGCCATCACATCATTACAGCAAGAAAAATTCTCAAGTAATGTATAGTGCTTCATTTTGATTACGATCCTCTATCTCGTTTTTCTCTATCCCGAGATTTCGAATAGATAATTAACGTCATTTTCTAAATGACATTTATCGTCGCTTACAAAAATTGACTTTGATTAAGGAATAGAAATAGTTTTTAGAAAACGGTGATCCAGATCATCGTTATACTGCTAGAATAATATATGCCATATCACGTGTATCACTATAATGTGTACTGTATGCTTACAATAAACAGTTGTCAATCAGCGAAGGCAGTATCAAAGGCGAAAGCATCTAAATTTACATAAAAGATGGGCAAGGTGGTACGCATCAAGGGAAAATGTTCTGCCGAGATAGCTCAACGGACAGAGCACCCCGGCAATTGGGAGACCCGGGTTCGCTTCCCGGTCCCGTCAGACTTTTTTCAAGTCCATTCTTCCTTGGGAACATCTTAATTTATTCTATGATCTAATTTGTTCCAAACATTTACTTCTCTGGAAAATAAACGTATGACTGGGACTCGAACCCAAAGCTAGTTGGGAAACCTGGGTTCGAGTCCCAGTCATGCCGCTATTTTTACATCTTGTTATCCTTGGTTTTTAGGGAGCACTCCTGCATGTGCAATGTTAAAACACCTTTTCCTATCTCCTTTATTGTTCTATGATGACCATGAGTGGGGGAATATAGTCTGTTCTATTACACCAAGATAGTGCCCGAGAATCTTCTATATCAACAGTTTTCTCGGATAATTCTTCATTATTTTATAACCGCCGCGCCTATTCCCATTCATCAGTAACATCGGTGGTTTGTTTCTTTTTCGATTTCCCTCTCCCTTTCAGCCCATGCTTTCGAAGAATTCTAGAGGAGACATTCGCGACCGAAAAATGTTCCGGGCGGGTTTAATCTCCGCGAAGGAAATAGTCGCCGTCGACATGAAAGAGTGGCTCCCTCTGTCCTTCGATCGGAGACGACAAACGGATGTTTTAGACTCAATCGATTGTCGCTGATCGAGAGCGCGGAACTGGTTCCTTCTCCGCAATTCACATCGTTCTTCAAAGAGACGGAGATAGAGATGGGAATTCATTCTCTCCGGATATCATTCGTATATCTGCTAGAGGTTCCCATCGTCGAGTTCCATATCTATCATCTCTCGTTCCCTCTCTCCGGATCCGTCTTTCTTTATCCAGTCGGGAAAGAAGAGTGGAAAGAGGCATAGAGGAAGTGGGATTGCACGCTCGGACGCTCCTTGGCGAAACGGAAAACTCGATATTTTTCCTCTTTTTTACAATCCTCGATGGCGACATTGAGTAAGATCCGGTGGACAGAGGTTTTTTCAGGTCTAGAGAAGATTTCTGGATCCCACGGGATGGAGGGAACGAAATGCATCCCTAAACCTACATGTGTGAGATAGGGGACAATCAGATGATCTTAGCACGTGGTTCAACTGAAGTCGTAGGTTGATCGAATGCTAAGATTGGTGGTGTAGGACTTTTTTTCGGTCGGGAACGAAGGCTGAGTTACCGCAGCAGTTTGCACTCCCTAAGAGACAGCGCTGAGGTTGCGAAAAAGTTTCTCACTATGGAGAGATTCATTTTCGAAATAAACATCCTCCTTCAGAAATATTTCGAGAGTTTTTGGTAAGTTATTCTTCGAAAGCATTTTACAATAAATCCATTTTGCGATCTCTGGTCTTTCTTGCGAGTATTTGAATGATATGTGACATTATCGCTGGAAATTGATCTTGATGCTCTCATTTTTAATGTTAGAGAGTTCAGTTTGCCTTCAATATTAAACGAGACATTATCAAAGTAATGTCTTTAATGATTGGTATATCTACTCTGTTATCCTTCTTTCTGTTATTTGTTGGTTGAAATTATTTTGTAAATCATTGGCAATTGTTCATTGTTTAAAAATCCTGAAATTGCTGTAAAGGTAATCAATAACCTCATTGCACTAGACTTGCGTGTCCTTCTAAAAATAAAAAATCCCTCCTTTATTCATATTACATATATTTTACCAGAAATGTGAAATTACGACCTTAATTCTTAATGAGGACCAAGCAATTATTTGATATTGACCTAATCTCGATCTTTCGTGAGCCCCATCATCATCTCAGACTTCGATTCGTTGATTAATATCACTTTTTTGTTCCTTGGTAACGTAGCAAAAGTATCCATATGACAGCAAACTTTCATCAATGGATAACGTCATTATATTGAGGAAAAAAAGTCAAACTAAAATGGCATACCTTTAAATTAAACACTTATCGATAAATAAAGGTGAGAATTGGTTTGTGAAGTAGAGCTGTTTGTGAATAGTTATCTGTAATGAAAATATTCTTCATGTAAGCGAAATTTTGATGTTCAAAGTATGGGCAAAGGTTAAAGGATGAAAAAGAATTAAAAAAATTTATTCTGTAAATTTAGGTGAATTAATACCATCCATCCTGCTCGATGGTGAAATTCAAAGGCTTCATGAAAATACATATTTAATCATTGAAATTTATTTCTTCCGTTACTGACGAGTATTGCCACTAGGTACGGTCACAAAAGTAGTCGTTCATAAAAAATTACAAATTTAGCGTCATCGTTTCCTTATTATTTTTAGCTATGCGAGACATCTGTTTCAGCTAATTTAAAAAGGAAACAATGGGAACTTTTTTCTATTCCTTTAGAATTTTTCGACGTTTAGTTGTTGGTATAGGATAATAAGCTCTTGAGAGCTTTGTTCCCGTTGTTTCCATTATTTATTGGTAATCATCCACTCAAAGGCTGGCGTTTACCTTGGGTGCAGTCAGACATCAACGCGATATTATCCCATGCGTTCACCTGTTTGAGCGGAACTATTAGGACATCACGGACTGTAATCACTCCGTCTGAAACGGCGGAAGGGATCTCGAGGGGGAGGAAGAAATTTCGCCCTGCTCTATAGTATCGCGAAAAAGCCAAGTGTGGATCTCCTTTGATCGATCCAACGCGGCGTTCGCACCGTTGCTAGGCGATGCTTCCTCTCCATCGCGGAGGTCATGGCCGACCGCTGCCATCTTTTCGGCTCGAACCGATTCCATCCGAGAAGCCAAACTTCCTCACCCTCCCATCACACTCTCTCTTTCTTTACCCCTTTCTCTTCTTACCACCCCTCTCTCTAATTCGGCGATTTTTAGGAAAAGCCCCGCTGACGACCTACCCAAATCACTCCGATTACGATTATTGTCTCTGTAGAACGGTCTGGGAACCATTCAAACTGAAAGGCCACAGCCATTGGTACTGGATAATGCAGGCAATCCAGGCTGTAAACAATGCAGTTACATTATGTATTACAATGCAATTCTAATAAGTTACATTATGGTTATCTTTGCGGATTGGTTAGTATTATAAATGTAGCTTCAGTTTCTGCCTATTTTACTTCTATCATGTTTCCCTGATAGTGGGACCGGTTCTTTTGTTAATATTTGCTCCTTAATACCTCTTACGGCTTATTTTCTGGGACCCTATTTTTTCGTGTGTAAAAATGTGCATTTATTCTAATGCAGAAATTTAGACGTATTATTTATATTTATTTATACATTTATTATTAAATAATTGAATTCGTCCGTCATGTGTTTTAACGGGCGGAGAATATTCGTCCGTCTAGCTGACGATCTGAACTATGGCCACTGTTTGGGATAGGATTTATATTAAGAACAAATTGAAAAATCACTTAAGGGCCCATTTTCGGATTAGGTCTTATTTTTGGTGAAACACGGTATTTATGATCCTTACTCAGTTGTTTATTTACTTGCGGTTAATCTGTCACCATGATATCACTTGCCTTTAACATTTTGGCCAGGACTAACTCGATTTGATTGTAGAAACCCGTAGTGCTTGATCCCGCTCAATTAATAATTTTATTCATGTCAGGAAGATATCATCCCGTACATCAAATATTAAGATAAATTACGGTTTTGTCAAAGAGAATTATGACACGAAGTTCAAAAATTTACTTAAACCCGTTTATATTATGTAAAAATAATGCAATAGGTATATAGTATATACCTTTAGTCGAAACAGGATTTTAAGATGAAGTTTCGGTTTTTATCTCACTATCAATGCGGAGGTTTTGCGACTTAATATTGTAACCTGACTGTAAGAATTTTGGTTCTGGATTGATACAGCCAAGTCCTGAGCGCAATTGACGGAATACAGCCTCCTCATTCCATTCATTATCACTTATAATTGGTTGATTTATTTCGTTACTGGAAGGTGGTATCGTTTTCTTAATCCTTTTATTTCCCTTGAGCTTTGAAAGTTTGCAAAAGTTTTTCGAATCCTCACGAAAATGTTTACTAAAAAGGATTCGATATTTACTTTGGCCATCACAACGTGTCGAAGCTCATTACTTGTGGTAAAGTGCTGCTAATTTCAAACTGGAAAACGTCTTTGTTTTTCAGCCTACCCGTTATATCTTGCGAGTTATTCTTACCGGACGCCTATTGTAATCAAATGTGAAATTCCAATATATTATGCGATGCAATTTCTTTCGCATAATATGATCACGCCGTCTATTGTTACCAAACCCACGTATTTGTCGAAGTATTCTGCTGTTGAATATGAATCAGCCATGCCTCAAGAATTATGGCTGAAAATATTACGGATACCTCTCTTGAATAGGGTATGTTATTTTCCTATAAGGCAACTAGGATGTTATGTAAATTAAGAAATTGAATACCGCCTCCATATTTCTCTGAAGGAAATGTCACGCCTAAAAATATGCTAAAAATGTTTCAGAGAGTTGAAAAACTGAGGTTACGAAAAAAAAAGTTCTAAAGTTAAAACGCGCTTATGTCAGCAAACAATCTTGAGCGTGAATAAAATTGAAGTTAAAAATTCGAACTTTGTGTCACGAAAGAAAGAGAGGAGAAATATTGGATATTTTAGAAGTTTAATGAAATATTAAAATATGTTCAACACGCGCTTGGTATGTTATTTTATAAGATTTTCTTTCAAGGTAGGTACCTTCACCGAGATTATGTTTCAGTATTATTCCAATATTCCGGTATTAAATTTAATTCACTTACAATTTTATCATTCGCAGCAATTCCTTAATGGGTCAAAAGGAAATAAGATACTCATAAAGGCAAAAGGAACCCAAAAAGAAAGATGCTTTTGGCAAAAGTCCAAGTCTAGCCTTTCATCCCTGTTTTGGTCGAAGACTTTTAGCATCAGTCGGTGGTCCTCCTGCCGTGAAATTTATGGATCGTTATCCCGCAGGCAGGTGAAGCCCTTTTTCGACTTAAAGGTGACTTCAACGACCGTATGGGCGACGAACTGCCTGTGTTGACTAGCAAACATCGCGAAAGCCCGATTGATGTCTATTTAGAAAGCGATCGTAACCTCTAAATTTAGTTTTCTCGTGCGGTTCCATTTAATTCAGTGGCGCTCTGTTATTCGTGTTTAGTTACAGTTTTAGTTTTCTTTTCCTATGCTTTTCTAGAAAATATCTCCTGTATACGCTCGGGAATTGAAAAGGCTATAAGATATCAAGGGGGAAATATTTCGCAGATTTGTTTCATGGTGCGAGCCTTACAGCCGTTTCAGTTTTTAGTGATTCATTCATCCTATATGTGATGGAGAATAGCTCCAGGAGGTTTTGAAGTATGCTTACTCTCTTTGTTTACACGTTCCTCGTTTTATTTTTCATTTATATTCCTTGAACTGAGACGCCCTTGGCTTTCTCATCTACGCTTGGCGATTTTTTCTCTGTAAAAATGAAATGGATTCTTCGCTGCGCATTTTTGCTCGCTGAGTAGGATAAAAGACTTCTAGGTCACCTTACTGAAGGGTTATTTGGGCTTTAAGAATTGAAACTTCTGGAGAAAAGTATTCACCTTAAATTAAAATATCTTTTTTACGAAATCATAACCATTGTAAAGTAATACTTACTCCGACATCTATTAGGTAGAATGGAATGAATAGTAAAAATTTCTTTTCTGAGAACTTTTTTTTTCGTATAAGGTGACTTACTGCTCATAGCTGCCAATATTTTTCATCGCTTTTATACCTCTATGTCCAATAATTTTTACAGCATCGTTTATCATAGTTCAAAGCGTTTCAACAAAATTAATGAATACTATATTTAGAATTCTAAAATTTGTCTATCAGTATATTTGTCGTTCCTTTCCTCTTCAGAGAAAATCTGAGAGTAAGCGATCTAATTTTAAAACTAATCTAGTTTCTAACTAGTTCATCCAAATTTGTTCCGCTCTCTCTTTCTTTGATCAAATTCCGGATATTTTAGAAAGTATGTCATTTTGACCTCAAGTTGTTAGTACATATGGTCTTTCTGTTTTAAGTATTCTCGACGTGTGTACTCCTGGCAATTGATACACGCTCTTGAGGGAATCACACTTCAGTTTATGGTGAATTATTCATTAGAGAAGAATCCGGTGGATTTCCTCGAAAGTCTTTACGGCGCGCGAAATAACCTTGGCGATGTACAGAAGCTAGTTATTTGGACTTCTTCCTCACTAACAGACTTTAATTAATGGTCTAATCCTAGCCACGCGGCACGTATGACGCAAGTAACTGAGATCAGCCCATTCACCCGAATCTTCCTCCCACTCCATCGATCATAACTCTCGCCGCTATGGGCATCGCGACCACTCCCTCGTCCATCAGTCGAAGGGATGATGGGAAAAGTCGCCTCTTCTTCCGTCCTCATCCCCGCGGAACCTCTTCTCGGAAGATCAGCGAAGCGATGAGCTTCCGAAGCCCTCCTCCCGCTTTGCCTTCTTCTTTCGACCAATTCTTCATCCTAGCCGTCCAGAAGCACGGTAAGCACGCCATGGAGTCCATTCCCGAATACATTCTCCTCTCCTCTCCTCGTCCTCATGCTCTTTTCCAATTCTAAGCCTCACTTCCCATCACGCCCATTCTATGGCCTCCATTCGAAAAAATAAAGAAAACCTCGTTGGAATCATATCATCTTTTTTAGTTTTCTTCTATAATAGAGGAAGATTAAGACTATGCAGGTAAATTTGGCCAAATTATGTACATTTTTATTAATTCTGTCAAATTAGACAAAAAAGTGCACCAGGGAGAGGTTTATTGTGTGGTCATCTGCATGCGCTAGTGAATATACGTATATTGCAGGACTCGGGATTGTAAAAGCGCTACGGTTCGTATGTCGAAATTAAACTGTTATCTTGAAGTCATAATAGAATATATCAGTTCATTCGTCATGGATTACCACAAAGTAACTCGCCATTCGGTTGATTTTATTATTAAGAATAGAAAAACTTCGTATGTTGAAAAGTTCATCTGTTGAGCGGTTCGTAGGTCGAGACAGCACTGTATAGGCTCTCGGATATTACGCGGCACATTAAGACATTACCCCCGGAACACAATTATGCCGCTTCACATTGTTTCGGATGCGCTGCTTTATATAACTGTGAATGCAATTTTTAGGAGCAATAATTTTGATCCTCTTACAAGCATGTTTATCGTTTTTGTAGCAATAAGAACTTAGTGTTCACACTAAGATTAATTTTCATCAGAGAAATTATGAAGACGAGTATTGCTCATAGAAAGATTTGAGGTTTTTGTCACCGAAGGACATTAGGAGTCCCATGAGGATTGAAAGGTGATATTGTTGTTCTGAGAATATTCGTCGCGTTGAATAAAATTGGGTGGCTCAAATCATTCATAAGCCTTAACTTTCAATAGTTCTTTATTAAAAATATGATGCATATTTCATATACAGTGGAACTTGTCTATAGCGGAACCTGTATGGAGAGGAAACTTGTCCATTGCGAAAAAATTTCAAGGTCTCGACCTGCAAAATTGGAATCTCTATCCAATACTTCGAACCTGTATATTACGGAACTTCCATAACAGAAAATATTTCTAGCATTATGCGATTCTGCTATAGACAAAGTTCACTGTATCTGATAGATCATCAAAAGAAAGTTTTCGTATACTCCGTAAGCAGTTCCATTTGATAATGAAATAATGATACGACTCAATATATAAATCTATAAATCAAAAGGGTAAATAACTCTTCTTTCTTTAGTTTAAATTGCGTCGTCCAACTCCACCACGGAATACAGTCCGCTTCTATTACTTCAAGTTTTGCGGTTTTTCGTTTCTCCGCAACAATTATCTTTTTCGCGTGCAGAAAGTCCTGTAAATGAAGTCCGAGAGACCAGTTCGTGAATGTCCAATCGTAGAATTTATTTGCAGCCTTTTCTTTACTGATTAGTTCTCTTCGGGAAAGAGCCTCTAACTTCTCTAATTTAAGAACGAGATTTGCGACCGCGTGAATTTTAATTTCGTGACGTTAAAGGTATTAAATGGCGCAGCGTCCTTCCTTCTGTTGTGGTCACTCGGAAGAGTTTATCATCCTGTTCTTCAGGTGCCAAATGACCCTTTTCTGTGCTCCTCTCACTTACCACCATTTACTCCTGACAGCGTGTCGCTTCGCTGCTCCCCAGGTATCTTTGGGTGTATGCTATCTCTTTTTTTAAATTTGAGAGATCTTCTGAAATAACTTTATCCGGGGCTTGTTTATTTCCGAGAGTTTTGAGTCTGCCATTACATTACTCGATGAGCCACATGTGTTCTCTGTGCGCTTAAACTTTTGAGTCAATGGCGGAAAACCAAAAGATGCGTCCATTTTTCACTATCATCACCGGTTGGACTCAGTACTTGTAGTTGTATCTTTAAAGGTGCTTCGACAACTGAGGTGAATTCAGGTAATAATAATTAACTTGGTTAAGTAATTGTCATAAAATACAAATTTTCTAAACAATTTACATTTTGAATACATTTAAATTTGCATAGGATATGCTATTAGAAAGGAGTATTTGTAGCATTTAAATTTCTTATAAAGCCCCCTATCAATTCTTTTCAATTACTACTTCATGGTAACAATTCTTGAGCGTAAAAAACCTGTGATGCATTAGCGTCAAGATATTTAAACTTACTAAATTACGGCTGAAACGTGGAAAAATCTATTTCATTGTTAGAAATATATTTCCGTTGCCATTAAACTTAAATTTTGGATTTCTGTAATTTTCAATTATTTTCCGTCCCGCATATCTACTGATTTACGTTTACTTTAGAGCAATTGCTCTAGCATCTCGTAAGTGTTCACTCTTATTTGTCGCGGTGCATTGTTGTTTAACTTCTCGCACCCTCCAAAACAGCATTACATTATGCGCAATGCGTCCTCCATTCGTAATGGTAACGGTAAGGAGATAGAATATGCAGAGTAACGTTTGCTATCGTAAGACTGGAATTAATTCATTCAAAGATTAAATGGAAGGGCAGTGTCTTGCGAAGCGGGCCATTTGAAGACATTTTACCGAGATAAGCGCGAAGTAGTTGAGCTACCGCTGCCCTCCGCAAGTGGCAGGACAGTCGTCGTCCGTTGCATGGCCTTGACTCTGGATCTTGCGGGTGGACTGGTAAGGGGGCAAGGAGGCAGGAGCGGGGTGGTTACACGAGTCGACCCCAGTACGCAAGTGAGGCGGTCGAAGGGTTGTTGGAGTCCTCCGCTGTAGCAGGCGCTGGGGTGACTATCTGCAGAGCGATCAAAACAAGCGATGTCCTCAAGCGATCAGTTTCTTCCTTTAGTGCTTCTCAGATTCCGGACGATGGCAGCTTTGTGCTAATCCATAACGCGAGATAATACGAACACGGGTCGATGATAATCACTCCGAAAGCTAACTGAGTTGAAAAAATTGGGAAAAGCGAATGTTTAAATTATTCTGGTATTGCTATGATAGTATCCTTCCGTTATAATCTCAAGCTAACCAGATTCTAAGAAATGTTATTTCAAAGATGAAGACGGATGGATTGAGACTTACAGTCATTGTTATTGTTTTGTAATAGCCATAATAATCAATGTAAGTAATTCCGGCGATCGCATTTAAACATGAACATTTTGTTTCAGTGAACATTTCAAACTAATCGTTCAAGTTGTGCTTTGACGTGCATTGTTTACTAGGTATCTGTAAAGTATTTAATAACCTTTAAATAACAGTTCGAGATGGTCAAGTTTCTCCTCGTTCTGTCGAAAAAGTTTCAATTGGAAACTTTTTTCGAAGCAGTACACAGTGTACCTCTTAAATACCATAAAAAACCATGCTCAAGGCCAAGCGTCTCCTTAATTTAGATCACAGGTATCCTTCAAGTGTATTGTAAATATTCCGTGATTGTGTTCTTGGAGGATGCGTCCTTACAGTTGCTGTTTGTGTATTAAATTTTAGTTAGAAATTAAAAATTTCCCGCTGTTGCGTTTCGAAAATTGCATGAAGAGAATTTCGATTTTATCGTAGCCGTGCATTTATTAATTAATCTTTTGTTTTTTGTAACCCGCAAGCCACTAGTGGCGTATGGCAGGGGGTGTATTAACACATTACCTAATCTATTATTAGATTCTCTGATGCTATTCGGAAAGAACGACAAGAAGTAACTATCTGTTTTAGTGATTATTTCCTTGTATTGCTTGGTCGTCGCCTCTCGAAGATCGCATCGCGCTCGTTGTTTTCCGGAATGACAATATATTTTACTTCACCTAAATATTCTGGACCGATGAATTTTTCGAAAAGCTTTCATCAATATAAGACCTACAATAACATTAGCTGTTGAAATTTATATAATAATCTTAATAAAAGTCTTTGCTTAAGGTTTAGTATTCGATTTGAGTACATATTATCCTTCTCTGAGCTTTAACGAAACCTCGGCTCTTTAAATTCCCATCGAATTCTCATGTAAATACCCTCAGAATTTTATATCGTTATCTACGCTCCATATACTCGTCCGGTAAAATCCCGTCTTTCGATTGTCCATCCGCTTCCATGTTCAGCCCGGGAGACATTTCGTTGCGGCGATTAACAGATACCGAAGCTTGTGTCCGAGCTTACGGAGCACTTTCGAGAGGTTTTTGGCCCCCCTCGACAAACGAGAGTCCTTGATTCGCGAAAAACGACCCTGTTGCGGGCGGCGGCGAGGGTTCGGGGGGCGGACCGGGAGAGAGGGCATGTTTCTCATCCAAGACGTTTTGTCTTTTAGAAGCGAATCTCGTGTACTTCTTTGACGTCGCTGCAGTCCATGTTTCGCTTAACTGCACGCAATTTATCGCCGTGTTCCATGTCTAACCGTCTCTCTTCCCTCCTTCTTCTTCCCCTCCCTTTGTGCAGATCCGTGCGCCGACATCACAGCGGCCCTGGGCCCCGCTCTGTCCCCAGTCTCCTGTGAGACTGCGCCCACGGACGGGGAAGCCATCTCACTCCGCGCGCCGATAAAGGGGTCGTCTGCGAAAACAGAAGAGGTTTCCCCGAGCGACGGACCTCTCTGCTCCACGCCCACGGAGACGATCCAACAGCAAGTAAACGGTAGCAGCAGCGTCCTCCTGGAGCAGTCGCCAGTCGCCGCCGATGATTACGAGAAAGGTGCGACCTCTCTCCAAGAGGATCTCCAAGTGACCTCGCCTTCAAACGACACCGGTAAGCACGCTGAAAGATTGCGTTCTTCTGTCCGTTACAGCATGATCTCATATTCTCAGCAACCTACCTCGCAGCTAATGGGTTGTCATTCCGGACTGGGTTCGGACTACTTCCTTGCGCATATGGGGTTACCTTCGGGCAGCTGAGGTTATCCTAAAAACGTTAACCGTTTCGAAAATATCAAAGGAAAATTTAGGTTGAGATAAGATTCTCTTAGTTGCAAGTTTTGCAAATCGTTTCATTTTTCCATTAGGATATCGCTACGATTTTAAAAGAAGTTAAGTGATTCGGCTGAAGATGGCATGGAATTCACGATATGCTCAACCTATATCTAATCGAGTTTTATCACAAGATTCACGTTTTCTGTAAATTTCTTCGTGGAGAGGAAAGTAGCCGGTCTATTATTCATTTAATCCATAATCACTATTGATTTCCAAGAGGCATGAAACGGTCGTTCGAAGAAAGTGATGTCGTAAAATGGTAAATCAGAAATAGTTGTGAACGTATTACTGGAAGAGTGACACCTAAAAGCCTCGTAAAATTCCGTAAAAGGTTAGAAATTTTCAGCTCCTATTAATTTTGATGGGTAAAGTTGATGGACCTCATCCGATTTCTCCATCTCTTGCGGTGGTAATTACTGAAGGACTTTCCTTCGGCAATATATCTTGCACGCAGTGATGTTGATCGAATCCTTCGGTATTTTAATTTAAATGTCGAGTATTCATTTCCCTTTTCCATTAGGAGACGTCCTTGAGGCGTCCACCGTATATGGTTCACCTCCGACTCCTTTAAGAAAGGAAATAACGGGCTTTTTTATGCTTTGCATATGATCATGCAAAGATACTCGCCGCACCAAAAGGTGACGCGGAATTGATTGCAGCGCGAGAAGGGAATGAAAATGAAAGTGCTTTCAGGAATCGCTTAGGAATTAGCGTTTACGAAGGAAACGTGCCGTGGAGAGGGCTACAAGGAGGCGAGATGATCCGCAGACGAAGGTTTTAACGGTATTGTTCCCGTAATTGGCGCGCTTCTAGTAAAAGCCGATAATGCGGCGGTGAGCCGAGCGTGACGCCTCCGCAAGACGCCAGGTGCTGTTGACATTGTGTTGCTGCTGATCTCGAGCGCGTCTCACATTGAGCTTGATTAGCGTCGCGGCATTTCCTGTCTTCGCAAAAACCAACCGATGCGAGGATGTTGTAGTGGCTGGAGCGGAATTTGTCATTTTTGGGTGATTTATGTCCGGATTGGGTCGTTTACTTTGACAGTGCTCGAGGATTAAATGTATCATTTTGTTAGATCATTCATTCATTCAATAGAGAGCGTACATAAATAGCTATCATGAACGGATATTATTTTATACTTTTTCAAAATAAGAGAAATTTCTCAAAAGATTGAGAAATTTAATTTCAATAAAAATATAAAATTAAATTTAAGGCATATCATTTGTCGCTTTAATGAAGTTGTATATATTTACCTCGTATATATGTACTCAACCAACTATTATTTATTATTGTAACCATGACAATCATACTTTAGAAGTTACGCAACGAATGTTTTTCTTTCCTGAAATGTACTTGCGTGCATCTTACTGTTAGTTTCTTTAAGTTAATTAAATTTTCATTAAAGTTTATGTGGAATCAATATTATAATTTTATTTCATCAGATCAGTTTATTACTGTCTCAATGTTGTGTAAATAAAGTATTAACACGAAATATCACCCCACGTGGCTATCTAACGCAGTTTTAACTTAAAGAGAAATCATCGTGCTGATTTAATGTAAGAAGTCTATCCAACGCCTCCAAGTCCTATGCAATGCGTATTTATATTAACTTTACTATCGATTATGGAAATCATATGCATACTTATGAAAACGTAGGTATATATGTATGACAATATACAGACGTTAGAAAAGACATCCGAGATTTTCATCTAATAATACATTTTCATTCCATCAACGCATGAATGGTTCGTTAAATGTTGATTGAACCTTATACCCCAATGCCTTGGCAAATGGCTGCAAAGATTCTTATTTCTCAGCAACCCGAAGCGTTTTAAACCGAAGAAAATTTACAGTTCGATATCGGATACAGTGAAAAGGTGGCCCATCCTCTTAAATATCGTTATGAGCCTAATTGCACCTCTCCGAATGCGGGAGTACCTCAGCATCCCAGCTGCCTGAGCAATTGATCTCAATTTAACTCGCAGTGCAATTGAGACCAGGGGCGACTGCTTAAGATCAGTGATCGAATTGCAGAGTTAAAGGGTGGGGAATTGATGGTTGGGAAAAATTGGGTGGAGGCGGAAAAAAGGAGGTTAGGAGCGTAGGTGTCGGGTGCGCGGGGAGAAGGCGTGGTGCCCTTTCTATTTCACGTGTCAGCGTAAAAAATGGATCGTGGCTTCTTTCGGGTGCCTTGGCGGAGCGGTTAATACGATTCCTCGCATTTCCGCTATCGCCACAGTGCACTTCTCTTCGCAAACCGGATCATGGGATGGAAATTCTTAGTACTGCTTATCCCTTTGTGTCTCCACCCTTTCGACAGCTAACCTTTCCACCCACGCGGTTCTTTCACTTCGCTTAACCTTTTCATTCTCTAGCTCTTCGTACTCGCAAAAAAGGTCACCGTGCCATAAAGTTTTTATTTATCTTCGCTCCGCGAATTTCGCAAATGGTTCGCAATCGGGAAAAAAGAGACTCGTAGATCAGTATTGCGTCTGGATTTGTATTCGAGAGTGAGCGGTTGTCTCAACTAGTTTTCTGCCGCGGTGCATTATCGGATTGAAACTTGCGCATATGGCCTCATATAAATCCTTGGGTCGTGCTTATTGAGCCTGCCATATGTCCCTCACTGGATGTTTTTAAGTCACGTGTAATTATCCTAAGAGTCTTACACGGTGTTAATCCTTCGCACGGTATGGGTTTCCTATATTGTGCCATATCTCCCTCACGTTTCTCCGTGACGGAAAGAAGACTTTAAGTTGAGATGTTGTATTCTTCGCGAGAATTTCTTTTCCTTGCCCGCGACATTAGTGGGATCCTGGCTGAAGGAAATACTACATCCAATAGATTGGAGCTCTGATGGAAGGATACAGGAGGAACACCTTGCGTTCGTTATTCCGGAATTTTCGTCAAGTCTTTAACTCTGAATAGAAACCGTAAAAACCTGATGCAATATTTTTGTTTAGCCCGACTCTTTTAAGGGTGTGCTTTTAATATAACTCACTTTTTTCAGGATTAGAATTATTGCTTTGATTGCTCAAACCCTCCCGTAGTTTTATATATTTCAATAGTAGTACGTAGTTTAATATAATAGCAGTTTTTGGTAAAAATTCAAGGAATACCAGTGCAAATCTGCGTGATGTTGCGCATCCATTAAGATTATTATAACTTAAAATTCAAAAGCTTTAGTAATTATTATGGTAATCAATGATAAAAATTAATTATATCTGCGTAATATGTCATATTTCCCTATCATCTTGGCAATCATGTCATCAAATTTTCACTTTTATTTTATCAATCCATTCTTCTCGAGTAACAAAACAGCCTGTAACGTTGGATCCTGTTACATGGCTTCGAACAGCATGGGTATCCATGTACTCAGGAACGCGCATTATGATTCTATAATCGCCGCGCATATTTGGCCCCGGCACGAGGTAACATGATGCAGCATCCTCTTGATAAAGAGCCTAGTCCATCCCGTCCGGGGATCTCCGACTCTCTCCCGAGAAGACGAGTCATTGAAGCCTGCATAACTTTAGTAAACTATACGGAAATTTACAGCGCGTCCATTTATCCCGCCGGCATGCCACATTTGATGGTCCCTCGGAGAGATTTTTACTGCCCTCTGCAGCATTCCCGTAGCTCGTGCTCTCGGCCAGAATCGTCTCCATCTCCGCGTGAGGTCCGCCATAATATTCTCTCTCTTCATCGATTTGAATTTCCTTCCGTCGGAATGGAACTGGTGTGTGTTACGGGACAGTGTTCCTCTCCTCGCCCGGGCGACCATTGCGCCGTGACCCCAAGGGAAGAGAGGAGTTGGTGCGATTGCCTTGTCCGATCGGATGAAGCCTACGTCTCGGTTCACTTGAGATTCCTCTTAAAACTCTTTCCTTCCGCGAAACCCTCGCACTTCCTGCTCCAGTCGCCTGATTTTCCGCTTTCAGTTTCCACGCCGTCCGCGGCTGTTTTTGTGGGAATTTTGTGAAGTGAATTTCGAAGCAGCGGAAGGGGATTTATCGCATCCCAGGAGTGCCAAATGTTCTCAAGTGTGGGTCATCAACTAATGGATTGCGGTATGCGGAAATACCTTACTCTTTGAAGGCAATTCAACTCCTATAACGGTTTATATTTCCGAAATTACTTCCAATGCTGTCTTCCTGTAGTAAAATAGTAAAAATAGATGAATATTTATCCATATTTTGCATTCATGAGATATTTGTTGTAGTTGCTGGATGAATATTATTTGAATTTTGCGCATGTTGAAAAATGCATTTGTATGTACTCGTGAGTGTGAAACATTTATTCTGTTTATAACAGAATTTTTTATTCTATAGACTGTAAGTCATAACTGTATACAAAAAATATTACGAATTGAACTCTGAATTGGAATTACCCAATAATCGAAAGACATTAAAAAATATTTTTATAAATGGTAGATAATTATCGTTTATCAGCGCTGGTAATTTCAAACGGTCCAGTTTCTACAGTCTCTAAGTTTTTATCGCTTCGTCAAAAGAAAGGTTACCCAAATTAGGATGAAACTTGTCCGAGGTTTAAATATATTTTAGATTTATTTCCTCTTGTGTTGGATAGTATATTAAAGCGTATTATTTAATAAAATTTTAGAGATAAATCATTAAAGAGGGAAAATTTGTAATTGTTTTACTTAAAACATCAGAGGAAACAAACCCACTATCAATATCATCTGACAATGGTGGGTTAATTTATTTACTGGGTTAATTTAAAACTTTGAGACGTAAAGTTAGCTCTGTTTAAGGTTATCCCTCATATTTTTAGTTAAATTCGGTCAGAAACCCTCAGTGATACCTTTAATTTAAAATATGATGTTCTAATACAGCCGACCTTCACGACCAGCACAAACCCAAACAACTAAGCACCTCATATACCCATGTTTTCGTCCGAGATAATCTATAATGGTTCGTTCAAGCGTCCATCCGGCTGCCTTGCATTTATCGTGTTGCATAACCGTGAAGGACAATGAGATAAGGGATCTTAAACCCGTTTCATCCGGCGCAAGAAACGGGAAAAGTTGTGAGAATCGCTCGGAGGCGTCCGATGAACTCCGCTCTGCACATCCTCATCTGGGAGACGCTTTGTAATTTCTCTCTTTCGACGAGAAAAGGGAAGTTGGGCCAATTTTCGTCCTCCGGAGACATAATAAGGGCTGGGAACTGTCCGCTAGAGTTTCCATTGAGGTGTCTTTTCTTGTGATAGTGGATGAAATCAAATAATTATTGATTTTGTAGATGTAACAGTAAAAGCAGAAGCCAGGTGGTAGTAGTAAAAACCCTGAACGTGTACATTGAGTTGTTCGTGAATAAGGATAGTATTAAAAAATTGATATATTTTTTGTCACATTTTTGTCGTAAGAGAATAGAATAATATCACGAATACGCGTGATATTCCCACAATTATATTTGTTTGAGACTTTTAAGGTACCAATTCCTTGGAAATGTCATTTATGCAAAGAAATTTACTCATTACTACTGACAGTCTTTGCGTTAATTTTTCCGAAAATGTTACTCTTGAGACCATCGTTTTAAAGAGATAATATGTACCTAATATACCTTTTCGATGTCACAAATTATATTTTTATTACGAAAACTTTGATTTTACCCAAAGAAATGTCCTTGGAATATCATTTTATGTTTATATTAGTAGTTTGATACCCACCCAGTTCGGCAATATATTACCATACACCTGATCATCTTAATTTTTACTCTAGTGTTTCTTCCTACCTCTTCCGAATCGTTGCTTTCCCTTCACCGTGACCTTTTGGCTGTTGGGATTCCATTTCGTCCTACGGGTAATGGCGATACCCTTTCCTTCTCTGGGAACAACCTCAACCTTCCCGCCATCCGTCTCTTTTCCGCTCTGGCGATTGCTACGCCGCCGCCACCCCCCGGAAGTGGGCTTGGAGGAGCGTGGATATTCACCCCCGTGAGGGGGGTCGTTTGGGGGAAACGCTAACTATCAGGTCTCTTCCCGATTCCCTCGGTCAACTGAAAGGAGGCGACGACCCATGGGAAGAAGAGCCCTCGCGGACCAGTTAAGGCGGCCGGCGAACCAAAGAAACCCGCATTCCTCAACAGCGATTTGAATGGTGGCAGCTCGAGCGGGAAGAGTCAACGCGGTAGCGCCAAATTACAGGGTTTCCTCTCGCCCACGCCGTGTCTGGTCTCGGTCTATGTCGTATGTGACGCATTTTTGTACAGGAAATATTTCGGTGAATACCCTCAGGCGATCGCGGAACTGAATGCGGAGATTTGTTAGTCATTTCAAGCACAATAATAAAGAGGATGACACAGTGCATCGATGTTGTGTTTTCACCAGTATTCCACCAGTTTGTACACATTGACCTTCTGTCTTACATTTAAAATTCCGGAGTGTCTCCCACCTGTCTTCGAAACCAGGCTTCAGATTAACAGGTATACAAATACGAGTGACATAAAAGAATTTCTTCGTATAAGCAGGAAAATATCACTATCTTTTTTAAATTTATTGATGGAATTTGTGAATGAAAATGATGAAAATAAATGTATAATACCAGTAACTATAGTGATATTATGAAAACAAATGTCACGTCCACTTCGGTTGATGGTTTGGAATCTACTCCGTGAACTTTTTTGGTACCATTCGTATATATTCCAGTTCGATATGTATCCCTCATTTGAAATCAGCTTCAGTTCAGGCTATCGAAAAACGTATTCAAAATTCGCAGTAGTGAATAGTTTCATTGTGATGAATTCTTCCAATAATGAATACATTTTAGGATTAAATACTTGTATGATTATAGCTTTAATTTCAAACAGTCTGGTTTCGTATTCATATATTTTCTACCTTTAAGATCAATGGAAAGCTCTGTAATGAATACTCAGAGGCTTCCTAGCTTATGATCAGTAAGGAATGTACAGCGATAAATCATACTTGATATGTGACGAACTTTTAAAAGTTGCAATCCTTTAACATGCCAATTCACGTCTTATTACCGGTCGTTTCGACGAATGAATTAACGCTCCAATAAATAAATGCGCGTAATAAACCGGTGGGGAACCACAGCTAAATTATTTTTATCTGGCCTTACAATGATATGCTCGAACGTCGTAAGAAAGACATTTGCATTCGAATCCACGCGTGCGGTTTTGAATATAAAAGGCTTCGAAATGGCCGGGCCTTTCTCCAGTGACGTCTGGGCGGCAACTCCGAGAAATTACTTTTTTTCATTCGCTCTCTCGTCTCCAACTTTTATTCTCCCGGCGCAATATACGAGCACGTAGGCATTTACCTATCGAAAAGTAAGTTACTCTTTAGTTCTCCTATCCCTTATTCATGACCACTAACTGCGCCTTCGGTGCGTTTGATGGCCGAAATCCTGATGGATGCCGTCTGAAATCACAGCGGGTCCATGGCCATTCCACGACGCGTGCCCTTGAAATCTCCTCCCGTTCTAAATTTGGATTGCCAGATGTTGGTCCTCTCCAATTCTTCACCCACTCCTTCCTAATCTTCTCTTTGTATTCTTCGTTTTTCCTTCTCCTCATCTACATTGAATTCGAAGCGCCGCAATCGCTCCATCGTTGACTTAGTTGTGTTGGAGGAGAAAGCGGAGATAAAAACAAGAGTGCGAGCAGACGCCTGCGGAAGCAATTCTGCTCTAGCGTCCGTTCAGCATCCCAATGGGAAGCTCTCCCCTTAGACCTGCTCATTCCGTCTCCAGGAATCGCAGAATTCATATTTATTCCGACGTTCGCATGCTTCTACACGTATGGAATGATAAACGCTTCAGAATTCTTCCTTTGATCTGTTAATGCTTCGTTTCCGCCTACTCGTTTTTGTGCCCGTCCCTCAGTTTCCTTCCCCGTTTTACCCTGTCGCATTCCCATTCTTCGTTTCAACGTAAATCTTTCCTAAATCAAAGGAAATTCATATAGCAACATTTTTACGTTCACAAATATATAAATATTTATATCAATATTTTGCTCATTTACTTTTGCATCCATTTATCATATACCTTGATCTTGAGTTGAATCCCAATTTCTCGCCCATTACTTTCTGCGTTATCTTTATCCTGCATCACATTTTCTTAATTATTTCCATTCTTTCTTTATCCTCAATCTGCGTCATTTCATAACGTTAGCTTCATTTTCCGTATTCCCTAGATATTTTCTACCGTATTCTTTTTTTTCATGAGCCATTTTTTTCTCTCCTATTTTACGAATATTTTTCTCTCTATTCTCCAAACTCTTAAAATTTTTCGTATGAATCCTCTTATCCTCCTTAAGTTAATTCATTCCTGCTATAGCACTGTAGAATAGGGAAAGGAAAAATAAGGGATTGCTGAAATCCTGATGGTGATAATCATTCTTCAAAACCTGTAGTGCGTATTTTAAAAGAAACCTGTGGAATAAAGCTTTTTTAGCCACTTTTATTTACCCATTTGAGCATCTCTCTCATCAGTCCTTTTCCCACTCATTCATTTAATTCGTTAATTTCCATCATTAAGTATTTTCCACCTCCTTTTCTCCTCTGCTTCTTTCTCCATTACTCCATATCTCCCAATCTCCTTATCCCTTAGCCGCTGGAGAGACTTGTCCATCTGCCTTTTCCCTCTCTCACTCTCCATCTCTCCGCAGAAATTTATGAGCGCCGACAGTATCAAACCAAAGACGTCACTGTGTGTTCTCTCTTGATTAATTCGTTCAATTTCCCCTGTGTTAATTCCGAATCTCATTTCCGTCGCAGACATCCAATACCATGTGATTTACTTATGAGAACATCCGTCGAGGTACTCAACATGATCATCGATGGTAATATGCAGTGGAAGAAGCAAAAGGGATGATTTATTTATTTTTACGGAAAAAAGCGTACCTTCCCGACTATTAAATTGCGGTTTCTCAACCTTCCTATCTCATTCCTCCTCTCGAATCTCCCACGCCGTCTCAGCCACGCCTTCCTTTCCGTTGGCGCATCCATGCATTAAGTTCCAAGGGAACGTTTTTCTCCCGTTCCACATCATGTGTATCGCTTCCTTCCTCCTCATCTATGCTGATTCCTAACCTCTTAATAATGTGGCATTCCAATTTTACGGATTCCATATCGGGTATCTAGTTGATAGGCTGAGTGATACAACAAATCTGATGTTAACGAGGGCGAGCGTTCCAGATTTCGTTGGTTTGACCCGTTCATTTGTTTGGCGTTTCAGAATTCAAAAATCCTCCAGGAAGATGTGTTTTTCCAAAGATTTAATTTTAATCTGGTTGGATGGTTGGACACCAACCACGTTTATCAAAGGCTTTCAAGGGGAAGTTTCATGTATATTTCTTCAAAAATGTAATTACGAATTCTGCTGCAATGGGCGTAAAATTCTATGGGATAATCTCATGCATTCCATCCTCTGTTATTATTTCGAACTTTCTTACGTTATGTAAGCGTATCTATTCTTTCTCGGAAAATGGTATCCTAGAAATAGTTGATATGCCACGGTCTAATACCGAAAGATCCCCCATTTCAAACTTGAGGATGAAAAATAATTTTCTTCGTCCTTACTTCTACTGAAAAATGAGACATGAGAGAGTATGGAAAGGATAAAAAAACTCTCTACCACGATAAAACAAATTAATTTTCAGGTCTGTAGAATCATCAAATTTATCGTTGCTTAATTCTGAAACGTAACGCAAATGAACTATTGTTCGACGCCTTGAGAATGTCGCACGTATTCAGTATATTGAGTGTACTTAGAGGAACGCATTAAAAAATTAAAATGAAAAATTTTCGGATTCAAGAGTAATACAAAAAGAAAATACTAAAATTTATTTGTAATCCATACCTGTCACAATTTAATTTAAAATGAAACTCAAACCAAAGTTATATTCTTCTCTGGTTGCTGAGCCACTGCCCCGCCTTTCTAGGAAGATAGAGTCGTAGGATAGAATTCGAGCTTCTTCAAAGCTTCATATACATTTTAATGGTGATTTTGAACTTCTCTTTGTACGAAAGGAGAGGATAATTCTCTCCGCCGGACTCAGGTAGCACAGTTTCACCGTTTAATCCGTAAATAAAGCGCAGAAGTCGTTTTGGCATTATTTCATTCCACGTTATGCGTTATTTGTGCCACTCTGCGAAGCTCGAGTCGTAATTTCGGCCCGTTTTTGCGTAAAGCTCTCCGAGATAGCGCTCAAGAGTCGCTTTATTACCCGACGATGAAATCAGTGCAGCCATTTAGTTTTTCTCTTCTTTCTCCGTCTTCCCCTTTCCGCTTCTCGCATCTCGTTTTAAACCTCTTTTTGTCCGCCTTTCCACTCGCCCCGCCTTCCTCAGTATCTTCGCATCATCTTCCCCTTTCTCAGCCCCTCGTTTCCTCCACCCCCCCCTCCCACTTGTCCCCCGGCGTCGCTCTCGGAGAGCTTCCCGTGATTTATTTGATTTGAAACTCGCTCATAACGCGGACGGGCATTTTTAGAACAAGAAACGAGACTGGAACGGCTATGAGGCCCAAGTAGCATCAGCGAACTTCTTACCTCAAAGATTACCCGTTCCGATAAATTGGAATCTCTGAAATGGCAGCTCGGGTGACCTCGTGGCATTGCGGTTTACAGCTTCGGGGTTGTATTTAGAGCAAATCTCCCGGCGATGCACGAGCGAGGTGAAGATTCCATCCGTTTCATTCTTTTCCGTGGGAATAGAATTTGCGTTTTTCCGCTCCTCATAACTCTGTTTCTTTCCTGGGGACGGCGAGGGAGTGTGGGATCGGATCCGGAGATTCTCCGGAGCGGCATTCAATTAACTTCTCTAGTAATAGCGGAGGATAACCTCTTCGCGATCGGTTTTCAATCCGCCAGCTGTTTATTTGGAAAAGCTTGTTAACGATCGATGCAAAAATACACGTTGAAGGAAGTGAATGTTTAGATATTCGTTCGCTGCTTGTATATCTTACGCAGGATTTGCGTTTATCCCCTACAGCCTCGAAATTGTAGTAACTCTCGACTCATGAGACGGGTTTCATAGACTTTAATGTCTGTTTTACAGTGAACTAATTTTGCAGGATTTGAAGAGTGCCTTGCGAGAGTGCAAGGCTTTCTTTCTTCATTAATTAAAATACCTAATTTTGCACGGATTTCCATCAAACTTTGTTCATTCAAAGGTTAAATGTGCAACCAATCTTATTCTTGCCGTGTTTACACGTTTTAGTTTCCTTTTTTTCAATATTTTTTCTTTTATTTCGAAATTTAATGGACATTTTCTGATTTTTCTACACTCGCTACGGCAACCGTCATTATTGCCTCGGATGAATAAACAAGCTTTAGAAAGAAGGGGTGAGGGAATGACGTTGTTTTCTATTACATATCTTTAAGCGTCTGTAGCAATCAAACGTTATTTATAGCAACATAAATATTTACAAATAAATTTCCTGTTACTTTTTGCGTTGAGAATATAAAAGTAATACGATTATGCGATAATAATTAGGTTCAGTTATTCTCATTGGGTTGAAACATTCTTTCGAATTAATTTTGAAGAAACTTTGAAAGATTATGTGAAATAATACGAAATTCCTCATATCAATATTTCAACATTGAAGAATTATTAACTGAATTCAAAAAGCGCAAGTAAATGTGAAGCTTTCAAATCAACATTACTTCACAGTGATGGTAAAATTACTATACAATTTAACAATCTAAGATTGAAATTAATTTTCTTTTAATAAATGAGGGTTTACAGTGGCATTGATGCTCAAAACTTAAAACCAAGAACTGTGTAAATCAGGAATGTCGCTCTGATTTTGGGCAATATTTGGAGTGTTTGTAGCCAACCGGGATGTAAATGAATGTAAGTAAAGTTGGCTACTTGCTATAAAATATACTTACTCATTAAATCAAAACTACTTCTAAATGTTTTCAGGGAAACTAAACGCATTAAATGCCAGATATCGAAATTTGTGTATA